>JZKD02S0021142.1:41150-137312 GCA_000966675.3 Picea glauca | reverse complement strand
ATGTGGGCCCCGTTTGGGTAAGTTGGTGCATCAACTTCCCGGGGTCGTAACTTTTGCATACGATCTCCGTTTTAGGCGTGCGATAGCTCGTTGGAAAGGTATCATCGAGGAGATTAATTTTGGGGGCTCAATCATGCCTTTGGATATCATTGATAACCTCGATCTCGAAAAACCTTCATTTAGACCCTCAAAATGGCCCCGAAAGTTAAAACCTGATAAAATAGTAAATTGCCAAAATTGCCAGAAAGTCGTTTTGAGCCATTTGGAAAAGGTGGGTGGCCACCAATATCCACCTAGATCACAACTTGTCAAATGTAAATGGGTGTATAGAAATAAGTCTTCATTAGATGGAAATGTTGAAAGACATAAGGCCCAAATAGTTTCCAAAGGATTCTCTCAAGTTTAAGGAATTGAATATAATGAAACATTTTCCCTTGTAGCCAAAATGAATTCCATCCTCCTTGTTATAGACCTTAATTCCTCGCATAAATGGGAGTTCCATTAGATGGATATAAATCTCTCTTCTTGCATGGGGATTTGAAAGAAGAAATATACATGAAAAAACCTCTTGGCTATGTCCAAAATGACTTTAGCCTTGTTTTTTTCCTTAAAAAATATTTTTATGGTCTTAAGAAAGCTCCTTGAGCTTGGTATGACAAAATGGGAAACTTTCTTCTTTACACTGACTTTTCTAGATTTCATTTTGACCTTAATGTCTATACCAAGATAGTAGGAAGCCATCTCATAATACTTTTTCTTTATGTTGATGAATTTATCCTCCCTTGTATTGACCCTAAAATTTTAACCAATCTAAAAACCAACCTTAAAACAAAATTTGAAATGACAGACTTAGGATATTTCCATTATTTCCTTAGCCTCCAAGTTTTGCAAATGAAGGAAGGAATTTTTATTTCCCAATCTAAGTGTGTTTGTGACCTTCTTAAACACTTTCACATGGATAATTCTAAACTAGCCCCTTCCCCCTTCCAATCTAGATTCAAATTTGTTTCCACCTATACTACTCGCAAATTTAATGCCACTTTGTACCATTGGTTAGCTGGTAGTCTATTATTTTTTACTCATGTCTGTCCTGATATTTCTTTCATTGTTGGTCTTGTTTCCCAATATATGAAAACACCCCATGAAATCCAGTAGAACTCAACAAAAAATATACTTCGGTGTGTCCAGCATATAATTTAGTTTGGGATACATTACATTTTAGGGGGGACTCCTTTGTTGGTTAGTTTCACTGATTCGGATTGGGTTGACAACCCTGATAATTGAACGTCTACTACAAGTTATGTTTTCATCCTTGGTTATTGACATGTCACTTAGGATTGTAAGAAACAATAGGATATTGTTATTTATTTAGCAAAAGTACCTAGTAGAAATTAATGCAAGTCAAGAACCCTTGTGGATTTGATAGATCCTTTCACATTTTGGATTCTAGTAGCAACATACAACCACCCTTTGGTGCAAAAATTAGAGGTTCTTCAAGCTCGCCAAATATCCAGTTTAACATCAGTGCAAAAAACACATCAAGTTACACATGTAATTCATCAGAAAGCTCATTCATGATCGATTTATTGAAGTTCTCTTTTTCCCTACTAAAGATCAAGTTGTAGAAATTTTCACAAAGTCTCTTACAAAAGTGAATTTTTCCAAACCTTAATCTATTGTAGGAGTTCAAGAAGTTTTCATGAAGGGGGGATAGGGTCTAATGCCTCCTTCCTTATCCTATTGTGTTATCTTTGTAAATCCTTCAATCATATCCCATGTTGTTTTTAAGGGGGGATGTTAGTATATTTAGACACTCGGGAGTTAGTTAAGATCAAATTGGTCTAATGTGTCATTAGGATAAAGTTTCTTTCTTATAGTGTTTCTTCAGTATACATTAGTATTCATTTCTAATAAAATGATCACAATATGTTCTAGGGATAGAGTGATATAATAACTCATGTTGTATTTGATCTTAATGGATATAATTATTTGTGGATTAACACCCAATTGGTCCATGATCTCTATTTAAGGAGCATGGAGAGTCATTTGTTGATGACCAACTATGAGAAATTCTCTTGTAAAATAGTTTTCTTTTGCATTAAAAAATTTCCTCAAGTGGCCACATTGGTTGGGGCCATAGATGTTTCCCCACATTGTATTTTTACCATCTAAAAACATTGGTGTGTTGATATTTGATCTGGTTGTGTGAGTGGTTACTGAAGGTGTTCGTCCTCTGTTGGAATACCTTGTGTTGTCACTAAAATACACTTTTTTTCACATATTGAAATTTTCAAAATTTCTTTTACTTAATTCATTATCTCTATGATACCATTAATTAATTAATTAATTATATCCTTCTTGAGGGATCATATAATGTCATTTTAAGATCTAATACCAACATGTAAAGCACTCAAATCCCTTGTTGGGTCCTATCACTACCAAATTGACTAACCTATCGATTTAAATGCGGAAATATATGTGCAACATGACATTTAGAGTCATGATATTACCATTAATAATTAAAATCATGAATGCAACCATTTAAACATGCACAAAAACAATGAAACACACACAACAACATTTGTACATATATAATATAGAGTAAATGCAACATTTTATCATAGCATTAAAACAATAAATGACACAATGATCAAAACACTTATCTCCTAAAAATGATTTACACAACCGACTGTGGATGTAGGAAATTCCACCCAGCCATAGACATTGTTTCTCTAATTCTCTCAGCACCAAGTCAACCCTAAGCTAGGGCTATAAGTCCACAAGGATGGACATGCTCATATGGGTGTCTACAGTCCATTGTTACTGCTCCAAACTTACTAAAAACACATTGATGCAACTCCTACAACAATTTCAGCCACCCATCTCTCTTCCCCATCAGTATGCACAACCCAAGGGATGATATTTCCTTCTCTGCATCATAGTCCCTCATACAATATCCATCCCCTCTAGGGCTCCAACATATACCAACTAGGAATATCTCTACTATGGGCTCTATGAAATCCAATAAAAACAAGAGTGTTCACATAGAAAGCATACTTTCTCTTGTGTAATTTTTATCAACATCAAGTCGCTCAGTGACATAACAACCTCATTCTAAACATAATTATTAAGTTTAGAAAGACTTCTTCCATACACATTATGGTTGGCCACTCACTTTCAACACTCACCTCTGGTTTTCCTCCCTTCACTCTCTCTACAAAAACTCCCCTTATTCCTACTCTAATTTCCTCTTCTCCCATCCTTGTTTGAATCTTACTCTTCTCCAAAGGATGATTACACTCAACCCCTTCTGTCAAAACTGAGTGGGATAACTTCCTCACCCAACCTCTTACATGAATCTAATGATTGAGTGGTTGATAAGTCAAAGGGATAAATGGATAAATGGACAACTAATTAATGAATATATCTTAAGTCTGGAGGCATATGAAAACCCCTTAAAACCCCCATTAAGCCCCCTCTCTTGTGGAATCATATCCCCTCCATTAATATGGTCCTTACTTGTCTACATCCAAGGATGTATTTCATTTTATTATTTTCAATGCAGAATCTTTACATATTACATTTCTTGACCCACAACCATTCATAATACTTACAAATATACAATGCTACATTAGGGATCAAAACTAGGGTGTTATAGATATCCCTAAGGGACTATTGAGTACAAAAATGGAATATCTTCCTTGTGTTAGCTAGGGTAGTGGAAGAGAATGTCATGTATGTTTGATGACCAAATGAGATGCCTATAGAGATCTATAATTAGTAGATTAGTTAATCCATGAGATAAAATAGGTTGGTTTGAGTAAGTTAGAAGCATGTAGCTTAGTTCCATCACCCCGGTGGACTCATAGACTAACATGGAGGTGGTACCTACCCTAGATTCCTATGATTGGGTTGAAAATTACTTGTACATGGCCAATTACTAAAACCATCTCTATTAAAAGTTAGGTGCTTTGTATCTATTTAAGATTATGAATTTAATGTCATTTATATTATGGAAATATATGAATTTAAGTTGTGTGTGATTATGTTTAAATTTTGTCATAGGCATTTGGTTGCCATAAATTCTCATTATTCTACACTTGTGTATTCAACTACATTTTATTATTTTTCAATATGCATGAATTCACTTCATTCAGGCCTCCATGGAAGATCATCTTTATCTTATTATGGTAAAATGGTCTCTTGAGGATCAAAATTTGATGCCTTGTTTAGTGAATCATTGTCTCATGTTTAGGAATGTTGAGTAGGGATGCCACAAATCATTAGAATGGTATAAGTATAGTGGATGTTATGTTTAGTTCTAGCCTTATACCTATTTTGTTGTATAATGGGGATATGCATTGTTTTGTGAAACTAATTATAATAGTAAAGTGTGGGATTCAAGGAAGAAGAATAACAATATCATTGTCTACTATAATTAAAAAAAAAAAAACTAATAAAAAAATTGGTTCCTAATTATCTAGTGGAACTAAGTAGATTTCACATTCAAAGGGAATTTCACATTTTAATATTAAACTATTTTTATCATTATTTTAAATATAATTTTGATTTATTGATAATAAAATGTATCTATAAATGGAAAATAATTTGCAGACTTAATTCTACTTCTCATATTTTGTTATTATAAATTTATTTTTTGACTTATTGATAATAAAATGCATCTACTAAGGAAAATGAACCTAATTCTGCTTCTCATATTTTGTTATTATAAATTTATTTTTTACTTATGGATAATAAAATGCATCTACTCACGAAAATGAAGAATTTGTAGAACTATTTCCACTCGTCATATTTTGTTATGAAAAATAAAGACACTTGAGAAAATAGTGTCAACATGTCATACCGTGGTCAAACACCCTTCAAGTGAAAAGTGAACCATCTTAAAGAGTATTATTAGTTTTTTAGTTCTATAATCTAAGCTTTTTTAAGAAAAAACATTAGGAATCCATCCGAGAAGGGAGGAGGATATTTTTATTAAACTCGTGTCAAGATTGAAATGGCATCTAAGTCTCCTTCAAAATGACTATTCCACAATTTATGAAATTTATGATGTAGTTACAATAGTTTCTTGAGAAAGACTATTTATTCTACATTTTCATTTTAGGTAGCACAATTTTATTTATTTTTGAAAAATAACCCTTATAGGATTTGTGATGTAAGAGAACCTTTGTAGAACCTTTGTAGCATCTATGTATGAGCATTAATCATGAAGTGCAATCGAAGTAGAAATACAACATATTAGTCCGGGCATAAAATTCGAAGTATAAATGCAACATATTAGTCCGGGCATAAAGTGCAATCGAAGTAGAAATACAACATATAGCTCATGGAGTAGGTGGATACACATGAGAATATTAGGATGAAGTGTGTAACTTAGACATAAAAGGGAAGAATCAGATGAATATAGTAACATCACTAGGTGAATGATAGTGATTGCATGAGATAATGCGTATAAGTTCATGGAAGCACATGCACATATGGAGTATGGTAAGGGGTTGCATGATGAGTGTGATAAGGAGGATGTATGGTGACATATTAATGGCAGTGCCGAAGTAATAAGTAAAGAAGGTGGACGTTATCTAATTTTATAGGAAATTAAGTGATACAGAAGTTATAAGTGAAGCATTATAAAAATAGATTAATTATTAATCAAAGGAATATATACGATGAACGAAATAATTTGTGATTTTTCTAACATTAAGAGAGTTGAAGATGAAAAATATTTTTCTCTTAGAGCATTGCATTTATATTCAAATTAGATTACAATTCCAAGATATTTTTCACAATACCAATCTTTCTAATCTTCTAAGTCATCAAAATTATGGTGATCTTAAAATACTTCTTTTAATGCTTTTCGAGAACATAAATAAAATTCTAAGGAAATCCAAATAATCACTTACCTTTCTTAAAGTCCAATACACCAATTATAACCTCAATGGACATCATCATCATTAGTAACATTGATAGTTAGCTAATCTAATCTAATCCATAGCTAAAAACTAATAAAATTACACTTGAATCTTAACTTAATTAAGTGACAAGTAGAACATTGAGAGAACAATTTAATCTTATAGCATTAATATATACAATATGTATCTTTAAGTGACTAATAACATTCTTATAAGCTTTTATAGTATGTGAGTAAAAGAATAGACTATTTTTGGATAACATTTAGTATTATGTGATTTCTAATATATATATATATATATATATAATTCTTAAGGTTAATTCAATTGGTTTAGAGTTAGAAGAAGTGAGTTTATCATATTTATTGCTGATAGATTGAACTCTCTTAGTTAGAAAATAAGAAAATTGAAAAGATGAAACAAAATAAAAAGACAGTAATAATAACAAGAAGAAATCAAATGTCAATTGAGTATATCTTGAATGTTGTGAGAAATAATTGTTATCCTCCCCAACAAGATTCAATTCCTTTAATAAATGACATGAATAGATATTGTTGTAAATATACTGAGCAATCACCCTATACCAACATCACACTTTGAGGCTTCAACAGATAGATTTAACAAAGGATATTATAAGGATATCATGCACATTTGCTACAATGAAATGGATGCTCTGAAAAGCCTACATCACGACACACACTGCACTCCATGATCGTTCATGTTTCTCTTTCTCCCATGAGAAAGATTTTAATAGAGGCATGGTTGGAAGTAGATTGGATATTTGGTTGACCATTCACAAGCGATTGACTTCAGTGTAGCATCCAACTAAAGCATTATCCACCATGTTTGGTTGTCCATGTTACTTTCTATGATTTTCTCTATTGAACTATAACATCTCAGGGATCCATATTATATAAATAAACCAGATTATGTAGATAGTACACTTCATGAGGTTTAAGAGAAAAGATATTTACATATTTTATGTGGAACAACCAACAATGATTTCAATTCCATAGTCAAGATAACACAAATATACAATCTTCACATCCACCAGTTCTTATACCCCTACTGAATGCATGTATTCCTCAGTCATATGAATACCTATAAGCATTAACATAAAATACTTATCCATTCAGAAATGCATAGACATAAAAACCAAAATTTGGATATCAATAAACTTTTTAGAGTCGAACTACAGTAAACTTGCAAACAAACAAAAGTGGAGCAACAGTAAATGTTTAGAAACTGCAACTTAATATTATGGAGATTTTCGA
Source organism: Picea glauca (assembly GCA_000966675.3). Taxonomy (NCBI): domain Eukaryota; kingdom Viridiplantae; phylum Streptophyta; class Pinopsida; order Pinales; family Pinaceae; genus Picea; species Picea glauca. The sequence continues at coordinate 130,111 of JZKD02S0021142.1, read as the reverse complement.
CAACACTTACATAAGAATAACACTAATAAAAATGCTCTAATACCATAAGAAAAAATCAACATAATGTTGCACCAAGCGCCATAGAATCTGTCTTATACATAAAATTTGTTATCCCTGATTTTTAAGGATAACTAGGAGATCATGTCTCGAGGCCCACGGGTCCTAGACATGGAGTACTGAGAGAAAGATTGACCTGAGCATGGCCCTGGAGGGACCATATTTTTATTCTTCCATCATCTTTGTCTTGTCAGCAGCAACAACATCCATCACCATCGACTTGGTCTTATATCAGAAGAGGTTCTTGCTCCATGAGGTAATTGGTCCAGGTATCATGGTATGTGTCACTTTTGATCATTGAAACATTTAAATATATGCATATGATTCCTTTTATCTATAACAACTGCTTGGATCTTACATTAGCCCACTTGACCATGCGTGGGGAGATTGACAGAGTGCCCTAGCAAGCCTGTGACCATAGGTCTTGGTTTGCCACTGGGGGGATTTCTGAAAATCCATCATCCGCTCCCATCATAGCACCGTCGTTTCATCTTGTCTCCCGCTCATTTATCCCATTCCCCTTGTCCATGCATTGGGTTGATCGGTTTGTAGGATTTCACCTTATCTTGTGGGAAGAAGGGGCTAAAGGCCCAGAAGGTAAAAGAAGATGGTAAAATATAAAATCATAGAAATAAAACCTCGAGATGCTTCACCCAGGGATCCCCAAGAAGGAAATAAAAGGCCTCTCAGGAAGAAACAAGAGGGACTTGAAAAATAACAAACAAGATCTAGTCAAGAGGATAGGGGGTCTCATCATGAGCCAACCTATTAGGTTCATGGGTACCTAATAGTATGACATTGCCACCATCGGGTTACCACGCCAGGGCAATGACCTTTGGTTTCATGGCCAAGGGAAAGAGGGTCTCATCATGAGCCAACCTTCTCATCTCTATGAACGTACTTGTGGGTAACACTATCATCTCTGGTCACCATGCCAAGGCAGTGTCCTTTGGTTGTCCCTTGAATAAAAAGAAAAAGAAGAATAAAAAGAAAATAAAAGAATAAATAAAGAAAAGAAGAAAGGCAAGAACGGGCTTGGAAAAAATGCATCCATGACAGGTACAACTCGCCTTCTACAAAGGCACCCACAAATAACATTGTGCATCCTGAGCCCTCACTGCACCCACACATCTGGACATACCCTAGCCACATCACCTCACTTACATGGATTGGATGAAGTCTTCTTGGAAACTTTCCTTTTCTTTTGGATACTAGCCCAATAGGACGTCTTATCTTTTTCTTCGATCTTGTATTGCAGGTTTCTGTAATGTCTTTGAGCTATTGAATGATGTATTAGGGTTTTTATACATATGTTTAATAATATTGATGATGAAATGTGATTAAAATTTCTTTGATCCCGGTGATTGATGATCCCATGGAGGGCGTAGCTTCTGATGTGCAGGACCATGCCTTATGGACAGGTACCATTTGGACTGGTACACATGGGGAGATGATCAGTTCGAAACTCCATGGGGCTGAAGAGCCCACCAGATGGATGTTGAGACCCCATCAGGGGGCAGAGATAGGATGGTGGTTGATCATGGTTTTGCACCGAAGAAGAAGAGGATGTTTCATTAGAGGCACTTTGGCAGAGCCCGGCCTAGGGGGATTGACCCAATTCTAGTGAAATGTTTTCCCTGGATGGCCCAGGATGTCACCTATGAGATCATGACATCACCTTGAGTGTGTGACAATTTGACAGGGTAGTTGGCACATGTAGCATGATGGAGAGGCCCAAAGAGGGCTAACATTTTTCTCTTTATTGCTGCATTTTCCCTAAAAGGGGCTAATGTCTCCCTTAGAAGGGGTGACGTCTCACCTTATGCTCAACTAGGTTTTAAAAAGAACATTTAATGTAGAAATAGTGTGATTTTGGTATTATGGCCTTGTCGGCCTTTTTATGACCTAAAAAAGTAAATTAGGTCATTGATACACTATATATTGAAGATTTTTAGCCTCATTTTATCATCATTCATCACTCACTCATTAGTGAGGTCTGATTTTAGTGCCCTATTGGGGTTTTTGGCTGATTTAAGAGAGGCACACTTGTTGAAGGAATAATTTTTTGGCATTTATGGTGTTTCTCTTGAAGGAAGGTGTTATAACTAGGGTTTGCATGGTTATTTCTTCATGAATTGTAAGCGTTTTCTCTGAAAAACTTCTTATTGAATGGTTGTAGTCTAAATTTCTTGCATATTATTTACAAATTTGTTGAATCAAAACCCTAGGTGACAAGCACATTTAATTGGTCCTTGTCTCATGTCCCCTGATAGAGAAATTTTCAACCATTGAAAAGGGAAGAGAGAGCCTAGCTATAGCTATAGTCTCATTTCTTCTTCTCCCTGAGCTAGTCGTATTATCCGAAAGCCAAAGAGAGTGAGATGTCCTTGGCCTATTTATTCTACACCAGGGCCATACCATTCTAGGGTTTGTTGAAAAGGCCCTGCTGTAGCAACACCTTGCTTCTTCAAACCCTCATGCTTTGGTTGTCTTTCCTTTATCTTCAGCTAGTCATTTTTCCAATTTGATCTAAAGAAGGAGAAGAGAGAACGAGGCCTTGCTTTAGCAACACCAGAGTGAGCCTCTCTCCCCTAGGGTTTTGTCTTTGAATCCCTTCTATTGTAGCACTTCGGAACCCTTCCCTGTAGTCTTTAGTCATCCTCCAACTCTTTTGTCCTTCTTGTTGACTCCATTAAACCCTAAGGCGTTGAACTAAGCCTCCAAAGTTGAAGTGATTTGATCCAAAAACTCTCAAACTTCTTTCAAAACTGAAACCCTAACTACACTAACCCTAACCCGCTAACCCTAGAATGCTGACGTCACCCTTGGTTATTTCATCTTGATGCAGCAATGTTTCATCTTATAAGCAATTGAATGGTAGTTAAAGGCATTTATTACATGGTGTGTTGATTTGTTACATTGAATGCCATGTCATTTTAGTATTTATTGAGGAAGTGATATTATTTGCATTGCTATATTGATAAACATTGACTTCATCAATATTTATTGCCATAATTGATTATTTAAATATTATATAGTAATTAATATACATGAAGTGCTAACCAAGACCTGCATATATCAGTTTTTTGTTGTTTTGTTCTCTGGCAGGGACTCTACTTGGTTACTATTCATCTTTATTGGCTGTTCAGTTGGGACTATCTTTTGGTGGTAACTTTTGAAGGGGGGAAACTTGTATTTGACCTACTATTCTTTTCCTCTTCAAAACTCCAGGTTACCGGGGACATATCCCCTGGGCCTAACCTCCCTAAAAAGAAAGAACCTCCCCATTGTGGTGACATTGGGTGGGATAGGTTCCTTTTACGCCAGTTTGACCTACAAACTTCAATCTTTTTTCCTCCCTATAAACTGTGCGATAACATTTCGATGCCATTTTCGGGGGCACTGAGTCAATTCTCCTCGAACGAAAAATATTTTCGGTAAGCCTTGACTCGGAGACCTTTTCTGACAATCTTACCTGGCGAATCCATTAGGGTGTTTTCCCCTTTTCTTTGATAGTTTCAAGTGAACTATCTAGTGACTCCACAAAATAAAAAGAGGTTCAATAATCCTTCTTTGTATTTCACAAGGAAGCCTCCCAAGAACTCTCCTATTGTCAAATCACTTTTCGGGAAGAGCCTTCCTTTAAGAATCATGTCTAGCTCTCAGACTGCTACAACGAACCCAACCAACAATCAAAGACAATTGTCGTCTACTCTATTCAAACCATTAGACATGTCAGCCATACTAGGATACCCTAGACAAATTCCACCCAAGTATGAGAAGTGGTTTCCTAAATTTACCAGTACTGATGCAATCAGTGCTGAAGAGCACATGAACAACTTTTGGTCATTTTTCCAGCTTCACCCCATTAGTGATGATGCTGAATATTTGGTCATGAAGTTGTTATCCTCTACTCTTTATGATGCATCAAGGAATTGGTACCTAAGCCTTCCCGATGGAAGCATCAAAACCATGGATAGACTTGAAGAAGCCTTTCTCAAAAGATGGAGTGTCAAAGAAGACCCTAATATTCTCCTCACCCGACTGAACAACCTTGCTAAATATGAAAATGAATCCATTCGGGAGTTCCACACCAGGTTCGAGAATTTACTGCAAAGAATTCCTGCAAGCCATCATCTGAAAGATGACTACCTCATCCATGTTTACACCAAATCTTTCAATGGCCAACTAGGGTATCTTATTAGAGAAAAAAAACCCCAGTCCATTCAAGAATCCCAAGAGCTCACTACTAAAATAGAAGGAAACCTCCTTTCATCCAATATTGAGCCTTTTCTAACCCAAGGGGGAGAATAGACACTAAACCAAAGATAGTTCACAATTCTGGGCCTACTTCAGATCTTTGTACCAGTATCGCCAAGATATAAGCCTCTATGGAAGGTATCATAAAAAATCAAGAGGAAATGATGAACAAGATTGTCAAGTTGGAAAGATCTCAAACCCAGGTGCCCAGAGTCCCGTATAAAGGGAAATTCCAGAAAGGGGGCCAATTTTATAAACCAAAGAATGAGCATGAAGTTCCAAACACCTTGGCCCCTACAAAAATTATTGATGAAAATCCTTGGTGCTTGGAATGCAACGAAGAACATTGGGAGCATGAGTGCCCTTACAATAGTGGCCATCAACAAGTCAACAACATGGATTGTTTCATGGAGTTTCCTCAGATAAATATCATAGATGCAGAACATCAGGAAGCCGTGAAAGAAGTAGCCAGATCAGCAAGGATGGCGGTAATAAACAACCTAGATCAAGAATCATGAGAAAATATAAAGAAACAAGAATTTCAAGTGTACAGAAGAAATAATTTGAAGCAAGCCATTCTTGATCAGGAAAATCCCCCACCCCTGAAAATGCTTCTTCCCAAGACATCCAAGGCTAGAAAGGTTGACCTGAACTTTGACTTTGAAGGGGAATTATAAAAAATGCATGTAAACATCCTCCTGAGAGAAGAAATCAAGATCCCATCCATCAAGGAACACTTTGACACTTTCTTTTCGGGATCAGATGAACCTATGGACCCCCCTAATATGTTGCAAGCTGATCACTTCAGGGTCCAATATGGTGAAAACCCTCCTTTCTTCATGATGTTGGCAATGAACGGAAATAACCTCAACAATTTCATATTAGATATAGGCGTTGGTGCCAACATGATGTTTCTCAAAGTCATGCAACAAGTGGGTTTGAAGGTCACATGGCCTTATAGAAATGTATGTGGTTTCGAATCTAAAGCCATACCCACACACGGGGTGGTTGAGAATGTTGAAGTTATCCTAAAGGAGTACCCAGAGAAGATGGTCCACATTGACATCATGGTATTTGATGTCCCAGATGTGTGGGGGATGTTGTTATCTAGGAAGTTTGTTGCAATGTTAGGTGGCACCCTTGATATGGACCTCACATTCTTGCAACTGCCTTTGAAAAATGGAATGATAGGTTGTCTCCTCAATGTGCCAATAACTGGGGACCATGTGCAGGATATTACTCACCCCGTCAATAATAACAAAGCACAAAACTAGATGATACAAACTCTTCAAAAGTATTCTCCAGAAGATATTTCCTTTGCAATGAAAGAGGACTTTGATCATATCGAATGGCCCAAGAAATAATAATACCAACAAATCCTGGATGAGTTCAAAAACAAAGAAATTGGGATGGTAAAGATATTAAACAAACATGAAGATGATGTACAAATCCACCTGTCTCAACATGAAGTTTTTATATTAGAAGCCCACCCCCCTCCCTCAACACAATACATAAGGGTTGTCCAAGGAACGACCAAATACAAAGTTAGAAAGTACAAGGAGGGAGACATGGTATGGATGTGGGATACCCAGAAAGGAGAGCCAACTAATATAAAAGGAAGCACTCAATCATGGCTTGAACGCTTCAAAGTTGGAATGGAATCAGTTAACGACTCATATTATCTATCCACTCTAGAGGGAAGAAGGCACCCATTACCTATCAGCGAGCACCTCCTCAAACCCCACCAAGGTGGGGGGACCTGATTTCATAGGTAAGTGTAGGTAAGTAGGCATTTAGTATTTGTGTATTATACCATTTGCATTTCATGTTAGTTTGCTTTCACATTTGCATTGTTGATTGTTTTATTTCAGTTTATATATATATCTATGTATGTTGGGGTGGCATTACTGCCCCATTTTTGTTACTGATGCCCCTATCGAGATTGAGCAGGTCTGGAGGTTATGCTAGATATTTTGAGGTTCTCATGTGCTCTATGATGAGCACATGTCCCCAAGTTGGATCCAGATGTTATCCCCGATTTTTAGGGATAACTAGGAGATCATGTCTTGAGGCCCACAGGTCCTAGACATGGAGTACCGAGAGTAGGATTGACCTGAATATGTCTCTGGAGGGCCCATATTTTTCTTCTTCCATTAGCTTTTTCTTGTCAACAACAACAACATCCATCACCATCGGCTTGGTCCTATGTCAGAAGAGGTTCTTCCTCCATGAGGTAATTGGTCCAGGTATCATGGTATGTGTCACTTTTGATCATTGAAACATTTAAATATATGCATCTGATTCCTTTTATCTCTAACAACAACATTGATCTTACATTAGCCCACTTGACCATGTGTGGGGAGATTGACAGAGTGCCCTAGCAATCCTGTGACCATAGGTCTTGGTTTTCCACTGGAGGGGTTTCTAAAAATCCATCATCCCCTCCCATCATAGCACCACCATTTCATCTTGTCTCCTGCTCATTTATCCCATTCCCCTTGTCCGGGAATTGGGTTGAACTGTTTGTCGGATTGCACCTTATCTCGTGGGAAGAAGGGGCTAAAGGCCCAGAAGGTAAAAGCAGCTGGTAAAAGATAAAAGCCTAGAAATAAAACCTTGAGATGCTTCACCCAGGGATCCCTAAGAAGGAAATAAAAGGCCTCTCAGCAAGAAACAAGAGGGACCTAGAAAATAACAAACAATACCTAGTCAAGAGGATAGGGGGTCTCATCATGAGCCAGGATATTGGGTTCATGGGAACCTAACAGTATGACATTGCCACCATCTGGTTACCACGCTAGGGAAATGAACTTTGGTTGCATGGCCAAGGGAAAGGGGGTCTCATCACGAGCCAACCTTCTCATCTCTATGAAAGTATTGGTGGGTAACACTATCAGCTCTGGTCACCATGCTAAGGCAATGTCCTCTGGTTATCCCTTGAATAAAAAGAAAAAGAAGAAGAAAAAGAAAATAAAAGAATAAAGCAAGAGAAGAAGAAAGGAAAAAATGGGCTTGGAAAAAATGCATCCATGACAGGTACAACTTTCCTTCTACAAAGGAACCCATAGATAACATTATGCATCCTGGGCCTTCACTGCACCCACATGTCTCGACATCCCCTAGCCACATCACCTCACTTACATGGCTTGGATGAAATCTTCCTGCAAAATTTCCTTTTCTTATGGATACTAGCCCAATAGGACGTCTTGTCTTTTTCTCCAATCTTGTATTGTAGGTTTCTGTAATGTCTTTGAGCTATTGACTTATGTATTAGGGTTTCTATGCATATGTTTAATAATATTGATGATGAAATTTGATTAACATTGCTATGATCCTGGTGATTGATGAGCCCATGGAGGGCATAGCTTCTGATGTGCAGGACCATGCCTGGGGAATAGGTACCATTTGTACCGGTACACATGGGGAGATGATCAGTTTGGACCTCCATGGGGCTGAAACACCCACCAGATGGATGTTGAGACCCCATCAGGGAGTAGAGATAGGACGGTGGTTGATCAGGGTTTTTCACCAGAGAAGAAGAGGATGTTTCATCAGAGGCACTTTGGCAGAGCCTGGCCTAGGAGGATTGACCCACTTCTAGTGAAATGTTTTCCCTGGATGGTCCAAGACGTCACCTATGAGCTAATGATGTCACCTTGAGCATGTGACAATTTGATAGGGTAGTTGGCACGTGTAGCATGATGTAGAGGCCCAAAGAGAGCTAATGTTTTTCTCTTTATTGCTTCATTTTCCCTAAAAGGGGCTAACGTCTCCCTTAGAAGGGGTGACACCTCACCTTTTTCTCAATTAGGTTTTAAAAAGAACATTTAATGTAGAAACAATGTGACTTTGGTATTATGGCATTGTCGGCCTTTTTATGACCTAAAAAAGTAAATTAGGTCATTGAGACACTATATATTGAGGAGTTTTAGCCTCATTTTATCATCATTCAGCACTCACTCATTAGTGAGGTCTGATTTTAGCGCCCTATTGGGGTTTTTGGCTGATTTAAGAGAGGCGTACTTCTTGAAGGAAGAATTTTTGGCATTTATGGTATTTATCTTGAAGGAAGGTGTTACAACTAGGGTTTGCATGGTTATTTCTTCATGAATGGTAAGTGTTGTCTCTACAAACCTTCTTATTGAATGGTTGTCATCTAAATTTCTTTCATATTACTTACAAATTTGCTGAATCAAAACCCTAGGTGAGAAGAAGATTTAATTGTTCCTTGTCTCATGTTCCTTGATAGAGAAATTTTCAGCCATTGAAGAAGGAAGAGAGAGCCTAGCCATAGCTACACTCTCATTTCTTCTTCTCCCTCAGCTAGTCATACTATCCAGAAGCCAAAGAGAGTGAGACACCCTTGGCCTAGTTCTTCTACACCAGGGCCGTACCATTCTAGGGTTTGCTCAAAAAAGGCCTTGTTGTAGCAACACCTTGGCTCTTCAAACCCTCATGCTTTGGTTGTCTTTGCTTTATCTTCAACTAGTCATTTTTCCAACTTGATCTAAAGAAGGAGAAGAGAGCACGAGGCCTTGCTTTAGAAACACCAGAGTGAGCCTCTCTCCCCTAGGGTTTTGTCTCTGAAGCCCTGCTATTGTAGCACTTCAGAACCCTTCCCTGTAGTCTTTAGTCATCCTCCTTCAACTCTTGCGTCCTTCTTGTTGACTCCATTAAACCCTAAGGCATTGATATAAGCCTCCAACGTTGAAGTGATTTGATCCAAAAACTCTAAAAATTCTTTCAAAACTGAAATGCTAATTACACTAACCCTAACCTGCTAACCCTAGAATGCTAACATCACCCTTGGTTATTTCATCTTGATGCATCAATGTTTCATTTTATAAGCAATTGAATGGTATGTAAAGGAATTTATTAGATGGTGTGTTCATTTGTTACATTGAATGCCATGTCATTTTAGTGTTTATTGAGGAAGTGATATTATTTGCATTACTATATTGATAAACATTGACTTCGTCAATATTTATTTCCATAATTTCTTATTTAAATATTAGATAGTCATTAATATACATGAAGTGCTAACCAAGACCTGCATATATCAGTTTGTTTTTGTTTTTTTCTCTGGTAGGGACTCTACTTGGTTATTATTCATCTTTATTGGTTGTTTAGCGGGGACTATCTTTTGGTGGTAACTTGTGAAGGGGGAAAACTTGTCTTTGACCTACTATTCTTTGCCTCTTCAAAAATCTAGGTTACTGGGGTCGTCTCCCCTGGTCCTAACCTCCGTAAAGAGAAAGAACCTCCCCATCGTGGTGACATTGGGTGGGATAGGTTCTTGTTATGCTAGTTTGACCTACAAACTTCAAGCTTTTGTCCTCCCTACAAATTGTGCGATAACACAACTCATAAGAGAGAACCAACGTAACATTGCACTAAGCTTCCATATCAGAAAAAAAAAATTATAACTAATATTGTGAGGTCATAAGACAAGAAGTATGCTCTTCTCTCACACATGTTGGTGACCTTAAGAGGACCAAAACCTCTGTCTTTGTGTATCTGTAGTTCATATCATCTATAAGTTCTATCTGTTGTATATATAAGCTAGATTCTATGGTGCTTGGAACAACATTACATTGGTTCTCTCTTATGTAGTTCAACATTATGGCGGTTCTCTTGTGTCTATTTCTTACACGTTTGACCAATTTACAAGTTTTCATAGAGATATGTTAAATATGGCAGAAACAGTGGAGAAACAAAAGAAATAAATACAATCAATTTCAAAGAAGATAAAAGTAGTTTCTCATGTCCTTATTGATACTATTAGCTTAAACATTTCTTTAGATAAAGTTGAAGATAGACTAAGTTTCATGGACACTATGTTTGCAAAAAATCATGATATTCAAATGGTTGTGAAAAGGAAATCCATAAATTTGATAGCTCTGGATAGTCTCAAGCAAGGAATTGTAGAGAGCCAAGAGTCCAACAAATGACTTGGAAGGAATCATTCTCTAGGAATAATGGTTGTTGAAGATCTAAGACCCGTCTAGAATTTTGGATACATAGATGCCATTTTGGAACATGTCCAAAAGGAAGTTTCAAAAATAAAGAAATTCCCCCCACAAATGAAAGAGGAAGATAAGAGCATTTATTTGCGGCATTTGGAAATTGATGTATGAAACAATAGAAAATCTTCTATTGCCCTCGGGTTTTCTGATACACCCATGATATCTTCTTCAACTAACAAGAATGAGGGAATGTATTGAATGGGAATAAATGCATTGAATAAAGTCATTAGCACAATGCATGAACATCCCATAGTAAACATCACATTTCAGTCATCTGAAGAGGCCAGAGATGCATTGTCGCAGCTAGAAAATTGGGCAGCTAACAAAAAGTGGTCAAATAACAATATGAATCCCAAATATATTGTTGGTTAGACATTGAATGGATTCACTGGACTAGCATGTAGCATGGGACTCATGGAAATGGCTTCCACATAATACCAAAGAAGAACTCTGAAATTTTGTAAATGAAGATCATGATGTTTTAAAAGAATTATCAGAACAATTTTATGGTTCATTGATAGAAGTTGATGAACACCACTTAGATTCCCTATATATGAGGAAGAGACTTGTAATTTTTCCTTTGCATAAAGAATATTTCTGCTATATGCAGAAATTTCTAGTTCAATCTAGAAAACACAATGATGCCTCATATATCAAATACTACATTTGCAATTTTCCAAGAGCACTTCTTGATGCCATGGAATAGTAATTCAAGGAAAAAGAAATCAATCTTTATAGAATTTCCCTTTCCATGTAAGATAGACACATCAAGAAGGTGATATAGAAAGATTTCCTAGAGAAAAGAGTGTCTAAGGACTTTAAGAGGTTTGAGTAGATGTTCACCCCTGTACTCTACAGAGATGTGGGTGAAATTCCTGATTGGGGATGTGCACAATAGAGAGCACCAATCTATTAGATATACTAAATGTTACTCCAATAAAAATAAATTTTGCATCTTTAAGTCTAGATGGGAACTAGATTTGTTGCCATCCAAATATTCTAGTAAGTACTCTGTAAAGAATAAGGAACATAAGAATTTTTCTTATATGAAAAGGAGGAATTCACCTTCTCAGAATGCAAGGTGTTCCAATTGAAACCATAAGGGACATTGAGTTAATACTTTCCCACAAAAGAAACAAAGCCTCAACTTTCTTCATTGTTTATCGATGAACTAGAACTCAAGTGGTGGGATCTCCAGTTTTGTTCATCCTCTCAATGACCAGAAGGTGAATTAATCAATTTAGATCCTTCTGATTTTGAAGATGAAGACTCAGTTTATGATGATTCTTCAAAATTTAGTGATTCTAATTTCAATACTCTACAAAATCCACTAAATTTGGGAGTGAAAATCGGCCTCGTTTTGACTTCTACATGTTGTAGTCACCAAGATGAAATAAAATTGAAAGAAGGATTGCAAAAAAAAAAAAACTTCTCAAGTCTACACCTATGTAGAAATATGTCATACACAATAATCTAAGGCAAGAAAAGGAATACTTACTAAAGCAGTTAGTAAGACCACAGGTACACAATGAACCAAAGAAGATTGTTTCATATTCATACAAAGCCAACTCAAGCTACTATGTACTTGCATAAATTTACATGACTTACCCTAGTAGTCATAAAGGAAGGAAGCAATTCATAAAAGGAAAGAAATCACTCTCACTGATACAGATAAAAGAACAACAAAAAATCATGGAATCTTCCATGACTAAGATCAAGGAGCTTAAGGGGATCTTAGAAACAATCATTATTGAGAAATATAACTCATCACATGATTATATGTATAATATATATGAGGAAGGAAACAACATACCACCTACAGAGAGAAAATAAAGGTACAAGTAGTTGGTTAAAGAAGAGTTGTCAACAAAATCAAAACTAGAAGGTAGTAGTCTTGGGCCGCTAGCATTTATCAAGACCAAGTTCTACATTAAGGTTGGTTCCTCCCTACAAAAGTTTCTCCCTATGAGATTGATTGTATGATTGATTCTTGTTGTTAGTGGAGTGTATTAAGGAAGAATACCTGATCCAGGTGGATATTGGTGGCCACCCACATGTTCTAAATTCCAACTGGCTCATATGGACAGTTTTCAGTTCAACACGTTTCTCTGTAATGTGGACATTTTTTTGTAACTATGAGTTCTGCACTTATGGTCCTATCCTGAATCCCTAAACAACATCCAGATGGATATTGGTGGCGTCCCACCTATTCCAACTAGCTTATTTTGGAAGTTTTCATGTTAGTACATCTTTCTGTACTTCCAAGGATGTTTTGAGGCTCTAAATAGTTTTTTCTTGTCTTACCACAGCCAAATTGTAGACAAAGTCATATTTTGATGGAATAATGCGTATTTATTGAAAATACATTTCCAACAAGCTATCACATGCCTAAAATGGATATCGTGTGCAAAAGTAACGACCTCGAGAAGTTAATTTACTAACATACCCCAATAGGGCCCACATGAATTTTGGCGCTTCATCTCCTAGGGTTAGGTTTTTGGATGTCTAGGGTTTTAGCATTCATGTTTAGCATAAAAATGCCTTCAGAGTCTCACTGTAATCATATTCTTGTGAATGAACATAGCCACCACATCTCTTCTCAGAGATAAAGCTACCACCATTCCAGTGAGTCTTGGACTCTGTATTTTTATAGTCTCTGTATATTTCTTTCATTAATAGAAATCATGTATTGTTGTATTTCTCTGTTTCTGGCAATTTTATGTGTATTTTATTGTAATATATTTTCTTTCATTCTATTCTAAAAATAATACAGATCAGTGGTATCAGAGCAGCATGCTCTTGATCATTTTTTAGTGCATGTCCCCGACGAGGTCAGAGTATAGAAAGTTGGGTATCGAGCTTGTCTCTCTTGAGGAAAATCACTCTCACACACCCAACAAACCCTCAATGGAAGCAGAAAAGAAAAATGGTGGAGAAAAATATCTCACTAATGTGTTGCTTGAGCAAGATCTCGTGCGATAGAGGGACAAAATGGATATTTTTTCCCACATCCTTCAACGCATGTCGATAGCAATAGGCACATCTTCATCAAGCAACCACTTTGGAGGAACCTCTCCCTTCAAGGTGCAAGTTAATTTTGATGTTCCCATGTTTCAAGGTCACATAGATGTGGATGCCTTAGAAAAATGGTTGAATCCGCTAGAAGGTTATTTCTCTGTTCACAATTTTTCCGATAGGGAAAATATCACCTTCACACTCCTCAAGGCTCTCCCCCATGTCAAACATTAGTGGGAAAATTATTGGGAGAAAATTTCCACAGAGGAATCTGGAATATATGGGGTCGAACCCACTTGGGAATTTTTTGTGGGTGTGGTCAAGGAAAAATACTACCCTATTGATAACTCTGAAGACCAGTACATGAGATGGACCACACTACGGCAAGAGAAGAGCCAAACATCACCAGAATTCACAAATACTTTCCATACCTTACACATAAATCTAGGTATAAAAGACTCCGAGTGACATCTAGTTTTGAAATATCATGGGGCTCTACATAGGTACATCCAAACCAAAATTGATTTCCTAAACATCTCATCATTGGGAGTGGCCTATTGATATGTTGTCAAAATTGAGCTGAAATTTAAGTACCAGAACAATTGGGAGTTTGGGTTTGCAAATCCACAACAGCCAAAGAATGGTAAATATGGCCCTAACCAACAACCTCTCGATAGTCAGTCCAAGACATAGGAAAAGAAGGGTAAAGGAAAGACGAAGAATGACACTGGGAAGTGGTGTGAATTCCAAAAAATATCATGGCACAACACTAATGGATGTCACAAAAAACAATCATTGGTGGTCGAGGTCAAAGACAAGGATTTGAACCCTGATTCAGAATTTGATCAAGAAAATATTGAAAACAGATAGATCATCAACATTGACCCCACTTCTACTGTCGCAACCATAACAATTCAACTAGAAGAAATAGTAGATCCTGAAGAGGGGGACCACCTCTTCCATTCATAGATGTGATTGAAGGGGACCCCATTGCATTTCATTGTTGATAGCGTAAGCTAGAAGAAACTCATCTCAACTGAGGTCATCAAACAATTGGGGTTGCCAATAACACCACACCCACATCCATACAACATCAGGTGGCTTCACCAAGGACGTGATCTTCGTGTCAGGCAATAATTTTGTCTGTCATATGGTGCCCATGCCTTCAATGATGAGGTAGTGTGATATGTTTCCCCTCTTGATGTTTGTGATTTTGTTTTGGGACAACCATATATGTGGAAATGTCATGTTGTTTATGAGACTTCTCAACCCCGTAGTGTCATTATTACTTTGGAGGGTCATCTCTAAAGGATACCATAGGTAGTTCTGACTACTCTTCCACAAAAATAGTTCCACAAGTTATTATCTCATACTGCAAAATTCATCATCTTCACGGTCTCTTCAAAGGATGCACAGAAGGCCACTACAATCACTGCAGCCTCAACACCTTCTCTCCAGCATAAGCATATTGTAGAAGAGAAAGTAGTTGTTGTTTCTTCACCTACAATGGTGCCTACACAATGCCCCATCAAGCCCAGAGATAACAAGGTTGGTGGAATAGATTCAACCCCACCAACAATAGGTTCATGATAGCCTTCCATAGACCAAGCAACCCAACTTCTCCAACAAGGAATGAAGCTCACTAAGATTCAGATTCAAAAAATGATTTCCCCTTTTCCTCGGGTACTCAACACAATGGAGACCGTTGCTTCCTAAGGGGGGAGGATTGATACAGATGGATATTGGTGGCCATCCACTTGTTCCAAATTCCAACTGGCTCATCTCAACAGTTTTTCATCTCAGGACATTTCTTGTAATGGGGATATTTCTTTGTAGCTATGGGTTCTACACTTACAGGGTTGTCTTGAAGCCCTACACAACATCCAGGTGGATATTTGTAGATGCCCACCTATTCCAAATATCTTATTTTGGAATTTTTCATGTCAGTACATATTTTTGTACTTCCAAGGCCGTTTTGGATCTCTAAACAGTGTTTTCTTGGCTTGTCATAGTCAAACTATAGACGAAGTCAGATTTTGATGGAATAATGTGTATTTCTTGAAAATACCTTTCCAACGGGCTATCATATGTCTAAAACAAAGATCATATGGAAAGTTACAACCCCAAGAATTTAATGTACTAACTTTCCCCAACAGGGCCTACATGAGTTTTGGTGCTTCATCTCCTAGGGTTAGGTTTTTGGATGTATAGGGTTTTGGCATTCATGTTTATCATAAAAAGGCCTTCATATCCTCATTGTAATCATCTTCTTTCGAATGAGTGTATCCATTACATCTCTTCTCAGAGATAAAGCTTCCACCATTCTACCGAGTCTTTCACTCTGTATTTTTATAGTTTGTGTACATTTATTTCATTAATAGAAATCATGTATTGTTGTATTTCTATGTTTCTAGCAATTTTTATGTGTATTTCATTGTAATATTTGTTCTTTCATTTTGTTCTGAAAACAATCTGGATTAATACCATTCCACAATTATACTAGCATAATGCTATGCAGGGTGGCAAAGCCATAGTTGGTGTTGAAATCTATCTATTTGACGAGACATATCCAATCCCACAACAAATTAACAATTTGTCTTTCCAGTCAAAGTTCTATGGAATTGAAACATTAAAGATGATTGCATGCTAGGTGTTGAATTTATTAGTTTGTTATCACCTATAAATCTATATGATAAGAATAAGAAAGTTGTTGTACATATTAATGGAATAAAGAACAATAATCTTATGTTCTCAAATGGATTTTGTAAGTCTAGGTGAATAGTTAGAAGAAAATATGTAGAACCTATACATTCATATATATCTACAATAGAGACAAACTAAATGTAAAGGTGTATCCTTTATGATTTAATGCATAAATCGATACTCGATCCAATAAAAAAAAAACTGGTAAAGGATTGTAGATTTGAATTTCCCAATGCCTTTCGACACAAGGAAAAATATTTTGTATCATTGCCTTACAATCTGTTATCACTGAAATTTCATCCACAAATGGTTACAATAATTCAACATCGTCAAATAGTTATGAGGTCACCCATGGACCAAAAATATCACAAAAGCATTCCCAAAGGGTCAAAAACTATACAACTAGTGAAAAAATTAAAGGGCGCTATGAAGACACAAGGTGCACGTGCACATGCGCAAAATAAAAACAAGATTCGAGCACATGCGCATGATGCGTGACTATTGTCACAAAATTCCGTGCACCTGAGAAATGGCGCATTTATGAGAGTGGTCGGCCTCCCACCCACTTCTGGTTCAGCTTCCAAGTTGATTTGACACTCAAATCTGGACTGGATTCGAATGGGTGGCTGGTTAAAGACCTAGAAATGCCCTAATTAGCCTCTTTACACACTAAAAACTAGTTGGATAATACCTCAAAGGAATGCTATAAAAAGGCCATGGATACACTTCATTTTTCAAGGAATTCATAGAAAATTTATGCTACCATTATTCTCTTGAGGAATCCTCTATCCTTACCAAGAGTATACTTGCATCATTGCATTGGGAAATCCATCTCACCCCTTGAGTGGATTAGCAAAGAATTCTTTCACCATTTTCATTTTCATTTTCAAAGTTGTAAGAAGAGATTATTTGTGGGGGTCCAAGAGCCCTCCCTTGGAGGAAGAAAAGACTCATAGTCCTCTTTCTTCTCGGTGTTTTCTTTCACTAATATCAACCTTATCATTGGTGACATGGGTCTAATTGTTTCTTTTGTCCTTATGTCCCTATGTTCATTAATTTAGTTGTTGTTTTATTTCTTAGTTGTTCTTTTATATTTCTTTCTCTAACCCTTTTCCTTACAACTATCCTGCTTAGCAAACCCAACTAAGCTTGCAAGCACCTCTATTTTTCTCATTAAGGTGACAAAAGAGGTGCAACAGATTGGTGACTCCATCGGGGAAAGGTATCAATTTCCTACCTCATTTGGGATTTTTTTAGCTCTTCTTTTTGTTTATTTAACTTGCAAGTGCATTAACCAGCCTAAGTCGACCTGCCAATCATCCAATTCCAAGTTGAATTGAGAGAGTTCCATCCATAATTTTCATTCACGGCCATGTGTCACTTGTGCATGGGTTTTTCGGCCCACAGATGCACATCGTGCACACATGCACTTAAGTCACATTTATGTTCTGTGCACCTGCGCCCATCATCTCTTTTCAGTCTGTGCACATGTGCTCTATGCACCTCTATCTCCACTAAGACCTGCACACCTATGCAAAAAATTCACATTGTAAAGTTTTTGAGATTTGGGAAGGCCTTTAGCCTTCTTAAAACTGATTTCAAGCATGTTTTAAAGTTGTACCACACTTAGTCCGCTCTTCATATAAAGGGATTAGTCAAAACACATAGGCACTTAGGGGGTTAAAATCATTATTTCCTCTTTTTCTTTCATTTTCTCCACATGGATGGCTTGCTTTGACTAAAAATATAAGTTGGAAATCGTTTGCAATCACATCTAACTTGCATTGGGACTAGAAGTTGGATAACAATCACTTAGTATTCTCTTCTCTCGCGCCTCCAAGCGACCTTGAGAATCAGAAAAAGATTTTGGGACAATTTCATCTCCCTTAAGAAAATTAAAACCTTTAGGAGAGGACAACAACCCTTCTTGGGAATCCTCTTAGTTTATTTTTCAAACACATCTTAATATTGTAATGGGCCCATACATGCCCTCATGCTACAAAAATAGGATAGTGTTGAAATTTACTTTCTTAGATCAAATCACTAGGGAAGTTTAAAGGTTTTGTAACGGGCCCATACATGCCCACATGATCACAATCTAGGATAGTTTCAAATCTTTTCTTAGATTACATCATAATAGGGAGTTAAAGGAATTGTAACGAACCCACATGTCCACATGCTATCTTCCCAGGGACTTTTGAATTACGCAAGGTTGTACCAAAGGCACTTAGTTAATTAGGTAATCAACACTTGTAAGGACCAAGTGAAGTCCACATGCAGCAAGGTGACACCTAATTTATTAAAAAATTGGCACACTTTCTCTCATTCACACACAAAAGTCACTTATCACTCACATAGTTTCTTCTTGAAACGTGGAGGTCAAAGTAAGTTTCCTCCAAAGGGATTCTGAAACACCCCACCCTTTTCTTGACGAAACTATCCACTCCCATTTAATTTCAATGAGGTTGGTTCACACCCCCAACCTCTCAAACCACTACATATAAAACTTTTCTAAAAACTCACTAAGTTTTCCTCCACAGGAGGTGCCAAAAGAAATTTTTTAGTCTAGGTAGGATTTCAGGGATAGGCATCCAAATAACTCCCCGTTATCTAGTTCTCACATTGTCAAAACCATAGAAGTTTTCAAATAGGGAACTGAAAATCCTCCAAGTCAAGTGTTCCTAACACCATAAGGTAGGGAGATGCCCATGAAGGGTCGAAGAACGAGGTCTAGTTGTTCTGTACGTCCCCCCTTGAGGCACCCACCTCTTGGACAAGATCTAGCCCGTGACCCATTTCTTAGGCCAAAAATCTAAATGCCACACTTTGACCGAGGTACCTAGTGACCAAATTTTAGGACATCTACGTAGGTGGGAATTATGGGCTTCAATTGCACCTTGATCAGATTTTGTGTGGCTATTGGGAAATATCACCAGCTCTTTTGGGATATGCCCCCTTTTACCCCTCATTATAACTGATTATTTCATCCTTCACTAGTCTCTCTTCCGGTGACTTCAGACCCCACTGTTGAGTACTATTGGAAGGTCTAGTGCTATTTGAGAGGAAGGACGTTACATATTTTAGGACACGAGCATTTGTTTTCTTTGATTCCCCATGCAGACAAAACCCACTTATCCATATATATTCTTCTTTTTCAAACCACTTTATGTCTGATGCACTTTTGATTACATTTTGATTTGGATATATATATTGTGTAAAGTTCAAAATTTGTAACAAAGGCTCTTGTTTCCTTATTACTCTCACCACCATTTTCACACATTCACTCAGTTAGTTGGACATCATAGGGGACCCACAGACTCTCCATTCTTCCCGACGCTTGCTAAACCTCCCTCCTATCTTAGGGGGAGTGTCTGGTCTTGCCCACTCATCGGCACCACCGTCTCACACTCCAGTGAGTGCCACTGTCATAGGATCAACCTTGCTTGGTTCCACATTACTTGGGTCCACTTCCCAAGGTCCTCCATCCACTCGCTCTCCTTTACATGGAAGAGAGGGGCCAAATTCCTCTCAAGGGGGAAGTACCAACCCACCTAGCCCCCCTCCAGGGTCAGGTTCACAGAACACTCCTACCATGGCGGGATCTAATCCTCAACGAACACTCCTGATGCCATATTTGGCATCTCTTAACATACCCAATCTAAGAAAACTTACCAATGATCCTAAATTGCACGACCCTACATGGCCTACAATGCCCACCAAACTACCTTCAGACATCCCCAAGTTTGAAGGAAAGGCAGGGGATGACCCTACCAATCATGTCATGACTTTCCACCTATGGTTCTCTTCCAACAACATCATGGATGATTCCATTAGACTTAGACTATTTCAATGCACATTCACTAGCCCATCAGCCAAATGGTATGTAGATGAAAAATCAGGGTCCCATGCGACTTTCGAGTCCTTGGCCAAAGCATTTTTGACCTTCTTCCAATTACCAATCCACCATGACAATGGTCTGGAACTACTCTCTAATTTAAAACAAACCTCAGCCACACATATCGCTGATCACATTCACGAGTGGTGTAGGCGACGTAGTTTGTGCAAAGCAAAAACCACCAAACAACAGTGTCTTGACTGGTTTCTTAGATCACTTGTCTCTCTCCTCGGTAAGGATGTAGCTTCCACCTTCCCTCAATCAGAGGAAGAATCCATTAGTAAGGCTCAACAATACGACCTTATCTATTCACAGTTAGGGTACTTATACACTGTACTCCCTGATCTCCCAAAACCTGTGTCGTTTGGCCAAGACAAACCTGGGATGTCTCACTTAGCAGACAGACTGATTGGTAATACCACTCACCACGGTCCACAAGCCCAACAACCACCAATGTATGGAACACCTCAATATCCACCGACATATGGGGGCACCTCTTATTACCCCCCACCCCCTTATCAACAACCATACCCTGTTGCTATACCTCCACCCATCAATGGGCCACCGTCGACACCCCCCATACACCCACCTATTCAAACAAGTTCTGGTACCCCCTCTACCCCATCTTATAGTACTAGCGAAAGCATCACATCTCCCTATGTACCTTATGGATTGTTTCCCCCACAGAATTCATACTTTCCATTTCCTGGTCCCCCACAACCCATCGCTCCCCAAAATCCTCATGCTGGGGTGAATTTTGTTCAACCCTCTCCCATTCAACAATATCAAAATTTTGAACAGATGAATACAACAAATCTGACCCACCCGTCGAACAATGCCAAAAAGAAAGGAAGAAAGAGGAACAATAACAACCCAGGCCAAGGCGGGAATCAACCCCAACAAAACCAACCGGCTAGGGGCAACCAGAACCAAGGGAATCAAAACCCCAAGGGGGCAATAACAACAGGCATCAAGGGAGAAATAACAATACTATCAAAACCAATTTCCCTTATTCCCTTTGCAGTGAGTTTGGTCATTATACTCATCATTTCCCCCAAATCATAGATTTTAAATGGCTGAAAGACTCAAGAAGTATACCACATCCTCCAGCAACTCCTACCCCTCAGCAGGCCCTACAACAATATGTACAACAACCCCCCCAGCCATGTTGCAGAATACCATCCTACACCAAGGGGTGATAAACACCCAACATGACACATAGCCTCCTTCACCTTAGGTGGGACAGTACCTCAATCCAAACAATCCAACAGATCACATGATCCTCCTCACCAGTAAAGAAGAAATCCTGCTGCAAACACGTAATCATCAGTACCATGCACCCGCTGAGTCCCTTCCCATTCCTCCAGAAAAAATTCCCACGCCAACAGGACCCCCGTTGGTGATCCCTCGCCCTAATACAGAACCATCTCTTCGCATCCCTCAGATCCCATTATGTAAGAATGTCCACAACCCACAGGCGAGGGCAGCTCATAATTACAGTTTGGTTGATGACTTAGCACAACCCCAGGCTACCATGTCAGTCTTAGAAGTCCTTTAGACTTGTCCCACTCAGCGGAAATCATTACTTTCCACCTTAGGGGCAGTCGACCCCACAAATACTCGACTCATTACATTTGATCTCGATAGCGGAGAACCTTTCCTTCCTTCCTTGATCGCTTTTCAAATCCCAATGAAAATATGGAACATCACAGTTCATCAGTGCATCATCGATGAAGGTGCATCTACATGCATTATGTCCAAATCTATATGGAAGAAATATGGTTCCTCCAAACTCATACCCTCTACCATTACCTTACAAGCTTATGATGGAAAACCATCATCTCCTAAAGGGCTCTTCCAAAATGTCCCTGTAGAACTCGGGGGCAAGACTATTCTCATAGACATCGAAGTTATCGATCCCCCCCTCAAATATAATATCCTATTCAGTCGTAGCTACATGTATGCTATGAAGGCAGTTGCCTCTTCAGTCTTTCGAACAATGATGTTTCCCCATAATGGAGAGATTGTTACCATTGACCAAGTCTCACATGACGAGCCTAACCCTTCTGCCAACATTGATAAAATTATTCCTCTCATCCACATGAGTCATGACGCATACCCACTCATCGAAATGGGTCCCAGAATTTTCAAAGATCCATCATTATTAGGAACTTACCATGGAGCACCACCGCTCCTTCATCCTTCCAATCAAGTATGCACCGTATCATCTAATGAAACTGACATAGAGGATACCCTTCCTCCTAGGGAGGCTTCTATCATATCTAACATCCCACTAGTCATAGAGCTCCCCCCTCATGAGCCTCCTATGAACTTGTCGACCCCACTAGTCCACAATTTCACCCCTCCCCAAGGACATATCCCATTTTGGGAGATAGTTCCCCAAGCCATTACTCAAATCCCCTTCTTTTACCCTCCACCTGGCGTCAAAGATTTCCAAGTAGCCGCAATTCTTACCCTCCCTAATATGGTGTTAGCAATTCCATTTTAGTATTTACATCCACCCAAGATGGTCCCTCGACCATCCCTTCCTTGCCAGACAGAAGGAATCCCAATGATGATTCCCATACTCACTCCCACCATACCCTCTACACCCACACTCACTACTCTCCCTGCCACCGCTGGGGGTAGGAGAAAGAAGAAGGAGCCCACAACTCCACTTCCCCAGCGCATCCAACCCCCTTGTTCACTATGTGAGAAAGATAGACACCAAACCAACAACTGCCCATCTCTACCAGAGTTACAGAACTTGATTCCACTCAATCAAACTCCATCAACACTCACCACCATAGAAAATACTGTCGTTACCACCCCTCTCTCAAGTAGTAAAGGGATGCGAGCCAAATTCGCTTGCACTATATGTTCAGAATATGGCCATTATACACACCATTGCCCAACACTGCCATGCTTTCGGCAGACATTAGCCATAGTACGCCAAAGCTTCCAGAGTGAACCCAGTCTAGCTACATCATCCCTACCAAAAATCACTGACATCCATTATGTCACAACTTCAGTCAATGAATGTCTGAGATGCCCTTTCTCTCTATGTGAATCCTTAGATCATTTTACATACCAGTGTCCTATGATCATTGAATACAGGCAATGCCAATTGACCCATCTTCAATGACCCATAGAATCGATGGTTGACCCTACCTCATCACTAGAGATTCTTCATCTCATTTCTCCTGAACCTGAGTCCCTCCCAATGCCTTTGTGGTTCTTGGATTACTTATCCGAGGATTCACCCCCAAATCCCCCCAATTCCCCTGCTCATTTCCCTACAGAAATTTTGCATTCAACTACCATGGGTACTCAGTATTTCGATATTTGTTTTATGTCAAGAGAACCATCACAATTCCATTGTGATGTTCCCCCTAATTCTTCATCACTAGGGGGCAGCCACACAATAACAGTCATCGATATCACTCTTCACGACCCCTTGTTTTCCTACCACTTCCACTGTGATGAGGAAATACTCGAAGAGTTAAACAACTCTGACTACCCATGGGATGCGCTAGACCACCGAGCGCTCTTCTGTCCATAGGAAGCCTCCATGCCTCCTAACCAACACCCCATATATGTGGTCGAAACCAAGGATTTTATCCCATCAGGGAATATCGACTGGTTCAACAACCCCATTCCTGCCCCTGATGCTTTTGAATAAGGAAACATGGCCAACATTTCCACGACCATCAAAATCAACATTTCCATCAAAAATGGCATCGTTGAGGAAATAACTATTGGAGCTGCTTGCACTCCTCAAGAAATCACCACCTATAAAGCCCTCTTGCAGGAATATTAGGATATTTTTGCCTGGTCATACACAAAAATGCCTGGCCTTGATCACTCTATCGTCGAACATCACATTGACACCTGGCCTAACATTACACCAGTTCATGAAAAACAATGACCACTACACCCATCCAAAGCAGCGGCCATCAAAGCTGAGATTGAAAAATTACGCGTGGCTGGGTTCATCTACCCCATTGTCTATACCTCATGGGTTTCCAACCCTATACCCGTTAATAAAAAATATGGCACTATCTGCGTTTGTACGGACTTTCACTATCTCAATCACGCATGTCCCAAAGACAACTTTCCAACACCTTTCATCGATCAAATTATCGACGACTGTGCAAGCCACGAGGCTCTATCCTTCATGGACGGTTTCTCTGGTTATAATCAAATCCAAATTCACCCATCCGATCAGTACAAAACTGCATTCACTACCCCTTGGGGTACTTTTGCATATCGTGTCATGTCGTTTGGACTAAAGAATGTTGGAGCAACTTTCCAACTAGATATGACATACATTTTTCATGATCTGGCTCATATCATCCTCGCATGCTTGGATGACCTCACAACTTGATCGAAGAAATGTACCCAACATCTTGATGATTTACGGATCATCTTCCAACGGTGCCATTAGTACAACATCCTCTTGAATCCCCTCAAGTGCGTATTCAGCATCACTGCAGGGTGCCTCCTCAGATTCATCGTTTCCCAAAGTGGTATTACCGTGGACCCCCTCAAATTCCAAGCTATCACTGAAATTCCACCTCCCTGGAATCTACGTCAACTCCAGAGCCTCCAAGGAAAGGATAACTTTCTATGGTGATTTGTCCCAGACTACGCCACTCACGCACACGGTTTCCTTCGCTTACTATACCACAAAATCCCATTTTACTAGGATGAACATGCCCAAAAGTCATTTGACGATCTTAAAATGGTGCTCTCCAATGCCCCTTTAATTAGTGCACTTGACTACAATCACGACTATATCCTCTACATATCAGCCTCAACCATCTCAGTAGCAGGAGTTCTCATTCAAATCAATGATGACGATCATGAGCATGTCATTTGTTATGTTAGTAAAAACCTCTCAGGGCCACCCTTGAAGTATAAACACAAAGAGAAACTATCCCTTACAATCATCCTCGCACTCTAGAAATTGCGTCATTACATTCTACTTCGCACAACTAAGGTCGTAGCAGAATCCAACCCTATGCAATACTTGCTCAGTCGTCGACAAATTAATGGAAAATTTTCCCGATGGATTGTTATCCTTCAGGAGTACGATATTGAATTCTCAACACCTAGAGCAAGAAATCCCTCATCCTCGCCGAACTTGTCACGACCTTCCCCTCTAGCATAACCAGTGCCCCCATCAATACCAACTTTCCCGACGAACACCTCTTTTACATCACTTCAGATGATCCTTGGTAGGACGACCTCCTTGTCTAACTCCAAAATCAAAATTTCAGTAACCACCTTTCCCGAGATGATCATCATCGTATTCGCCACCAGGCCCCCCGCTACCTCCTCATCGGAGACATATTATACCGGCGAGGGGTCGACACCATTCTTCATCGATGCCTAACCATTGACGAGGCCAACAGAGTCTTGAATGACTGCCATAGAAATGCAGGTGGGGGCCATCTTTCGGGAATGTCCACTGCTTAGAAGATTATCTGAGCAGGTTACTTTTGGCCTACATTGTTCCACGATTTCATTCATGCTGTGAGACGATGTGAGAAATTTCAGCTTTACACCAACAAAGCACGAGCACCACCTTCTCTCCTTCATCCAGTCATCACTGCCGGCCCCTTTTGTAAATGGGGCATCGACTTCATGACTTGTAATCCCCCTTCCAGTAATGGCCACAAATACATTTTTGTCGCAGTTGATTACGTCACAAAATGGGCAGAGGCTATGCCCACCTTCAACAATACCGCTGACACCGCAACGTGTTTTTTCTTTAACCACATCATATCCTGCTTTGGAGTACCACTCCAATTAGTTTCTGATCAAGAGAAACACTTTGAGAATGAGATTTTCATCGAACTCTCATCTTGGTTAGGATTCTCCCATGAGTTTGCCTCACCATATTACCCTCAATCTAATGGATAGGTTGAAGCAGTTAACAAGGTCCTCAAGACCGTTTTATAGCGCATGGTTAACAAACATAAGACCAATTGGAATCATATGTTATTTTTTGCACTATGGGATTACCGTACAAATTTGAAAACAACCACTGGTTTCACACCATTTCATCTAGTCCATGGGGTTGAGGCCACTCTGCCCATCGAGTGAGAAATTCCCACCTTACGCACCACAATTGAGCTATTACCCGAAACTGCTCCAATGGAGCAGTGCTTGATGAAATTAGAGTCCTTGGATGAATATCGTCGATCTTCATTACAGAACAATGAGGCAACTAAAAAATGATACAAGGCCACCTTTGATCGACATGTCAACCTTCGCTCATTTCATGAAGGCGACCTTGTCCTTGCTTATGATATCACTCATGATACCTTTGGTCATGGAAAATTGGGGTCACTATGGCATGGCCCATACATTATCTAGCATTGCCTCACCAAAGGCGCATACATCCTGGCCTCTCCCGATGGTCTCTCTCTCAAAGAACGGGTTATACTTAAATAAATTTTATGCCTAAATGTAGAAGTTATACTTTAGTTTATTTCTTTTATAGTGTTTTTAATTTTCTTTTTCCATCCCTCACATCTAAACTATCATTTGTGCTATTGACAGATGCTTCCTCCACTGTCCTACCACATCAATTATGCCAACGACACCAGTCGTTGGACACAAAATCTCACTTCAGTAGCTTGGGCCCTTTATACCCCCTCACATAAAATGCTCCATTTGAGTGGCATATGTTTGGGTTCAAAAACCAACAACCAAGCCGAATACAGTCTTGTCATTGGCCTCCTCACCAATTTCCAGCATCATCGTATTCATCACCTTAGCATCCTTCTCGACTCTCAACTAGTCGTTCTTCAACCCAACAATGTGTACTGCGTCCGTGATCCTTTCCTCTTTCACAAATACCTGGAGGTTAGACTTTTATATCGACATTTCAATTCCATTACATTTACACATATTCAGATACAATTGAATCAAATTACAGATAACTTAGCTAACATTGTGTTAGACTGGCATATATCACATCAAGATACCTCTACATAGACATAAACATATCAACAACCTGTCACAACATATATATATTAGACATCATCAACACATTAACAGAACACATGTAAACATCACCTAGATCTCAAAATGTATACTCATGTATATATAAGATGGTCCATAGTGCCATCCAAGTGTTCACATACAAAAATACAAGTATCCACAGGCCAGTGAAGCACCTCAGTACAAAATGGGCTCACCAGCCTATATACAAAAATACAAAAATACATAGATCACCACTCAAGGTGCCTCTAGAGCACCACCTCTTGCCCCTCCCTCAGGTAGTGGTCCCCCACCCACTACTGGCCCCTCCTGACTGGGAGGTAACCATCTGGTCATAGAAGCACCTTCTAGTGCTGCTCGTTGTACCACAGCTCGTCGTGGTGGTGGAACCCCCACACACTACTCCAGGATACCTGCATCCTGGATACGCGACCACATGCCCTCAGGAACGCCCTGTAGCACCACCTCTAGGTGGCGATAAATGTCCTCAAAATCTACTCCAACATTTTCCAAAGGAGCATATGATGGCCTAGCACCTAGGCCATCAAACTGACATATCCTCGCTGCTCTCTCAGGATCAGCTGGTCTTGCCTCGGTGTCCTCACACTGATGTCTCTCTCCTACCATGGCCCTCCCTGTGGATGTCTCCCCGGCTCCTAGCGATCCAACACCCTCAACAACTCAACCTCATGCCTGCGAGGTACCACATCTGCACATACAAACAAAAAAACAGATAGTATCAACATCTATACCAAATACACATGTCATGCTATCTCAAAAAACATATACCTCGATGGTAAAAAACCTCCCCTAGAGGTAACACCATGTCTAGATCCTCCTGGAAGTCAACACTAGCATATGGGAACTACAATATCACCTACGGCATATGTTGCCACACCTGCATTGCCTCAGTTGTGAAGAAGTGGCCACCCTCGACACCACCGTGGCAAAGAAAAATAGTTTACCACCGCCTCAGTCACGAATTTCATGCCCCAGGAACGCCCAATAAAATACTAAGGTGCAACATAGGCACCCTCTCCAAAAACCAAGCCACTAGGATGGACCCAAAGGAAAAATCTCTTGTATCAGTGGACCGACAATGGTCCAGCTACCCTACCATCCTGACATCCAGCGTAAGCCCCCAAGTGAAGTGCTCATCATCCAATACCCTCTCCATCACACATAGTTGACCACCACTGATCCACTGAGTCACAAGGGACCAATACACTCTCACAATCATCACTTCTATACAACGATGCGCTAGAGCATCCATCACCCCAATGCTCACAACAGAGCTAGACATAAAGTTTTCCCCTGAACAGAACCTTCGGCCCACTATTACTAGCGCCACATCCCTAGGTAACACCGGCTCCAGTGGTAGGGGTGTTCCCCAAAACGGGAGCCCAGTCAAAAAATATATGTCCTCCATCGCAGTGAAGGCAATCTGCTCTCCCCACACCATGAAACAATGCAGGTCTAGACTCCACATCCGGATAAGGAACTACAGGAGATACTCCTACACCTGTATCAATAGGCACTCAAATAACTTCAGCAACCCACAGGTTGCCAAAGTCGCACGAACCCCCCGATCCTGAATCGCCATGGCATCTCTCAGCTGGGACCAATCCCGCTCTCGCCACCTAATCGACATCGTGAAAAAATATCACCTGTAGCCACATAAAACAATCCTAGGTCAGCAACATGGACCATAAACAATATCAAAAAGATAAGTTTTACACCCGTCAACCTTTCCTCCGAGGAGCGGCTGTTTAACCCATAGATGCGCACACATGCATGCCTGCTCACTCCATAGGCGCACATGTATGCACACTTGTCCACTCCATAGGCATGCACTTAGGCATGCATTTCCATCCTATAGGTGCATATGCGTGTGTGCTTTCTCAGCCTACAGAGGTGCCTTCATGCACCCCTATCACGAACACAGGCACGCATCAAAGCATGCCTATCCAATACACAGTTGCGCACACATGTGCGGTTGTGTAGCCAACAGGCCCGTACATAATGCATGCCTTTTCCCCCCTTACAAGTGCCCCCATGCATGCCTATCTGGTGGGCAGGCATGCACTTGTGCGCACATACTTCCAGATCGCTCACGCATGTGGGGGCCCACACCCATAAAACCCCCTATACGACCCTCCATATAGGCCCTACCCAAAAATGGAAACCCTACTGCTATGCAGGATGATCAAACTGCTAACCCGAAGCTCTCTAGTCCTCTATCGGATGCCTCATCCTCCCGAAATCTCCAAATCTCCTATGAATACTTCTCGTCTAGTCACTATAGCAACAAGTACAAATGAGGTTGCAATGTGGGCCCTACAGCTATATATAGGCCTTTTCACCAAACTTCCACTCACCATTCCAAGAGCTCCAGGTGTCCATTCCCGGATCCATCTTCAGCCACAGGATCAACATCCTAACATCTACATCACAACAGTCCATGGGCCTCTTTTCATCCTGAGCCCCTGGGACACCATTTTTTCATACCCTGACCAGGTACACATGTGCATATTCAAAATTATTAAATAAATGCTCGTATGTTTGATTCTCTTCAGATTTTGTTCACATAAGGTATTTGGTTTTCATGTGTGCAGGTACTTGGTCATCATACATCAACACAACCCCTTTAGGCATATACTTAGCACTAACATGTAGTCATTCCCTTTGAATCTCACTTGCATCTCCAGTCACATCCTCTAACATTCGAATCTAGGATCCACATCTCTGGCTCTGCAGTACCAACACCTCGATCTGCATCTTCGATACCATCATTCGATAGCACTCTCCCCCACATGAGTTGTCCCCTTCATAGCACCCTTTTGCACATTGACACTCATGCCTTTTTTCAAACCTTTAGGGATGGGGGTCCCGATAGTCTTACATTCTGTCGCGAATCAGCCACATACTCATTCTCCTCATTTTGCTAGATTACCCACCGAACTCCCAAATTATCTCTTCAAGGTCCTATTTTTTACTGCACCTCCGTAGTATCATGAACCCTCCATTTCATCCACAATCAGTTTGTCCATCTACAAATTTCCCTTCATTTCAGTTGCCTCATACAAAAACCCACCCATGGGGCCCCCACCCTCCACAAGTTCTCCAAGCAAATTGTGCCCTACCCAGGCCAACCATATTCCATTGGGGCACCCGTTTCTATATTTGTACACTCATCCCATATTATTTATTTATTGTACAAACGCCTTTGGTTTCCAACATTTACATTACCTTTTTTGTCATCACCTTTGGAGACCTTCTTCCCTTTTTTGGCAAACGCAACCCATGTCGCCCTTGGTTGGGGCACTCCTTATCATCTACCATTATGACATCATCCATATCCTTTGAGTATCCCACAAGCCACTTACCTCTTCCCTCTAAGTTTGTTCACTTTGTCCCGCCTCTGGCACGACTTATCCCACATCATGTTGTCCCCCTGACACTCGACTTAGACGAATGGTTGCGGCCACTTATACTTCACATATACCCCCAACCAAGTGCAGTCTTGAGTCTCCATACATATTAACTTCGACCATGTACCTCCTCCAATTTCTAACCTCAGCTCGTATATTTCACGAAGCCCTTTGCTTCAGGGAGTCGTGTCCCCCTTTTGTCGACATCAACACAGTTTTCCAGAAGGCTGACAATATCTTGATTCTCATTACCTATCCAATGAGAGATCTCGGATGGCACAAAGAGAACCAAAATTTCTCCTTGATTTTTTTGACCCTCGTAAAATTTGACTTCAATACTTTCTCATGTTATGGTGGGTCTTACATTGAGACTAATGCAACTATTTCTTATATTTGTCGAAGACCTCCGAACTGGGCTGGGCTATCAATGCCTACAAGATCTGTGATATTTCTTACAGATATCACTGCCTACTATTCAGAGTATGTTCCTCCACATAATTGTCTTCTTCCTTTCTCATGACCG
Organism: Picea glauca; assembly: GCA_000966675.3. NCBI lineage: Eukaryota > Viridiplantae > Streptophyta > Pinopsida > Pinales > Pinaceae > Picea > Picea glauca. The sequence continues at coordinate 99,187 of JZKD02S0021142.1, read as the reverse complement.
CCCCCGAGGGCACCAAAATTGTCTACATCAACACATCATTCCTCTTTTGAGTTATATGACATGAGCATGGGGCATGTCTTCCTCGTTTGTACACAGTTTATTTTTACACACCTTATGGAAGGTCGGGTTCTACAGGTTCCATTCTCCCTCCAACGGGTAACTCTTGACAATCCTACTATCAATATCTCTTACAACAACACTCTCAGTAGAAGAAACATTGATGGATTTCAGCTATATGTATGCTCCTAACCTCATCCATCAAGGGGCATCTTCTATCACCGAAATTTCATCCACAAATGGTTACAAGAATTCAGCATTGTCAAACAGTTATGAGGTCACCCATGGACCAAAAATATCACAAAATCATTCCCAAAGGGTCAAAAACTATACAACTAGTGAAAAAATTAAAGGGCACTATGAAGACACAAGGCACGCACACACATGCGCAAAACAAAAATGCAATATTCATGCACATGCGCACAATGCACAACTGTTGTCACAAAAATCCATGCACCTGAGAAATGACACATTTATGAGAGTGGTTGGCCTCCCATCCACTTTTGGTGCAACTTCCAAGTTGATTTGACACTCAAATATGGACTAGATTTGACTGGGTGGCTAGTCAAAGACCTAGAAATGCCCTAATTAGCCTCTTTACACACTACAAACTAGTTAGATAATACCTCAAAGGAATGCTATAAAAAGGCCATGGATACACTTCATTTTTCAAGGAATCCATAGCAAAGTTATCCTGCCATTATTCTCTTGAGGAATCCTCTATCCTTACCAAGAGTATACTTGCATCATTGCATTGGGAAATCCATCTCACCCCTTGAGTGGATTAGCAAAGAATTATTTCACCATTTTCATTTTCATTTTCAAATTTGTAAGAAGAGCTTATTTGTGGGGGTCCAAGATCCCTCCCTTGGAGGAAGAAGGAACTCATATTCCTCTTTCTTCTCGGTGTTTTCTTTCACTAATATCAACCTTATCATTGGTGACATGGGTCTAATTGTTTCTTTTGTCCTTATGTCCCTATGCTCATTAATTTAGTTGTTGTTTTATTTCTTATTTTAATTCTTAGTTGTTCTTTTATATTTCTTTCTCTAACCCTTTTCCTTATACTTTTCCTTCTTAGCAAACCCAACTAATCTTGCAAGCACCTCTATTTTTCTCACTAAGGTGATGAAAGAGGCGCAACGTAATCCTTTGGTCCACATTTCTCCACAAAATGATTCTATAGCCCTCACGAGTTTTTCTAAAGTAAATATTTTTCAGGAAGAGATATAGGATGTATTAAAGAAAAGCACTGATAAAACCATCCAAAATTTCTTGGGCTTGTCGAGGATTCTATATAAACAAGCATTTAGAACAGAAGAGGGGGGGAAATGAGACTTGTTTTTAATCACAAAACCCTGAAAAATAATTTGACTCCAATCAAATATCCTCTACCCAATTCATCCAGATTAGATCATTATATTATTTTGTGTCTATCTCAATTCTCTTAGAGTGGAAAAAATTTGAGGAATTGGCTTGCAGTGTCATTTTAATGGCAGGTCTGAGTTTAGAAAATTAGGGTCTGGAACCTTTTGCAGCTATATTGAGGAACTAAAATAGATTTATTTTTGGGTTCTAGTGTCTGGAACTTGTGCCACCCCTTGAAATTTTTCTACATTATGATACCTTTCAAACGATGCAAACCATGTGTCAATCAGATTTTGTATGAAAAATTTATGTCTCTCGCAAGTTGACCTACTATGTTGACCACCATGGTATGAGAGTATGGCACATTATCCCCCATTACTTAGGTATATGGGGCTATCCATGTGAGGAATTTCAAAAATATTCTAAAATGTTAAGAAATATAACACAATTGAGGGTTGAGTAACTCAAAAACCTACCTCTAGATGGCTATCGAGCTATGTTAAATATTGGGCCACTAGAAGGACAAGGGGTTCCATTATATGTTATTGTATATTGTTCCATTATTGCGGAGAGCAGTTGGGAGTGTATAATTAGATAGAATCACAGAGGGGGTTAATGTTCTACAACATCCCAAGATGCCACAAGTCTTAGGAAACTCCATAGAGAGCACCTTCTCCTTTGTACTTGCATTATTTCCATACTAGAGAAAAGAGAGTAAAACAACATCACCTTCTAGTTGGGTTTTTTCTTGTAAGGGTTTCCTAGAGGAAATATTTATGTTATCTTTTGGATGTTGTGTGATTTTATTTTACTGTTCTCTATTTTCTGCATTTTATCTATTTCATGCATAAGCACAAAATCAATAACTAAATATTCTAGAATCTAAAGGAATTTAACCTACATATTGTCACAAACTATTACAATGGAATATCCCTGACAATTTACAAATCATATTGGTATAAAGGTAGGCTTTTATTTTGGTTATATGTGGGAATTTGTAGGTTCGTGAATCGACTTAAAGAAAAGTCACAGAAATGCTAGCCATGGTGGACGAGTTTGTTCATAATAACCCTCAAAATCCATTAGAAGAGATATTTTAGATGTTGGAAGCACAATTTTCCGACATCAGTCACAATATGAACCTCCTCATCAAATCTCTAGCAAGAAATCTCAAATCCTTTAGAGATGATGGAGGCTCTAACTCAAATATGAGATTGGAGGTGAAATTAGGAGATTAGGAAAACTCAAGAAAGGATTCATAGAATGAATCTGAGAAGTAATCGAGTTTGAGCACCATGAACCCTTCACAATACCTATTCAATATGGAAGTGAAATTGGACATAAAACCATACCAAGGTGAGATTAGTGCATTAAACTTAAATCATTAGTTGCAACAAATAGAAGTTTATTTTAGAATCCACCATATAGATGAATAGCATGAGTTTTCATTTGCTAGATTGAAGTTAGAGGGCCATTCTTTAACATGTCTATAAATCCATAAAGAAACAATCAGACTAGAGGGTGGTCCACCAGTAACTAGGCAGGAGGACTTCAAAACCCTCATCAAGTCCCAATTCTACCCTATCAGGTATGTAGAGGACCAATGGATCCAGTGGCTCTACTTTGGGTAGAGGAAGGGGTAGAGTGTACATGAGTACACCACTAAGTTCAAAAATATGGCCATCATGCTAAGTATATCTTCCAAGAACCTAAATGTACTCATAAAGTATCTAGGGGGAATACATGCTCATCTATGAAAGAAGGTGATAAAATTCAAGCCAAGGATAATGAACGAGGTATGTGTATAGGCACAACACTTGGAAAACATAGGCTAAACAAAGGGGAAATCAAGTGGTTTGAAGAATAAATAGCACTAGGAAGCTTACAATGAGGGGAAGAAGTGGAAAGGGGGGGAATATAAGAATACTATATCCACTACACATCAGTGAAAACATAAAAAAACCATTTTAATCATTGCAACATTGATGGCCACATTCAGGAACAATGTTGAAAACTACATCCAGAGATTAACCCGAAGAACTACAAGAAGGAAAGAAATAAAAATAACCTTTTGGCCACAAATTCAAGAAATTAGGTTGAAAGTAGCTTGGTTGTAGATGAAAATAATATTTTCAAATCTATGTAGAAGGAGGTGAATCTGAGTATCCTTCATCATGAGGAAGAGAAGGAGATGACCAAGTTCTTCCACATCAAAATTCAATTCAAGAAGACCAAGATAGATGTTATGTTCAAATATAGTTCACATGAGAATCTCATAGAAACAGATCTAGTCAACAATCTTGGATTGGAGGTTCATGATCATCATATCCCCTATCCATTGGGTTGGGTAAAAAAGGATGCAAAGACAAAGGTAACGAAACAATGTAAGATTAAATTTGTTGTATGTGTTGATTTTATTGATGAAATGGAATTGGACTTAGTACCCCTTGATGTATATGGAGTATTGTTTCAAATCCCATACATGTATATGAGGGATTCAATCTCATACGAAGATCCAAATAGTAACAAATGGTTAAGGATGGGAATTCCTACGTCATCAACACACATCAAGGAAAGCCAAATATCTCACTAGTAAGTGCCAAATAAGATAAGAATTTTATGATGAGTCAATGAGAGTGAAGACATCCCTCGAAGGGTGTACTAAATAACATAAACATCAATTAGAGGATTTTCTACAAGCATACATAGGAATGTTCTAGGATCCTAAAGGGATACCACCTAAGCGATAAGTGGAGTATGAAATCCAATTATTTCCAGACTCCTTGTCGAATGTTGGGATGTATAGACTATCCATTCTGGAAGCAAATGAAGTAAAGAAGGAGTTGTAGCAGTTGTTGAAGCAGGATGTGATTCAACCAACTACCTCACCTTGTGGGTCACACATCATAATTGTTCCCAAGAAGCATGGGACTTGGATAATGTGTATCGATTATAAGGAATATTGAACAATATTACACTGAAGAATTGATACCCTCTACCAAGGATCAATGATCTATTATACCAGTTTCACCATGCCAAGTACTTCACTAAGATAGATTTGAAATCATGATATCACTAGGTATGATTCAAAGAAGAAGATACCTGGACCATTACCTTCAAGACAAGGAAAGGTTTGTATGAGTGGCTGGTTATGCCATTTTGTTTATGCAATGGTCCATATACATTTATGAGACTAATGAATGATGTTTTATGCCCTTATCTAGATTTTTTTGTTATTGTCTATTTGGATAATTTACTGGTTAATAGTGATAACTAGGAGGAGCACATGTCACAAATTATGCAGGTGTTAGAGACTCTGAAAAATAAGAATCCGCTAGCCAATATCAAGAAATGTGAGTTTTCTCAGTAGCTTTTGGTGTATTTTGGGTATGTGATTAGTGAATGGGAGCTCAAGATGGATCCCACAAAGATGGAGGCCATGATGGAATTTATAGTTCCTACAAATTTCATATAAGTTAGGATTTTTTGGGGGGCATAAAAATACTCGTGGAAGTTAATAGCTTCATTTTTAGTGGAAGTTTCACCACACCACGCCATAAAAACTAACAGTAAGCATTTCCAATGGGGGAAGAATCAATAGAAGGCCTTTGATGAGATGAAAATAAATATCATTCAAGCACCAATCCTCACACTACTAAACTTGCAGAATCCCTTTGAAGTGGAGATAGATGCAAGTGGATATGCCATGGGAGTAGTACTTATGTAGGGAGGAAGGACCATATGCTATCATTTTGAAGTATTTCATGGGTTGGTTCTCAACTACCCTACCTATGACAAGGAGATATATTTCTTGGTACAAGTTGTAAAAAATTGGAAGCATTATCTGATGGTAAAGGAGACCATCATCCACATAGATAACCAACCATCACAATATTTGTAGGCCTAGAGTAAGCTACAATAAACAAATAATTTGAAGTCGATGGGGTTTTTACAAAAAATTCATATAGTCATCAAGTATAAGAAGTGAAACATAAATAAGATAGAAAACATGATTTCACGGCCACTCGCATCAAATATTAAAACTTTGGGAACTCTGATGCACATGGAGTCTTTTACCCATGATTGATATAAAGAATCATACATAGAATATGAGGACTTCAAGGAGGATTTTTAGTAGCTACAGGGACAAATTCATATAGAATAAGGTGATGGAAATGATGACTATCATTTCTAGAATGGTTTACTCTACAAGTTAGACAATCTATGTGTTCCTAAAGGTTTATCAGAGAGGCTCAAACCTCCTAGGTTGCAAGACATTTTGGAGCTAGGAAGACAATTTCCAACTTACAGAAGTATATGTATTAACCTAGAATGCAAGAATATGTATCACACAATATTACAGGATTTATACTTTGTTGTACCACCAATACCAACAACAAGAAGCAAGGTATATAGCATTCTTTACCTATACCTACATGACCTATACAAACTTGTTCTTTGAACATGTATAGGTGCATTTTTGGATATCAAGAAGCATCATCTCAAATAGGGACACCATATTTCTCTATAAATTTTGGACTACATTGTGGGAGAAGATGGACACTAAGTCGAAGAGGTATATATCATTCCATCCACAGACAGGTAGGCATATGGAAGTATTCAACATGGATTTGGTGCAACTTTTGAGGAGTTACAATCCGAAGCATCCAAAGACCTGGGATGGAAATATGATCTATATACAACACTCTTATAACATATCAATCCACACTTCTACTGGTAAGTCACCTTTTGAAACCTACTTTGGATATTTTCCACTGTCATCCTTAAATTTTGTATATGGATAGAAAGAATGAGTGAGGGATGACATCACATGAAATGCATTGAAGGAAGAAAAAAATATTGAGAATATTATGCATATTTATTTGCAATTACAAAAGACATTGAAGAAGTCACAAGAAAATTACAAGGCTAGACATGACTAACAAAGAATAGAGATAATATTTAGAGTCGGAGACAGAGTATGGTTATAGTTGAATAAGGGAAGGCTACAAGGTCTTGGTAAGAATATAAACAATTTGTGGTATGGTCCTTTTGACATATTAGAAAGGGTGGGAGATGATGCCTTCAAATTCATTCTACACCCATACATGCACATTTACTCATATGTGAATGTGGAGAGTCTAAAACTCTATGATCCTTCCATGTTGGATCAAGAGGAGGAGTAGGTCTCACCTTCCATAAAGGACTTCACACCATATGCTCAAGTAGAGTTAGCATAAGATATGGTTTTTAGAAAGTGGTCCAAAACTACAAGATAGGGGCAACATGACCTTTGACAGATTGGGTTGAAATGAAAACTTCCAAGTAAAGTAAAGTGGTACTCTAGGAAGAAGGTAGAGGAAAACTTTCCTCACCTAATTCAGTAAACCTTTTGGGGATAAAAACCCTCTCTAAATGGGAAGGTATCATATGGATTGGATTATTATATTATTTTTCATCTATCTTGATGCTTTTAAAGAGGAAAAAATTGGAGGAATCAATTTGCAGGGTCATTTTAGTGGCAAGTCCTAGTTTGGAAAATTGGGGTTCAAAACCTTCTAGAGTCATTTTGAGCATTAAACTATGTTTTTTGGGGTTATGGTGTCTAAAATTATTTCCACCCCTCTTACCATATTCTACACTCTAATTGATCCAGATGGATCTCAGTGTCCATCCACATCTTCCACTGAATCACCATTTTGAGCCTGTGGTTTTGATAAACCATGATATTCACCCTTTTTATGGGGAATGGAATGTAATTTCATCTTCATTTGTTAATTACAGACATCATTTAATGATTTCCTAGTGGTCTTATGTACATGCCTACAATATAGCATTAATGCACCTAATCCCATTAGAACTTCGTATTTAAGCACGCTCAAGATAAATTAGTACTGGGATGGGTGACCACCTGGGAAGTCCTAGTGTTTTACATGCCTATAGAATTTTATAAATTTAGACCAAATTATCCCACATACATCATAGGAATTTTTCTCCTCTCACTCTCTCATATATAATTGAGGTGAAGGAGGCCCTTTAAGCATGCAATGGAGTGTGATGTAAAGATTCTTGTGAATAAATCATAGCCAACATCTCTTTCTTTTTAGAAACAAGCTACCCCATTTTTCTAGTTTTTGTTCTACAATGTTTTTCTATCTTATTCCGTAATAGAAGTTGGGTTTCAATGCATTTATGTGTTCTCTTCTATATTTTTGTGTACTTCATTTTTATATCTCAGTTATATCTCTGTCTTCATGTCATTCTCAAAATAATATCGATCAATGTTATTAGAGCAGTATGCTCCTTGTCATTTCTCAGAGTAGGTCCCCGACAAGGTCAGGGTATAGATATTTAGGTCTTGAGCTAGTTTTTCTTGAGGACAACCATTGTTTATAGCCCAAGAGACCTCCCATGGAGAAATAAAAGAGAGATGATAGAGTATGAGATCCTTTCAAAAAATTACTCGAGGAATCCCTCATGAAACAAAGGAACAAGATGATGGACAACTTTTCTCAGATCCTTCGAAGGCTACTGATGATGACAGTTGAGGCATATTCGACAAGAAACAATTTTGCAGGTGCGATGCCCTTCAAGGTACAAGTCAATTTTTATATCCCTTTATTTGAAGGCTAGATAGATGCAAATGCTCTAGAAAAATGGTTGAATCTACTGGAAGGTTATTACAGTGAAAAGATCACCTATGTGCTCCTTAAATCCCTTCCCCATGTTAGATATTAGTGGGAAGGTTATTGGGAGAGGGACACCATAGATGAATCTACACTATTTGGGAGAGAACCCACTTGGGTGGCCTTTGTAGATACCCTAAAGGAGGTGTTCTAACCTGTCGGAAACTATAATGACCAATACATGAGATGAAAAACTTTGTGTCCAAAAAGAGACCAAATGGTGGTAGAGTACACCAACATATTTCATACCTTTCCCTCAAATTTGGGTATCAAAGAATCTGAGTGACACCTATTTTTGAAGTACCACAGTGGTCTACACGGGTACATCCAAACATAGATGGATTTCTTGGACATCTCCTCATTGGGAGTTGCTTATCGATATGCAGTAAAAATTGAGCAGAAATTCAAGTAGTTGAGTAAGTGGGAGAAGCATGGACAGAGAAAGGAAGGCCAAACTCAAGAGAGCCAGTCCCAGATGCACACAAAGTAGGGTAATGAGAAGTCTAAGAAAGAAACTGGAAAGTGGTGTGAGTTCCACAATATCCCTCGGCACAATAATGATGAATGTCACTCAATATAGTCATTGGTGACTGAGCTCAAAGACAAAGAGTTTAACCCCGACTTGGACCCCGATTTAGAAAATAATAAAAGGAGATATATCATTGATGCATAACCCACTATTGCTATCACAACTACAACAGTCCAACCAGAAGAGGATCTTGAAGAGGGGGAGAGACTCTTCCATTCACATATGTGGGTGAAGGGGACCCCACTGCATTTTATTGTTGATAGCAGAAGCCAAAATAATGTCATCTCAACAGAGGTTGTCAAGTAGTTGGATTTTCTAACAACACCAAACCCATAGGCATACAACATCAGGGATGATTTTAGGGGCTAAATTTCGCTCATGGGCCAATTTTCCATGGTTTTTCCAAAAACGAGATTCGCTATTTTAAAAATGATTCACCCAAATTCTATAGGATAAAATTATTTTACCTTAAAAATCGCCAAAATTTTATAAAAACTATATAAAATCCTTAGAAATTTGAATATTTTTACAAAAATATTGCCAATAATTTATAGTTGGCATATGAAGGATTAGTAATATTCGCCAAGGTTTCTACATTTTAAAATAAATTTCCATCCTTAAAATCATCCATGTACAACATCGAGTGGCTTCACCAGGGTCAATATCTTTGTGTCAGCGAACAGTGTCGCCTATTGTATGACATCAATCCCTTCAAGGATGATGTATTGTGTGATGTTTCCCCACTGGAATTATGCGATGTTATATTAGGCCAACCATATGTGTGGAGGTATCATGTTTTTTATGAGTCTTGACCCCGTAGCATCATTGTTTTTCTGGGTGGTTAGCTATATCGGATATCATAGGTAGTTTCGACTATTGTCCCACCAAAACAATGCCACAAAGTAATCGCTCATACTGCAAAGTTTAGCCTCTTCAAAATCCGATCAAAAGGTGAATAGAAGGACATTGTAACCACTTCATCCTTAACCCAATACCTTTCTATCTAGGAGAAGTAGATTGATAATATTGTAGACGAGTAACACAATGTTCTTGTTGCACCTACGGGGGTGCCTCCACACTTCCCAGTCAAGAAAGGTTATAACAGAACCCTTCATACTCTTCATGTTGTATTGTCACTGAGAGATTCCTCCCACACTTACATAGATCATGCATCTAGATTGGTTGAATGGATCCAACTCCTCCAGCAAAAGATTCATGACATCCTTCAACAAGCTAAGCATGATAACTTCTTCAGCAAGGAAAGCAATGCAACAAGATTCAGATTTAGCAGAAGTCTCTCCATCTCCCAAGGGAACTTGAGACAATGGGGACCATTGCTTCCTAAGGGGGGAGGAATGATCCAGATGGATCTCAGTGGCCATCAACCTCTTCCACTGAATCACCATTTTGAGCCTATGGTTTTGATAAGCCACGATATTCACCCTTTTTATGGGGAATGGAATGTAATTCCATCTTCATTTGTTAATTATAGACATCATTTAATGATTTCCTAGTGCTCTTATGTACATGCCTACAACATAGCATTATTGCATCAGATCCCATTATAAATCCATATTTAAGCATGCTCAGGCTAGAGTAGTACTGGGATGGGTGATCGCTCAAGACATCCTAGTGTTTTACATGCTTTTGGCATTTTATAAACTTAGTACAATTTATCCCACATGCATCATGGGAATTTTTCTCCTCTCACTCTCTCATATATAATTGAGGTTAAAGAGACCCTTTAAGCATGCAATGGAGTGTGATGTAAAGTTTCTTGTGAATACAGTATAGCCAACATCTCTTTCTTTTTAGAGATAAACTACCCCATTTTTCTAGTTTTTGTTCAACATTGTTTTTCTATCTTATTCAATAATAGAAGTTGGGTTTCACTATATTTATGTGTTCTCTTCTATATATTTTTGTATTTCATTAATATCTTGGTTATATTTCTGTCTTCATGTCGTTCTAAAAATAATTTGGATCACCAATACCTTTCCAATAGTGAATACCATGCATGAATCGAAGATCGTATGAAAAAGTTATGCCTCCGTCAATTTGACCTATTGTGTTGACCACCATAGTATGAGAGGATGTCATGCTAGTCCCCAATACTCATGCATATGGGGATAACCACATGAGGAATTTCAAATACATTCTAGAAGGTTCAAAACCTTACCACTATTGGAGATATTACACACACCTAGGATTTTCCTTTCATTTTATTTTCCTAAGCTTATTTGGCTATGTTGAGGGCCCCTTAGTCCAAGATATTCTCCTGTAGAGAAGGGTTCCACATACCCTCCAACCAACTCTCAGTTATTGTTCATTTAGACTAGTTGATTGAAGTGTTTCATGTCAACATTGGTTTTATCACCAAGTGTTTCATGCTAACCTCGAGATCATGACCAGTAATACACACTTTCCATGGGATCATCACTAGTATGGAAAATTCCACATGTGTGAGTAATATCCTACTCCTTTCACTTTGGTTTGTTAGTTAACTGATGATCACATGTCCAGTTAACTAGGACTAGGTGGAAATTGACTTCAGTGAATGACACTGTGTGCTAGATATCTCTAGAACACTCCTAATGCACATTAGTTGACTACTGTAGAAATTTATTTGAGTGATATAGAGTGTATCACTTTTATTACATCATTTCTCTCATTCAGTTAATAGAAATTATTTCATTTTTTCCTCTATTTTTTGTCTCTTCTCTTCACACCATTGCATGTTGTGTATGTTTCAATGTTAGCCAGATATTATGTACATGTATATCAGAAGCTCTACATGGTATCAGATCCCACATGCCACTAGAAAGGATCATCACCAACACTCTTTTACAAGTATCGAAGCTAAAACAAAGCAACAAGAAAAATGGAATTTATCACATCTGCAATTCTAATGCCATATAACTACTTCAACTGGAATCCAAGAATTAACCAGATGCTCATGGGTAAAGGCTTGTATTTGATATCCATGGCCAAGGAAATGGAACCCACCTCAGTAGTGTAAAAATCCAAGTACTTAACTGCATGGACAAGTCTTATGTTTTCCTATTCATGTCTTTTTCTCCTCACCTATGGTTTCACATCGATGCAACATTAAACACCATGGTATGAGAGAATGCCACATTATCCCCAATTACTCATGCATATGGGGCTAGCTTATATAAGTTTCAAAACCATAATACAATTGAGGGTTGAGGAATTCAAAAACATACCTCTAGATGGCTATCAGGCTATGTTAAATAATGGGCCACTAGGAGGACAAGGGGTTCCATTATAAGCTATTGTATATTGTTCCATTTCTGAGCATAACAAATGGGAGTGCATAATTAGAGAGAATATCATAGGGGTTTAATGTTTTGTAGAAGTCCAATATGCCACATGTAATGTCCCTCGATTGACAAACTTGGCCGGGTAATGCTACCAAAGAAACCTTAACTTTTCCTTCACTTCTCCGATACCATTTCTGTGACATTCCTAACCTTAAAAAACAAGCCAAGCCATGCCACTGAGTAAATTTGTGGAAATAATCAAATATAAAACTTAACCGGAGGATATAGATAACATCTGGTATTCATACATATAAATATATATCTATCTAATGCAATAAAACAAATGTCAATACTCTACTCATACACATGTTCATGTAGAAGCAACATTAACACATACATGCAACATATATATACATGAATTACCCATTACTTATAATGAAAATACAAATACACAGCATACAAAAAACAAAGAATTGATACTTATCTTTTAATAGATGACCACCAACTATGTGCAGACCTTCCACAAACCTCCTAGCCTTAGACCATGCTTCTCATCATGCTTAGTGGTGAGTCACCCTCGATATGGGACTAAACTCCACCAAGCAAGGGACTTCTAGATTTGGCAAGGACAATAAGGAAGTTGCACAAAAAAACAAGAAGGATCTTTTATCCCAGGAGCCACTTATGCCCACAACCCACAAAACCTCATTCCCCACATGCCTGCTCCACCCCAGAAGGGTACACCTTCACTAATATAATTCCATTGGCTACTACACCTCCTTTACCTTGGGCTTTAACAACATGTTGGATCAGAAGTCTCAGAGTATTATAGCTACCATGGGAATCCCTCCAAGAGAACTCACTTCCCAACAAACTCTCTCACCTTGGAGAGTTTCTCACATGCCTGACAACCTACTTCTTCAATTCATATCTTCTGTCAAATGGACACAGGTAATGTCAAAAACAGAATTCTAGTAACACACAGGTGAAGTCAACCACAAAAAATGGGTATGGACACAGAACATGACTAGCAAATTTGGGTCATTTTGCGACGACTATTTCGACGCTCTTGCGATGTTATGTTGTGGATATTGCGACGAATATTGAGTCTCGCAAACATCGCTTCATGTAACATGGAACGTGTGAAGAACCTGGATTAATGTCGCAATTGTGATGACAATAGGGAAGTTGTCATGATTGTGACAAAAAATAAATACCATCGCCAGAACGTCTAAGTAAAGAAATCTTTGAAAGAGAGACCAAATAGGGAAATTGTCGCAAGAGCGACCATAAAGAGAGCTCATCGCACCCACCACAATATTGGAAAAGTAATGGAAACTTTTGTGATGAAGGCATTGTCGCACTTGCGATGGATGCAAGATATATTGCGACGAAGTTGCTATACAATTCTCATGATTTGTATAGCAAGTTCGTTGCTAATGAAGAAATTTGTTATGAAGGGGTTGTCGCAATTGCGATGAATGTGCGACAAAGTTGCAATACAATTTTCATCATTTTTATAGAAAGTTTGTCGCTAATGGAAAAGTTTGTTATGAAGGGGTTGTCGCAATTATGACGAAGTTGCAATAAAAATTTTGCAATTTGTATAGAAAGTTCGTCACAATATTTGTACATGTCGTCGCAATTGCGACGACAGTAATTTATATAAAATAAAATAAAATTTTATATTTTGAGCAAAAAAAATAAAATTTGATTTTTGAGCCAATTATAAAAGGTGTTATGATTACACACTAAAGAGGTCATCCAAGTGAAGTTGTTGGTTGGTTGATTGAGTCAGTTGACTGACTTGACTATTCTAAATAACTATCTTCTTAAAACAATTACACAATTATATCAAAAAACAATACTCTAACTTACGATTGCGATATTTAACATCTTTGTGGCCTCAAAGCCTTCTTTATCCTAAAAAGGTGAGGACAAATAAATACTCAAACCTTCCAAAGAATGGTAGAAGTTGATATCCTAGCTTCTAAAGCTTCCAAAACCTCTAGTAAATGCAAACAGATTTTTGAGTTGAGTCCTAAACCATGGAACATCTAATCCTTCAATTCCTAGTTATTGCGAGATAGAGGTTAGAGGAGGAAACAAATTAATTTGGAATAAACAACCATTTATTAATTTTTTTACTAAGAAGGGTTCCTTGGGGGAAATAAAACTCTAACTACTTATTTCAATTGGGCACATTTATTGGAACAAATATGACCACAAAATTTGATTAAATAATGACCTTATCTCAAGCAATTTCCGACGTGAAAAAGTTCAATCATGGGTTAGTTGAAAAGCAATCACTTGTGAAGGGAGTCTAGTATTATGATCATTCTTAGTTTTTCAATCTCCCAACCTTTGAATGTTTGGATTTGGATCTAATTTAAATTTTGCAAAAGGTAAATCTTGAAACACAAGCAATGCATCTTCTGTATTTGTCAATTCATAGAAATACATGTTAGATTCTCTTTCTTCAAGTATAGAATTGGAAATTGAATAAACTGTGCTTGAAGTAATACATTCACCATATATGGGCATGCATGACAAATAAATTTTATCATAACATTCAACAATTATATCTGCAATAACTTATCTTTCCACCTTAAAATGAATTTGTGACTCACATTTACAAAAGAACATTATTTTCTTCATCTTGTAGAACACATACCTATAACAAATATCCTTGAACCAATTTTCAATTTCAGCTATATTTTATTGAAATGAGTTACTTTCATTATACGTATTATTTGATTTGACAAAAGGAGGTAAAGTCATATCTACTAGATGCAGTTGCATTTCCGGCCTCTATTTGTCCTAAGATTTCCTCACTCGACGAAGAAATATCTGACAGGTACCTGTTTGGTTGTACCTTCAGTTGCATGTGCACCTTTTTTTAGTTAGTAGTCCATCATCATATTCAAATTTCTAAATAAAAATTTAATATCTTTAGTTTTGGATGCACAATTAGGCTAGGGTGCAATTACCAATATTAGTAGTCAACTACCTAATTTAATGTGATATCCCTCTTGATTTTGGACATATTAATGTGATAACACTAAGGACATGATAAATTTATCATATGGATCTAAGAAAAAAATAGTATTAAGGTTGTTGTTTGTTGGATTTGTGCCAATTAGAATTATTATAAGAAATGTCCATTAAAGAAGAGGGTCAATGCTATGGAGTAAAAAATCCAACCATCAGTTGGCGGGTTGCAAATATTGGGTGCTTTAGTTGGCAATATGCCTAAGGCAAGCCAAGAGTAGAACTATACAAATATTAGTTTTGTTCAATACAAGAGTAGAACTATAAAAATATTAGTTTTGTTCAAGCCAAGAGTAGAACTATACAAATATTAGTTTTGTTCAATCCAAGTTGAAGAATAAGTTAGTTATGGCGATGGTTAGCAATAGTGAAACCCACATTTTTATGTAGGAAGTAGTTGTTGTTAAACTCAATGTGCAGTTGAAATTGTTGCAGTCTTTTTTCAAGTAAGTAAGATATAGTAGTTAGTTGACAGAGACATGTAGTTAGTTAGTTTTTATGCCATCAGAAGCAATTGCCCAAGAGTCCCCGAAATGGTTTGGGATGCTACTTGAAACTGGGCATAAAACGAATATCAAGACTTGCATTTAGGAACCGTCCACTCCAATGTATTACTAGGATAGAATTTCAGCTAGAGAACCCATGACTCCCGGGTGCCAGACCTTAGAAGTTGCTTTACTCATTGATTTCGAAAACTAGTGTTTTGCTCAATTTGAAGCAATTGAACATTTGGATTAAGAGGTCCAATTTATGAAACCATGCCTTGAGAGAGGATGGATAATTTGGTCACCTAGTCCATGCCTAAACAAGCTTGCATCATCTCATGGAACTCAAAAAGGTTTCTTTGTTATTATTTTATGCCCTGAGCGGGAATTGGCCAAGAGTCCTCAAAATGGTTTGGGATGTGACTTGCAATTGGGCATAAAATGAAAACTGAGTCTCAGATTGAGAAATTTTGACTCTGATGGATTCTTGGTATAGGATTTTAGCTAGATCACCCCTCATTCTCAATTCCAACCCCTCAGAAGTTGTTTTCTTCATCGATTTTGATAACCAGTGCTTTGCTCAGTAAGAAGCAATGCAAGATTTGGATTTAGGGGTCCAATTTACAAAACCATGCATTGGGAGAGGATGGACAATGTGGTCACCTAGTCCATGCCTAAACAAGAATGTATAATCTAATGGAGCTCAAAAATGATTTTTCGTTAGGATTTTATGCCCCGAGGAGGAATTGCCAAGAGTCCTCAAAATGGTTTGGGATGCGACTTGAAACTGGGCATAAAATGAAAACCAAGACTTGGATTGAGGAACCTTCAACTCTGATGGACTCCCGGGATAGGATTTCAGCTGAGCACCCCTCACTCCAGGGTTCCATGCCTTGAAAGTTGCTTTACTCATTGATTTTGAGAACTAGTGTTTTGCTTAGTTTGAAGCAAAAACACATTGTTGGATTAAGGGGTCCAATTTATGAAATCATGCCTCGGGAGAAGATGGAAAATATAGTCACCTAGTCCACACCTAAACAATCTTGCAACATCTCACAGAACTAAAAAATGCAGCTCCGTTAGGTTTTTATGCCCTCAGGAGTAATTGGCCAAGAGTCCCTGAAATTGTTTGGGATGCGACTTGCAACTAGTTATATAACGAATACCGATATTGGGATAGTATTTCATCTAGAGTACCCCTCACTCACAGGTGCCATGCCTTAGAAGTTGCTTTAATCATTGATTTTGAGAACTAGTGCTTTTCTCAGTTTGAAGAAATGAAACATTTGGGTTAAGGTTCCAATTTACCAAACCATTCTTCAGGAGTGGATGGATAATTTGGTCACCTATCTCATGCCTAAACAATCTTCCAGCATCTCATAGAACTCAAAAATGTTGCTTCGTTAGTCTTTTATGCTCTGAGCGGGAATTGGCCAAGAGTCCCCGAAATTGTTTAGGATGCGACTCGCAAATGTGAATAAAATGAATATAGAGACTTGGATTGAGGAACCATCCACTCCTATGAATTACTGGGATAGGATTTCAGCTAGAGAACCCCTCACTCTCAGGTGTCATGCCTCGGAAGTTTCTTTACTCATTGATTTCGAAAACTAGTGTTTTGCTCAGTTTGAAGCAATGGAACATTTGGATTAAGGGGTCCAATTTCCGAAACCATTCCTTGAGAGAGGATGAATAATTTGGTCACCTAGTCCATGCCTAAACAAGCTTCCATCATCTCATGGAACTCAAAAATGTTGCCATGTTAGTCTTTTATGCCCTAAGCGGGAATTGGCCAAGAGTCCCCAAAATGGTTTGGGATGCGACTTGCAACTCGGCATAAAAAAAAAACTGAGTCTCAAATTGAGGAACCATCATCTCTGTTGGTTTCTTTGCATAGGATTTTAACTATATCACCCCTCACTCTCGGTTCAAACCCCTCGAAAGTTGTTTTTTTCATCGATTTTGATAACTAGTGCTTTGCTCAGTAAGAAGCAATGCAACATTTGGATTTAGGGGTCCAATTTATGAAACCATGCCTTGGGAGTGGATGGACAATGTGGCCACCTAGTCCATGTCTAAACTAGCATGCAAAATCTCATAGAGCTCAAAAATGTTTCTCGGTTAGGATTTTATGCCCCGAGGAGGAGTTTCCAAGAATCCCTGAAATGGTTTGGGATGTTACTTGCAACTGGGAATGAAACAAAAACTGAGACTCGGATTGAGGAATGGTCAAATATGATGGATTCTTGGGATAGGATTTCAGCTAGAGCACCCCTCACTCTCAGGTGCTAATCCCTTGGAAGTAGTGGACAATTCTGATGTGGACAATTTTGCATGGAGGCATTTTTCCCAAACCTCTTCATGAAATATTGTGAATCTATGGTGCATGTACAAATATGTGAGATGTGGGTTTATGATAATATTTTCAATTTTACAATAACATTCGCCATTGATCTTGTGTAAACCATTCCATTTGGTGTTTTTTGCACTAAGTGTAAAGAACAATGTTGGAGAACTATAAGATGTAATTTAGGTATGAGCTATTTGTTACCTCTTTATTACCTTTTATTTTAATTGTATCCATATTTTGTTTTGATCAAATGAGGAATTAACTCGGAATTGATTCCATTAGACACAAAATCAATCCTAATGCCAACTAAGGAGAAAAAACAACACACACTAATTAATCTAGGAGTCAAGCATGCAAACAAACCTTGTCACAAAGAAGTGTTAGTTGGTGATGGAATCCAACATCGCAGAATTGATGCGCGAAGGGGCTGAGTTTTAGTGAGTGGGAAATATACGTTGACAACCTACTTAACGAACTAATTCCATGGTGCAAGTTACCTCACCGAGCAGTGGGAAACCCTCCAAGGAGTCTAAGTGAGTCTAGCCAACATTGATCCCAGGTACAACACCACCTTCCCTATGCTGTCACCTTGTGTAGGAAGTATAAAATATTATGGCCTCTATGGTACCACCTACTATACCAAAGAAGAGGGGGGACAGTTGATAGTCGACACCAAGACCAACAAAGAAGGGTTGATTACTCTAAGGGCCCCAATGCGACCTCATGATTGACCCTTGTGTTAGAAGGGCTTCTTCAAATCAGTGATATAGCAACTGAATTTCACTCCTTAAATCAAGGATTTATATTTGCTTAGTATATTTGGAAATTTATTCTCATAATCCTATTCCAAAGCTCTAAACCTAAGATAAGATGGGTTTGAATATCCCTATAAAATTTTCTAGATAAATTTTAATTAGCGCTTGATTTTAGGTTGTTGTTACTCAAAGGAGTGGTCGTGAAACTAATGGCATTTTGACTTGACTCTTTAAACCATGCAAGAGGAAAATGAAATGTAATAAATTCAACTTCGATGAAAACTAGCTATGGGAAGGAGCAAGAGGTTTTAAGCAAAGAAATAATTTCTTGATAGATTACTATGTGTGCAGTACTACAAAATGAACCAAATTTTAAAAATACCATGCAAATACATGCATATACATGCCATGTACATCGTCTGAAGTTTAATCACCATGAATATTCATCACTTGATTTGAAGGGGTAATACAATACATTATCTTGTTCATGGTTTTCATCACAAGTATCCCATGGATGGATATAGGCTTGTATTCCCTCCTGCATTTATGTTTGTCATTGTACTCATAGTAAGTGATAAGTTGCATCGACTACTAAGTTGAGAGTTTAGTTTACTAGCATATCTTCACTTTAACTACAAATCTATCAAATATTTAAATAACATATCTTCATTTTAATCATAAATTAATTAATCTATGATAGGGATAAAAAGAAAAAAAGTGAAAATTTATATTTCAATGTTTTTAACCAAATATTGTAAGACAACTATACCTAAAAAATTGCTCTATCATTATTCCTAATGGGAAGTTATGGAGTATAGAATCAAATAACTTTATCTATCATTATTCCTAATGGGAATTTATGGAGTATATAATCACATATATTTCCATATTTATTCATTTCATGCATGTTTAGAGGTGGGCTTATGATGTACATTGTTTATTATCTTACCCATTACTACCTTGGCTTTGAGACCTTCCAACTCTCTGGCTCATAAATTAAAGATTCTCTACATGTTATGCTTATATTTAAGATGCATTTTCAAGATTCTATATTCTATGTCAAATTAGATAGAAATGTTACATATTGAGGACATCACATGGTTGAGGACTTGTTGAGGACCTAGTGGGAGGTTTATTTCCTTAATTAGCCACAATCTCAAAGGGCCAATGCCCATGAGGATTTCCCTCAAATGTACCTAGTAGCCTTCCCTCATTGAATACTTGATGGAGGGTGCTCTCCTTCTCAATACAAACATGCATAGTCTATATTAGATGAAATTAAAGTGTGTTCCATAAAGATTTAGGTCCTAGTGTGTTGGTGGATTTTATAACTTGTCATTTCCTCTCTACAAAATATCACCATGAACCCAAAACCACATTGGATAGAATTGCATCGAGATGTTTACTAATGCTAAGGGTTAAAACTATGCTAGTGTGTGAGGGAAGAGGATGCATACCTAGTTTTTGTAGGGTTCTTACCCAACATATTATTCATAAAGGTTTGTGGCTACAAGGGAGGGTACATGTGGGATCCCTATTTTCTAGTAGTGTGAGTGTATAGATAAGTTGGGGAAAAGAAAAATATCTCTATTGTATTTGTTAGATATATTAAAGAACAAAGATGTTTAAGGCCCTCAATGTGTAATATGAAAGTTATTTTTCAATCAAATAGAATATTCTGGCATGGAAAAAGTCTTTGTATGATGGAATCAATTATCTAGAAGTGAGTTATTTAAGTTTTCCTATATATTGGATAGTCATGCTATGTCATTGAAGAGATTTAAAAGGGAAGAAATGATAGAATCATCAAAGAAGGAATTACAGACCCATAAGGTCAATACAACAGTAACCTTGATGACTTCTTGATGAAACCCCATGATTATAATACCTATGTCCAAGAGGAAGCAAATGATCCAAATCTGAAGCTCTATCAGGAAGAATTGTAGGGTGATGTCTCTAAAGAACAATTTTGTTGTAGAAATAATGAGAATAAATGGAACATGGAAGAGAACTCTAAATGTAAAGAAGGAAGAAATGGATACAGAGATCATATCACAAATATTGCATACCAAGAAGAACATACGTGATACGTGTTTAGGTCTGGATTTATGTTCTAGAAATAAAAGAGGCTGATCATATTTGTTATTTTTTTATGAAACACAAGAATTTGAGAATGATAACCAGGAGGAGAAGAAGTCTGAAATTTATCATCTGGAAGGATTTTTGTAGGTATGTCGTGGTAAGGGAGAATATATCATCAGAGAAGACTTCACAAATTCATTTTTGGGAAAAGTATTAGTTTCAAATTGGGCTGAAGTGGCATACGAACTGCCCAGGAGTACCCCATATTCCATGATCAACTCCATAATTGATGAAGAAGATGATGACGAGGCATACAAGGTGGTAACATTAAATGGGCATCTAGTTTTACTACAAAATTCATTCCTATCCAAGAATAGGGGTATTTTCCACAACACTATGGAGACCTAACATCATTTAAGCATGAGGGATGGCCATATTTAAATGTTAGTCAGGAAGTTTCCAAAGATGAATATCTTGTTCATTATGAAAGCAACGACGATGATACTATGGATAAATCTTCGTTTGGAAGAATGGAAAGTTGTTACCTAAATGATGAAGGTGAAAATGGTTGTTTAACTTGAATAGACATGAATATCCCTAAGACTGAAGTTGAACAATTTGAAATGATTGATGGAAACAATGCAAAGAAACCATGCAAACTAAGGCAAAATGGGGATAGAACCATAATTTGCAACTTTTATAGTTTTCCTATGAATAATGATGTTCTGACATCCCTACAATCAAATTTAAGAGTTATTGTGAAAAACACATAGAAGGTTTCACAAAATACCTTGAAAGGATCTTGTCTTGTACAACCAAATTATTGGGATCTGAATTGAATGATGAGTTAAGTATTGTATAGTCAAAAATTACCATGAAAATCAGAAGGTGGATGTACAATGTTACAGAAAATGCTCATGAAAATTTTAGAGCCTTGGTACCCTATACAACTAGCTCTTTGATATTGTAAATATTTGTGAAGAATAGGTCACAAATGAAGAAAATGTTGATCATCCAGAGCACAATGATGACATTTCCCGCTGTTGTGAACCAATATCATACCAAAAAATCATGCAATAACCATATCCATTCAACCAAACCCTAAACTTAGTATGAGCATCATCATAAACCTATTGAAATGATAAGTATTTGATTGTGGATTTTGAGATTTTGGAATCCTAAAGACCTCTTATTCAAACATTTGTGTGGCAATAAGGAGTCCAAATTTATTCATTAATTTTCCAAATCGAAACTCTCAGAATGAAATTACTCACCATTATTTGTTCCTTGTGAATATTGTCTTGAGGTTGAGGTCTCTATCTCCTTACACATGCAGTGGCTTGAGGTCTCTATCTCCTTGCACCACAGTGGCCGAGGCCACTTTCTCCTTGCACCATAGTGGTGAGGTGACAATTGCAGAAAAGGAACTGGAAGACGATATTTTGGGGGATGGAATGGATCCGATACTGAGATACAAAGGTCCCGAAACACTGGATGGATCCCGAAGCAGAGGTATCTATCTCCTTGAACTGCAGTGGATGAGGTCACTTTCTCCTTGTGCCACAGTGGTGAGGTGACAATCGCAGAAAATTAGGAATTGGAAGACGATATTTTGGGGGCTGGAATGGCTCTGGTACTAAGATACGAAGGTCCCGAAACCCTGTATGGATCTCGAAGAAGAGACCCTTGAAATTAAAGAAAAACAAATAAATGAATGAACAAATAATACAAAGGAAATGGGCACGGGAAAGTGAGAAAGACAGACAAAGAGCAGTAAATGTATGTGTGTGTATTTTCTCCTTTTAGGCCCTTTGATTTTTATGGGAGGGTATAAATTTTATAAGGGGATATTTTTTGACTCCAAAGAGGCTAGGAAATCTTCTTTTAAGATCTTTATGATTAATTTTACATGTGGTATATGGATAGTCATTGTGGAGATAAGAATAGGGGTAGTTAGGAATAGAGTTTTTTCATTGGTTTCTAAAGGGGTCCACCAAACGCATAACAAAAGAGAACATGTTAAATTCCATAAGGTTCCATTCCAAAAGAGCAGATCCTAAATGCCATAAGGTTACATTGTTTTTGGAGGTGATTCTCCTTGTACTAAGACACTGCATTGTCAATGGCACTTAGAGAGTGAACATTGTGTTTAGTTTACAAAGTGGGAATAGGGTTGGGATTGGAACTATTCATGTTAATTTGAAATTTTTTACTTAATGATCAAAGGTATTTAACTATATTTTTTAGGAGTAAGTTAATAAATGGATAAACACACTTCGTTAAATAGAATGAAATACTCCCCTAACTTTGATATGAGTTTTGTGAAAATCCATAATCCTACTACCTAAGTATTAATGGGAACTTCAACCATAGAAATTTGACCCCATAATTTTTGGCCCATGTTAAGATGACCTATAGAACTGTATTTTTGAAAAAAATGAATACAAAACTTTGCCTTGATGTAAAAAAAATGAACTCATGAGAAAGGTTGAGTTTGTCGCTTATTATTCACCCTTATTTTCTGTAGTTGACAATGAGAACTTAAATTCGTTGACCATGTTTGATAGCCAAAATGCCCCATGATGGGAAATTTGGATATCAAATTCCATCCCTGAGTGGGAATTTCATGGTGAACCTCAAAAGTGGCATCGCAAAATCACAAGCCCTTCAAAACCAAAAAAACACAAAGTGGTGGGAAATTATCATTGGCCTTGGATATAATAATCAATTTACTAATTTTCAATAATTGAGAGGGATATATCTACTTATGAGTTTTCTCACAATAGTCACAATGACCCTAGGCACTCTCCAAATCACCTTCTTGTGAGGATTCAAAAAGGTCACTAAAAAAAGAGGGTGACATTGGCAAAATCCCTCCAATATGTCATTGTGTGTCCTAAAGAGAGAGAAATCCCAACCTATGCAAGTGTTTGTTCTTAAAAGGAAGATGATACAAAGCCAAAATCTATAAAAATTGAATAGAAGCATTTTTGGGTTGTCATGGACAAAGATCTAAAAAGTATAAACAATTTGTAACAAGGAACTAGGTAATAGGTGTGGAAATAGATATTGATCAATCTATGGTAGTTGTGGTTCTTTAATAATGAAATGCTACATAATTGTCCCTAGGGTTTTGATTCCATGAACATTGTTGATTTTACCAATTGCTTCTCTAGAAGTGGGGATACTATTTTGCACTTTTTTATCTTTCTTATAGACTTATTGATAATGAGATTGATGATATGGTTTTTTTTTTCATTACTCTCATTCCTTCTTTTTAAAATTATTTATCAATCTTCCTCTCTTGTATAATAGCACATTCTAGTGTTTGTGCTTAGTATTTTGTTATATTTGTGTTTGAGATAAAATTGCTTGCAATTATGCTTGTAGACACTAAAAAGAGGGGGGTGAATGACAAAATCCCTTTAGTATGCCTTTGTGTCCTAACAAGGGTGAAATACCAACCTATGTGAGTCTCAATGCACAAATGTTGATGATAAAGACCCAAAATTTCTGAATGTCATATAAAATCCTTTTTATATTGTCACAAAAATCAATTTGAAAACTAGAAAGAATTTGTGATAAACGACTTAGGCAATATGTGCATTATGATTTCAATACACTAGAATTAAGGATTACCTATACATAATTTCCACTAGACAATTTAAAGTCAATCTATTGAGAGTTATGGTAAAATAATACAATCATTTATTAGAGTAGTTGTTAGGAAACATAACGAAATTTTGAGTGTGTTGAATGTAATTTAGCAAAGGAGTTTAGTGTGTGAGAGTCAAAGTGTGTGCACAAATAAGAGAAAAGAATAGTAGTGCAATGACAACAATTTAGCACAAGCCTACCTTGAAGTGGATGTTGATATGGCACAACATAAGTGAATTAGAACAAGATAAGATGTGGGGATGATTATTGATGGAGTGATGACTTTCTCAATGTTGATATAATTCATAGTCAATTTTTATACATGGGTTGTTAAGAATCACCCTAATAATTCTAATGAACTTAGTTGTATGTAATCATAGACCTTTATTTCATGGAACAAACACAAAAACCCTAGGTAATTTTGATCCTTGACATGGTCAACGTTGATCAATCCTCCATTCCTATAAATGTGTATGCACAATGACCTTTAGAGGATGACAATTCGGTGAGTGTTGTTTCGCCACGTTATCACCCTACTGCATGTTGGAATCTATGCCATTGTTTCCCCATTAGGATTAGGATTCCATATAGTTTACATCCCAAAGAGATCTGTATGCTTCCTTCTTATTTTTTTGGTTTTTTCTAAGGACTCACAAGTGATTTCTATCAAATTGGTATATGATAGGATGTGATTCATCACATGTCATTGTCCCTTAACCTCCTCCATACCTTGAATACCATTTTTATGTTATACCTCCATTCAATATTCCCCCAAGGATATTAATTCCATTAGTTCCCCACCCATGGTCACAACTTCCATTTACCATCATTCATTCCACTCATCTGAGATCAAACCACTTGGTTGCACTCGTTCATGGAACCTATGTCTTTTCTTACAATGTATCCATATTCATGAATTATTTTATTGCGACTATCTTCGACTATTGTAATCTCGATTTGTCTTTTATGGTCTTCAATCCTATTTACACTCGAAGTTATAATCAAAAGTCCATTGCTTATTTTTGACCATATCTCTTGGTGTTTCATAGTCACTACCCAAGTCATCCTTGTTTGTTATGATTTTAACAAGGAAATCCTTGAGTCTTTTTCTTGGTGATCACTTCATCATCCATTTTTGTCCCTCTTTGTTAGCTACATTTGATTCATGATATGACATTGAACCTCATGTTAGTTTCTATAGGGTATATCATTTATTTGTCTTTTTTCAAGGACTGTGTAATGAATCTCAATTCTAAGAAGATTCAAATAAGACGTAAGAACCTTCAGTTCTTTCCTTAAACATGGGTGACATAACACTAGCATTCAATATTAAAATTGTTACATTTCATTGCAAGGCCTCATGTGTACTGAGGCCTTGAGAAACCACAAAAGAAACATACAAAGAATATTTGTATTATGAACAAGATATGGTACTATCCATTTTGAGGTTTGGAATAGAGATTGTTATTATAGAATACACTACATTACACCATAATATAATCCCTACACACCTTGAAAACCGTGTAACACCATTCAAATTAGACACAATATTTTTGCGAAAAATTATCTATACTATCGACGAACTTTTTTCGTCGATAGTATAGAAAATTCGTCGCAAGATTATTTACGTTCGTCTCTCTTGCGATGATATAAAATGATGATTGGATTGATTTAATATTTGGTTTATCAACATGAAATTAAAATTTTATACTTTGCAAGCTACTTGGACCTTCAGTCACATACAAATATCAAACTTGGAAGGATTAACATATCTACTAGAACATATGAAAAATAGGGTTTATTGTTTCCATGATGATTTGATGATGGAAGAAAGTGGGTGTGTGAGTGAAATTTGAGTCCATAAACCCTCCCATATCGTTAAGTCATGCAAATAGTCTATCTAGGTCAAATTCCAATGCATACAAATATAGTTTGAAAACATTGGAACGTTTGCCCCATTCACATGTCAATGTTGCTCGCCTCTAGTATTTTTATGGTGTTGATTAATAATTCAATGAAAAAGAGGGATTTATCATCACAAATATTACGCATATACATTGTATGTACATTAATGTAGAACATGAAAGAAAAATGAATAAATACTGACGAAAACCTAAAACTTGAGTCAACCAAATTGTGTACTTTGAAAAAAAAATTAGGGTTTACGATTTACATGATGCATTGATGATGGAAGAAATTGGGTGTGTCAGTCAAATTTGAGTCTAGAAACCCTCCCATATCGTTAAGGCATGATAATAGTCTATCCATGACAAATTTTATTCCATACACAAATTGTCTGAAAAAATTTCAAGGTTGGCCCCATTCATAGGTCACTGTTGTCGGTGTCTAGTCCTCGTACAATTTTTTTTCCAGCTTGTTCCTTTTTCTGTGTTCCTCATTCCTCATTCCTCATTCCTTGTTCTTTGTTCCTCATTCCTTGACCATTTTTTAGTCCCCAAGATCCATTATTTTTGTACAAAACATACTAATGGCATAAAATTCCCGACACAAAGACCAAATTAATATCTTCTACATAAGTATTTTGTCTTTTTTCAAGGACTATGTAACGAATCTCAATTATAAGAAGATTCAAATAGGACCTAAGAACCTTAAGTTATTTCCTTAACCATGGGTGACATAACACTATCATTCAATAGTAAAATTGTTACATTTCATTGTAAGGCATCATGTGTACTAAGGGCTTGAGCCACCACAAAGGAAACATATAAAGAATATTCGTCTTATGAACAAGATACGGTACTATCCATTTTGAGGTTTGGAATAGAGATTGTTCTTATATAATAAACTACATTGCACCAAAATATAAGGCCTAAACAACTTGCAAACCATGTAACACCATTCAAATTAGACACAATATTCTTGCGACGAATTAGCTATACTATCGACGATCTTTTTTTGTCTATAGTATAGCAAATTTGTCATGAGATTATTTACATTTGTCTCTCTTGTGATGATATCAAATGATGCTTGGATTCATTTCATATTTTGTTTATCAACTTGAAATTAATATTTGATACTTTGCAAGCTAGATGGACCTTTAGTCAAATACAAATATGAAACTTGGAATCATTACCATATCTACTAGAACATATGAAAAATAGGGCTTATGGTTTCCAAGATGATCTGATGATGGACGAAAGTGGGTATGTGAGTGAAAATTGAGTCCAGAAACCCTCCCATATCATTAAGGCATGTGAATAGTCTATCCAGGTCAAATTCAATGCATACAGATATAGTTTGAAAACATTTCAACCTTGGCCCCATTCACATGTCATTGTTGCTCAACTCTAGTATTTTTATGGTGTTGATTAAGAAATCAAAGAAAAAGAGGGATTTTTCATGAAAAATATGACACGGATACATTGTATATACATTAATGTAGAACTCGAAAGAAAAATGAAGAAATACTGATGAAAACCTAAAACTTGGGTCAACCAAATTGTGTACTTTGAAAGAAAATTAGGGTTTATGGTTTACATGATGAATTGATGATGGAGGAAAGTGGGCGTGTTAGTCAAATTTGAGTCCATAAAGCCTCCCATATCATTAAGGCATGCAAATAGTCTATCCATGACAAATTTCAATGCATACATAAACTGTTTGAAAAAATTTCAACGTTGGCCCCATTCACAAGTCACTGCTACTGGTGTCTAGTCCTCGTACAATTTTCATTCCATCTTTTTCATTTTTCTGTGTTTCTCATTCATCATTCCTCATTCCTTGTTTCTTGTTCCTCATTCATTGACCATGGTGTAGTCCCCAATATCCATTATTTTTGTACAAAACATACTAATGGCATAAAATGTCCCACACAAAGACCAAATTAATATACACTACATAATTCTTTTGTTTTTTTCAAGGACTATGTAATGAATCTCAATTCTAAGAATATTCAAATAGGACCTAATAACCTTAAGTTATTTCCTTAACCATGGGTGAAATAACACTATCATTCAATAGTAAAATTGCTACATTTCATTGTGAGACATCATGTGTACTAAGGGCTTGAACCACCACAAAGGAAACATACAAAGAATATTTGTCTTATGAACAAGATATGGTACTATCCATTTTGAGGTTTGGCATAGAGATTGTTATTATAGACTACACTATATTTCACCATAATATAATCCCTACACAACTTGCAAACCATTTAACACCATTCAAATTAGACACAATATTCTTGTGACGAATTAGTTATACTATCGACGATTTTTTTTCGTCGATAGTATAGCAAATTTTTCACAAGATTATTTACATTTGTCTCTCTTGTGACGATACAAAATGATGCTTGGATTCATTTCATATTTGGTTTATCAACTTGAAATTAAAATTTGATACTTTGCAAGATAATTGGACCTCCAGTAAAATACAAATATGAAACTTGGAATCATTAACATATCTACTAGAACAGTGGGTGTGTGAATGAAATTTGAGTCTAGAAGTGCTCCCATATCATTAAGGCATCAAAATAGTCTATCCATGTCAAATTTCAATGCATACAGATACAGTTTGAAAACATTTCGACGTTGGCCCCATTCACATGTCATTGTTGCTCACCTCTAGTATTTTTATGGTGTTGATTAAGCGATCAAAAAAAAAGAGGGATTTTTCATCACAACTATGATGCATATACATTTTATATACATTAATGTAGAACCTTAAAGAAAAATGAAGAAATACTGACGAAAACCTAAAACTTTCGTCAACCAAATTGTGTACTTTGAAAGAATATTAGGGTTTATAGTTTACATGATAAAATGATTATTGAAGAAAGTGGGTGTGTCAGTAATATTTGAGTCTAGAAACCCTCCCATATCATTAAGGCATGCAAATAGTCTATCCATGAAAAATTTCAGTGCATACAGAAACTGTTTGAAAAAATTCAACGTTGGCCCCATTCACAGGTCACTATTGACGGTGTCTATTCCTCGTAAAAGTTTAGCTCAAGCTTGTTCCTTGTTCTATGTTCCTCGTTCCTCGTTCCTTGTTTCTCATTCCTCATTCCTCGTCCCTCATTAAATGTTCCTTGTTCCTTGTTCCTTGTTCCTCGTTCCTTGACCATGGTGTAGTCCCCAAGATCCATTATTTTTGTATAAAACATATTAATGGCATAAAATGTCCCACACAAAGACCAAATTAATATCTGCTACATAAGTATTTTGTCATTTTTCAAGGACTATGTAATGAATCTCAATTCTAAGAAGAATCAAATAGGACCTAAGAACCTTACATTCTTTTGTTAATCATGGGTGACATAACACTATCATTCAATAATAAAATTGTTATGTTTCATTGTAAGGCATCATGTGTACTAAGCGCTTGAGCCACCACAAAGGAAACATGCAAAGAATATTTGTCTTATGAACAAGATATGGTACTATCCATTTTGACGTTTGGCATAGAGATTGTTCTTATAGACTACACTACATTTCACCAAAATATAATCCCTACGCTCCTTGCAAACTATGTAACACCATTCAAATTAGACACAATATTCTTGCGACGAATTAGCTATACTATCGATCGATGAAATTTTTTCCTCGATAGTATAACAAATTCATCACAAGATTATTTACATCCATAGCTCTTGTGACGATATCAAATGATGCTTGGATTCATTTCATATTTGGTTTATCAACTTGAAATTAAAATTTGATACTTTGCAAGCTAGTTGGACCTTCAGTCAAATAAAAATATGAAACTTGGAATCATTAACATATCTACTAGAACATATGAAAAATAGGGTTTATGGTTTCCATGATGATCTGATGATGGAAGAATGTGGTTGTGTGAGTGAAATTTGAGTCCATAAACCCTCCCATATTGTTAAGGTATGTGAATAGTCTATCCAGGTCAAATTTCAATGCATACAGATACAGTTTGAAAACATTTCAACATTGGCCCCATTCGCATGTCACTGTTGCTCGCCTCTAGTATTTTTATGGTGTTGATTAAGCAATAAACTAAAAGGAGGGATTTTTCATCACAACTATGACATAGATACATCGTTTCTCATTGATCGTTCCTTGTTCCTCATTCCTTGACCATGGTGTAGCCCCCAAGATCCATTATTTTTGTACAAACCATACTAATGGCATAAAATGTCCCACACAAAGACAAAATTAATATCCACTACATAACTATTTTGTATTTTTTCAAGGATTGTGTAACGAATCTCAATTCTAAGAAGATTCAAATATGTAACAATATTGATGAAATCTTGTACGATCATCATGGTATAAAAATGAAAGATCTTCTCTTGGTTTCAAGAATAATTTATCCTCTACTGAACAAGGCTATCCATGTGAAGGTGGAAGCTCATATGGCCCCTCCCCTCCCCCTCACAATACTCTCAATTGATCCCCAAAACCCAATCTATAAAATAGAAAATAATTGAAAGCAACATCCTATTAAGATTCATGCATAGAAACCACAAAAAAAAAAATTAATGAAGGTACATGAAATTATGTGTTTCTAAATGATATTTTTAGTCTACCATGTACTTTAGTATATTGGAAACTATTTTCAGGTTTCAAATAATAATTAAACAACATGCAACATAGGATATAAAAACATCGCATAAAACTTAAAAACATTTAATTAACCCATGACATTATAAATAAATTATTTTAAGAGAATAATTGATACAAATTAAAATATTATTTAGTCACGTACCTAATCCAACCTCAACATCTGTGTAATCATCCTTATTCTCTATCTTGATCTCCTTCATCGAACTTGACTTTTGTATCACTATCTAGTTCTAAAATCATGTTGAAAGGATTGATGATATCATCATCGTCATCAATGTCATTTCGAGCATATTTTCATCGAAATCATCATCAAGAATTGCAATATTGTCTCCTACACCTGGATAATGATCTTCTTAGTCTTCTTCATCAATCGACCCTTCATGATATTTTGACCCTGTCTGATCTGTCAAATTATCTTCTTCCTATAAATGAGTATACTTAATTGGCCTTCCTCTTGGATCATATATAACAACAAATGACCAATCCCTTTCACCTGGAACATTTGAGTAAAAGACCTGTTCACATTAGCTTGGAAAAACATAACGATCATGTCCTCTTTCAAACATCATTGTTTTAATCATTGGAAATCTGTTGGCATGTTGAATAACAGTTCTTTCCTCATCGCATTCATGCATTTGTAACCTATACCATTTGACATCGAACATAACCAATTTGAAGGAATTAAAGTCACACTCAAGTATATCATTTAGATACCCATAGTATCTATTTTCAGATTCTCGGGGATGTCTGTCACTCCTAGAGGAAACATTAGTGACCTGAAATACTACAACTATCCCACTATTAGAAGTTTTATTGGTTTCATCCAATTGTTTGATGCGAAATTTACGTCCATTGCACCACATAGCCTTGTGGTGTTTCAACTACAATATGTCAGATATGTAAAAGATGCATTATCAATTAATAAATTAACATATATTTATATAACTCCGAAAGTATCTAAAAAATACAGTACACATGTAGTCACATTAATATAATATAAAATAACTATATAAAATGGGTGAATTTTCTGACCTGTTCATCTTTCAAACCATATGCTAAATCAACTTCCCTCTGTGTAACGTTGGCATCTCCATTATGACGAGCTTCTCTAACCAATTCAGAGATTTGTTTCCATGATAACCTACCTCCATTATGTTGTTTACATCTTTCAATCCATACATTCATCCAATCAAGATTATTTGCAATGTGTAAATGCAGTGCATCCCACTCTTGAGAAACTCAATAAAAAAAACATAATTCACCAATATTAAATATTAGTTATAACGTCCAATATGCAGGTAATTATAAATATTTATAATTTATGAAATAAATTATATTAATATATTAATGAGTATGATCATATACAAAAAAAATGAAACTTTATATGTATTATTAATATAAATTTTCATAATTATTAATATATTACCTCTCATTTTTTTCATTCTTCCTTGCCCCAACAGATGCTCCTGATCTTCAATTTTTTCGATGGAATTCAGATCCCAAATGTGATCCACTACATGTATAGTTGTCATTGCTAATTTAGGAAGATACTGACTAATATACACCATGGATTGATATACCATATATCCCTCCACCATAGAACCCTCAAGACATGTTCTTTGTCTAACCAACGCCTTCAATGATTTCAAGTGCCTCTCCACTGTTGAAATAATGTAACTACAAAGTGTATTCTTATTATTATTGATATATTATTCATAGGATAAATCCCCATTGTGGATTGATCATGTTAGTTATTGTAATAGGACCAAATCCCCTTTTGCGGATTGGTCAAAATACAATTGTAATAGGAAGAATAAGAAGTCATCCTCAACATATATTAAAGAGGCCTAGAAATATAATAAAGATGGGCTTACCCACCCAGTTTGAGAAGTCGGCCCTGTCAGTGAAGAGACACTTCACACGTTCGAGACTTGTATAAATAAAGGAGGCTAGTGCCTCACTTAGACACAACTCACTTTCTCATTTTGAGAGACAAGTTCAGATCTGCTACCAGAGAAGGAGAGAGAGAGTGGTGCATATATGGGAGAGAATTTTCTGTTTTAGTTTAAGAGATATCTTAGCATTGTATTGGCTATATATATTAAGGAATTTTTGCTGGGTTTTCTTCCCCTAGAGGGTTTCCCAAGATAAATGTTGTGTCTCGTGTGATTGTGTATTTCTTAGTGATCTTGGATTATGCTATTGTTATCTAATGAAATGCAAACATCTATAATAATGGCTTAAACATTAACATCCACCATCCACATTGACCTTGTGTGAACAGTTCCACAAATTTCAATCTCCTCAACTTGGTGTATGAGGTAGTGTTCTTGTTCCTTGAAAAATGTTGGAGGTACAAACTTTTCATTTCACACATTAGATGAGGAATTTCTCTCTTCCAATAATTTATATCATCTTCATGGATTTCTTTCAATGACAACCATCTACATGAGATCATGACACAAGAAAATAACATGTTTCAACATAACATAATATAATATATTACATTACAAGTAAAACACGTGTCATTAAGTACAACAATAATTTGAAAGAACATTTTTCATTTAAATCACAACTATTTACCTCATGTATTTTCCAAGATAATATATAACTTGTTTGACATTGTTGTCAAATTCGTTTGGGAGAGATAGCGATAGAACATATTGTAACAACAAAATGAATCGTTATTTATTTCGACCAAAGTAGACAAGAAAAAATAAAAAAATAAAAGATGTATAAGGCCAATTTATATAAATATGTATACCAAAATTATTTCCTTAATGAAGGTATGCCAATCATGTGTTTTTACCCCACCAAATTCACCTTTCTTAGTTAAGATATTTTTATGTTTGAAGCAAAACCCGTGGGAAATTTAACTCTTTTAATGACCTCTTTTACATCATTGTTTTGTTTCTCTGTTCATAACCATGGAAGGTTATTTCATTCTAGTACTCCATATGATCTATTTGAATATCATATCACAC
Organism: Picea glauca; assembly: GCA_000966675.3. NCBI lineage: Eukaryota > Viridiplantae > Streptophyta > Pinopsida > Pinales > Pinaceae > Picea > Picea glauca. Next base: position 65,342 of record JZKD02S0021142.1, on the reverse strand, counting down.
TTCGCATTGCATGATTGACTTCCTGAATGTGATTACAAATTTTGACAATTTTTTCTTTGTCCCTCCTACCATCTATGATTCACCATAATGTTTCAATCACATTCTTCCTGATATGCATTGTATCAAACAAATGAGATATTTTTATCTCCTCATAGTAGGGAAACCTCATGAATTGAGGGGGATAACATTTCATTCCTCTTGGAAGCCCATTATTAATACCTTCATGATGATTGCGGCCTTCATGAAGTATAAAAGAAATCACAAAATTAATTATCAAATATGGTAAAGTAAATTCAATGATTAAAATAAACATTCAAACATTACATGATCTACGATACATTATGAAACTAAGTACCTTGATGATTTCTATTATATTCCAACCTCCATAGGTGAGGTGTCATTCTTCGTGGTTTTAAACTAGTCTCTTCTTTCCCATTGGAAAGATGTTTTTTAGTAGTACGATACGTATGGTTCTTAGGAAGAAGGTGCCTATACTTATCAAACACCATCTCTCCTAAACTTTTTGAATGATGATACTTCATCTTAGGGCCACAAATTGGACATGAAAATTTACCCTTTGTTTGAAGACCTGCAACAAATGGATTAACGTCAATTATACAATGAGATTATTTAAAAATTAAACATTCACCATGATAAAATTAAAAAATTATATAGTATTAAAGAGAAATATTACAATGCTACATACCACAAAATGTGTTAGTCCGGGGGCATCATGAATTGTCCATAAAAGTATTCCACGAAATTTAAATTTCTTCTCCCCAATTGGTTTACATATGTCATACATTATGATGCCAGCCCATAACTTTTGTAGCTCGTCGATAAGAGGCTCGATATATACATTCATATCTTTAACCTGGTACTTACCTAATTGTTTGAAATTACACATAATTACTATAGGAATGATATCATGTAATATATATAATTAAATAAATAAACAAAAGATATTATGCGAAAATTGAAACAAATGAAAATGTTAAATTCAAAAAATTAATGTAAACAAATACGTGGAACAATCATTGTCAACATTATGTGATCCCTCTTTATTGACATCCAAGGAGGAATGTTATTGTTGATAACAAACATAGGCCACACTAAGTAAATAGACCTAATCTCTCCGAATGGATTAACACCGCCAACTGCCAATGAAAGCGTAACATTACGAGGTTCATCTTTGAAATCTGCCCATTTTCCCTCAATTTCCCTAAATGAAAAACCATCGACAAGCATTCGAAGAACACCATATCCTCTTTTCTTATGTGCATGGTAATCCATAAATTTTTCTATGCTTTCACACCTAAACAATCGCTGCAAACATGGAATTATGGGAATATGACAAAGAAACTTTCGAGGCACCCTTTTTGTTACTTGATCAGTTCAATATCTATTGATAAGACATTGCGAACATTCTGTTTTCGAAGCATGTTGTCCATAATATATAATATGGTCATTAGGACATGCATCTATAGTGTGATAATCCATTCCAATGTCTTTAATAATGGCATGCAAACCTTGATATGTGCGAGGTAAAATATTTGACGATGGTAACAAAGTTTCATCTAACAAACTACAACATAACAAATAACTAGTTAATGTAAGAATATTAATCGTAAAAATTGCATTCTTATTTTACACATTAATTAACACTAAAAACAAATAGAAAAAAATCAACATTTATGTATAATATAAGATGAAACATATTACAAACTTTAGGATCTGTGTCATACAAGTGTTCGAAAAATTATTCATAACCTTTAATTTCACTAGCAGCAATGTAGCAGAGAGAAGATTTGCTCTTGATCCTTCATAAAGTCATTTATTTTTCTTTTCTAATAGAGTTTCATCATAAATACCATCATTTTCCCCATCCTCATCCGACTGCGAAAATAAATCTTGGATCATTTGATTTGTCCCATCATCTTCTTCCATGGGATCATTAACTTGATTTGTCTCATCATCTTCATCCATGAGATCCTCATTTGCTTGGTCATGATGTTACTCAGCTTGTACAACATCATTTGTACTAATACTTGGTGCAATACTCTACAGAAAGTTAGAGGTCAACTCTAAATTTATAATAGAAACAATCATGCAAAATTATTGTATACTATAATAAACATTCAAACAATATATATACATATATATAATTTTATATAAAATTGACAAAATAAAAAAAGATAATGCATATATAGCTAATTACCATAATAAAAAAATATAATGAATATATAGCTAATTACCATGGGACGACATTCATTCAATCTATCATCATTGTGCCCATATTTCCTACAATGTTTTGTAGTTGTTGTTATTAAATTTTTTGCGGCACATATGAAGCAACATTTTTGGCAAGGGAAATAACATCTACCATCACCCTTTTCACCCCCTTTACTTTTTTCCCTACCTCTAACTATATTATGTGACATTCTTCCACACAAAAATACCCTTTCGGAACCATCATTGTTATAGCAAGATTGTCGCAACATCTTTAAATCGTCAAATATTTATAGTTCAATTTTAGGTCATAATTGTCGCAATTGCGACAACTATGACCTAAAATATTTATTTATTTTTACCTATTTATTTGTCATATTTAATGATCACTTATAACGGTCATTCATCGGTATTGTGACAAACTTTGACCATATTAATTTAGACAAAGTACATTCATAGAGATAGCAACGAATATGGGGTGGATTTAGAAAAAAATTGAATAATTGAAATTTTTCTCTTGAATGTTGCGACGAAAGAGTACTTTCATTGCAAGTAGTCGTCACAAATTTTTCAATATGTAGTTGTTAGTTGTGTTCTTTAAATGGTTGATTTTTTTCAAAATCCAAAGGCATTCTAGAAGAAGAAACAAATGGCATGATTCAAAACAGATTAGACTATGTTCTTTTACTAGACATGGAAGATAAAACACATAACCCTGAAATCAAGTTCAATGTAAAACAAGGAAACCACACCACATTCACAAAAACAATGTTCATATACAATAAAACATGCAACATGATACAATAAATACATCAATCAAATGAAATGAATTAAATGTATAACAACTAGCACGATTCCTTGCCATCTAGTTTACAAACAAGTGGATTTCTTTCAAATTCAAAGGTACTGTGTCTAATGCCACAATTCCCATTAAAAAAAATGAAATTCTCCATTAGAACATAAGGAATACAATTCATCAAGCCAAAACCTATAATAGAAAATTAATATAAGATATGCTAGTGAATCATCACATTTTATGCAATCAAACAAACCAACTCTAGAGAATCACTATAATAATTCTAGATCAACCAATGATTAACTTAAAACCACTTGAATTCCATGAAAAAACCATTTCACATGTAAATTTAATAACCCTCATGTTGAAGAATAAAAAAACAACACTCTTGCATACTTTGAGACCTAGACCAAAAAATTCAGAAAAAAAAGGGTGGCTAGCAAAATGTAAACGATTTTACATTTAAATTCTACAATGTTTCATGGGATCTCATTATGGAAATTTGTTAGGAATTTGGATTTGGTCTACTTTTCATAAAATTTATTGAACATTTGTTTGTTAATTCTAATTGAGACACAAGAAAGGGTCGGTACCCTTTGACCCTGATCACCCTGCCATAATATAAGAACCATGGCATATTAAAAATTTTCCTCAACTTACAAGATGCATGGAAGTATATTATAGTAAATGATAATCATAAAATATAAGAGTCATTCATTACAGGTTGGGTTAAATAGTATACATATCGCCCCCATAATCGAAATGTTTGTATCTACTCAATTCAAATTGTAATGAATCAACAACTCTTCACCTACAACTATTGATTTTATTTCACATACAAATAAACAATTTCATTCACACCCCTCAAATACACAATTGGGTTGCTTATTTGTGGTTGAGGGTCATGTACTTTTTATAAACCCTGCAATATTCCCGACTGCTTTTGGCCTTCCATCAATATACATAGATGCTCCTTTATTTTGATCATTTTCTTTTAGTTGTATATAATTTGCATCCACACCATATCTTCACATTCTTTTTATATATTGGAATAGTCATATCCAATCTATGTAGATGTAACAATGTCCAACGTACTCAATCAATTCAATTAATCTACTATAATATACCTTTATGCCATCCATGGAAAATATCCCCAAACCATGTGATGATGATGGACCAATGTGGTATATCCTTTTGTTGACAAAAAAATCAATGTTTATTTGAAGAATATCCTTGGGTACCCATCGTTTCACTAGATTTTTGTACCTCAAGGGCACCTTGATGTCTTTTATTCTCTCATCATTATAATAAAATGGCCCCCCTTTAGCAATAAAAAATTCCATGTGTTTATGGAATTTTCTTTTGATCTTCTCACCTCTAGTTGATCTTCTCTTGTTAGACCTACTAGATGTCTCACTTTCCTCTATTCTACCTGAACTTCCCTCACTTTATGAACATATATATGAAAAATACATGTTTATTTGTATGTCCTATAACACTCCACCAAATGAGAGAAACAATTTGCGAGTGTCATAAGGCTTGTGATCAAACATATTGAGGAATCCACAAGAACATAATAGTACAAGTGACTTTTGTTGTTACAATAAAATTCTCAAGACACTCATTTTTTTGCAAACTTAAGAATAAAAGAGTATAAGTGATTTCATGCTTCATGGATTGAAATAGACCATAATTTTAAGAGAATGGAGAAAGGGATTTATTTTACAATCCAACATATTCTATAAATAACTAGATATTTATACAACAATGAGTTGCAATCAGAAAGTAGACCACATTTTCATTTGACCATAAAGAATATGTTTTATTCAATATATTATTGATTATGGACTGCATTACATCACCATATCAACTTTCACAGGTAGTCTTGACTTGGATACATGAAAACAATTTCATAAAACATGGTTTAAGTGACAAGGAAATACAAGAAGCTCAAATAAATTCCATGAGTAAAAGTTTCTTGAACTTTGAGTTTATATTTAAAAGTAATTTATTACATGGTTTTGAGTTACATCAATTTGAACGATATCAAGTTTGCTAAATTCTATAAGGAGCATAGTTGACAATTAGTGTGTATCATATTATTTGGACATTGATGAAGACTGATTATATTTGATATATTTGTAACAGTTAAAATCTTTCCAGAGTTCATACCACATCTATGCACAATCTACTAGAATGAGAGGCCAATATTCTTGTAGAAAATAATAAGTAACTCTATATACCTTTAATTGATGGTATTGATTCATCGATTCTTTGTAAAATTTTAAAAGCCTTGTTCTGTGTACTGGAATAAATATTTTCTTATCACACAAATTCTATAGCAGGGATGATTTTAAGGATGGAAATTTATTTTAAAATGTAGAAACCTTGGCGAATCTTACTTATCCTTCCTATGCCATCTATAAAATGTTTGGTGATATTTTTGAAAAATATTCAAATTTCTAAGCATTTTATATAGTTTGTATAAACTTTTGGCGATTTTTAAGGTAAAATAATTTTAGCCTATAGAGTTTAGGCGAATGATTTTTAGAATAATAAATCTCTCTTTCTCCTTTCCTTTCTCTTATATTCTCCTTTTCATTTTAATTTCTTCTCTTCCTTTCTCTTCTCTAGAAGAAAAATTCCTTACTTATGCAGAAGTGGAAGAAATGTTTCCTGTATGTACCAATGTTGAACACTCCACATTCCGCATTTTTCACTCCACCAGTTTTTGGACTTAGTCTATTTTCCAAACCTCATTTTTATTCCCATGCAAAGTGTTGGACATTTAATCCTTGGGATTGCATTTTTGTAACAATAGTGTAAATATTAAGAGTTGTAGCTGATAGGAAGATTCATTTGTTAAGGAATACCAAAAATAATTTATTGTTGTATTTATTAACCTATCATGTTAATGCATAAAACATCAAGTGTGGAGTTATATTTTGTGCCAATTATCAAAGCTTTGGTTTAACTCCACAAATATCTTCCCTAGGCATTTCATTTCCATAGAATGAAACATCTATCTCCGCTCCTACCAATACCCTTGCATTCAATTCCCTCTTCCCTCTCTTTGCTTGATTCTCAATCTACCTCTCTTGTTTATCTCTCACCAACTAACTCATGGATTGTCTCTTGGGTGATTCTCTATGATTCCTATGACTGCACTTGTCTCATGAAGCATTCTACCGAAACTCTAAAGAAACCATATTTCACTTAGCTTGCTCATCTTATTTTCCTCACGCAACCTCAAATTGAGTTTTTTAGATGATCATTGTATTGTACGATTTTTGGTATTATGTACAAGGGTATTGTAGAAATGATATTTCTACTACATTCATATCACTCCATATTTTTTAAAGACTGATCCTCATCCTCCCCAATTAATGTGATACCTAAGAAATTTCAAACAGAAAAATAAACCTCTACTATGAACCTTGTCGATCTTTGTCACCAGTCTCTCCATTCCCCACAAGCAAGCATACCATGCCTTCATCATTGATCCATATCTACAATTTATTTTGAGAAAACCCTAACTTTCATCCTTCGCATTCCTCACACTAGTTCATTTTATAGTGGCCTCACACCAGTTTGTTTTCTTACTAGGTCATTGTCCTCACTCGATGCTTTCCTAGACATAGATTAATCATCACTCTTTCTGACTAAACAAGTGCTCTATCCAATTGAGATAACGCAAAATAGATAATAGGTGGTGTACTATGGGTCCTCTCTTTATTACATTTTTTCTAGTGCCATAGAGGGTTTGGACCCCACAGTGGTTTTTGGTCGATATGGTTGTGTCGAAGAGAACCCTCAACTCATTCTATTGATGAATTGAAAGTATTCGCTTTATTGCAAGAGCCAATGGCTTCTAGTGAGATTTATTATGATATGATATTATGTATGTATTGTATTCTTTCAAATATCTATTTATTGCACTAATATAGTACAAGTCACTACATCTATAATCTTACTAGATGTAATACATTGTTTAATTTATTAAGGAGCATTGTATTCACAACTTGTTTGATCTTTCTAGAAGACTTATTTCTTCCTCCTTTTTCATCTATCATCTGTATCAGTAAGAAATTACAGGACATGGAAGGGAGAAGCTCAGAGGAAAGGGGATTTGTCATAATTCCCATAAAAAATTCGACCTTCATTGTACCCATTACAGAATGGATGGGTCACATGAAGCTAATGACTACAGAGTACCATCACGAAATATCAAAGAAGAAAGACAAAGTCAGAAAGAATACATAGGTGAATCTTTAGAACCAATGGAAGAAACAAAAACCTACTCATTACATAGTTTCCCATTGAAATATAGGAGTAACTAAATATTTTTTTAATGCTTTACTCACTTCTTGGGGAGATGCATGGATCCTTGACAAAGGAGAAACATATCACGTGACATTTAGAAGAGATTTGTTTGAAAAATTAAATGAAAATCTATATTTAATAGTGTATTTTGTAGATAGATCAAGTCTCAAGCCTTCAAAAATGGGCACCATCAAGCTTAAGTTTCCTGGACTCTCATATTTTCTTCTACACAATGTACTTTATCTTCTTGAGCTGCAAAGGATCTTGTTTTCCCTTGTGCACATCAGAATGAAAGGCTACTCTATTCACGTGTTCAGTGGTAAAGTTGAGATATGGAAGCATTCTAACAACATGGTTGTCATGATCGAAATGGAAGATGGAAGACTGTTGAAGCTGAATGGGATACCTGCCCGTACACACACTATTTTATACCTCTATCATCATGACTCATGTATAAATCCATCTAGTATTTTTTGGCATGCTATATTTGGCCATATTAATTATGATACTATTCATTTGTTGAGAAAGAGTGTTGTTTCTTTTTTTCCTACTATTCCTAGGAAACTGAAGCAATGTGATGCTTGTATCCCCAAAAAATGAAACAAACAATACTTTCATTATTCTACTTCTAAAGAATGTAGAAAACTTGAATTAATTCATTTTGATTTGTGCATACCTATGCCCATTCTTTCTACAAATGGAAAAAAATATATTGTGACTTTTATTGATGATTACACAAAAATTTGTTGGGTGTACTTGTTGAAAGATAAATCACAATATTTTGAAACTTTTAAAAATTTTCATGTATGGATTCAAAATGAAGCTCAATATTGTATTGGATCTCTTCACACTGATAACATACGAGAATTTACATCTAATGAATTTTAAAGTTACCTTGTCCAACATGGGATCAAACATTAAACCAAATTTGCATACAATCCTTATTGGCATGTTTTACAGTCAGCGTATTCTTGTCCTTGATGGAAAGTACAGCAACGATGATGGCTTAAGTACAAGAAAAATGTGCCAGGTGGGCACCATAAGTATTTTGGAAGACGTAAAAGAGCAAGCTTGATAATATCATAAGAGATAGTGCAAAGTATGTGTGTTTGTCGTTGATGTCAAAGATCACAATCAACAGCGCAACAATAATGGCATGGCAATGACAAGTTCAACAGTGAAGAGAAATAGTGATCGTTGGATCCCATTTAGATTTATCGATGACCATTGAATCATAAATATTGTGGACCATTGATATGACTCCATTTCAGAGTTTCAGATACCGGGAGTTGGAGGAGTCAAGAGTTGAGACTCTTCATCACAGGAGTCCCGAAGCTGCAAATGAGAAATGTCAAAATCGAGAAATAGGCACATCAACAAAGACCCAATTTTGGAGTTTCGGATATCGAGAGTTGGAGGAGTCAAGAGTCGAGACTCTTCATCACAGGAGTCTCAAACTTGTGAAATGAAAAATGTTGAATTCCCAAAATAGGCACAACGAAGGCTCGTGAATTTGTGAAATGATCCTGGTCGTTGAAGCTAGAGGACACATGGACAAAGATTGGCATTTCGCTGAATGAAATGTCAAAGGAAGGAGTGCTCTAACCTCTCTAACTCATGATATGTGAAATCACAAAATGATCCTAGCCGTCAGATTGATGATTGATCTAGACCATTGATCAGACACAACGAAGGCCCGTGAAGTTTCGAAATCACGATAAGATATGGACCGTTGGGTCCATAGGACACATGGAAAAAGATCGTCATTTTGTTGACTAGAAAGTCAAAGAAACAAGGTTCCCTAACCTCTCGAACTCGCAATATGCGAAATCGCGAAATGCAGAAATGTGAAATTGTGAAATGATGAAATACCTTCAGATCATTTTGGGGTTCGTGACTTGGAGTGTCGAAACACTTCATCACAGAAATGATGAAATGCTAAAATGTGGAATGCCGAAATACCTTCAGATCATTTCGGGGTTCGTGACTTGGAGTTTCGAAAAACTTCATCATAGAAATGGCGAAACGCTAAAATGCATTTTCAAATAAGGTTGTGGTCACAGCCAGTGGTCACATCTGTGGAAGATGGAGGAAGGAGCTAGTGAAACCAAGCTCAATTTCAGTGATTATGACTTGGAGTGTTGAGACCCTTCATCATAGGAATGCCAAAATGAGAAATTGTGAAAGATATTTATGGATAATCCCTTGGTCACTGCCGATGGTCACATCGTTGAAGAGCTGTAGAGAAGATATTGAAGAGACAAGCTCCATTTCAAAGTTTGGGACATAGAGAGTCGAGACGACTCTTCATAGAATCCTCAAAGCACAAAATGAGAAATGTGTGTTCAGAACTAGCCCCTAGTCATAACTTATGGTCACATCGATGAAGGCTCAAGGGAGGAGCTAGCACGAAGCTAATCTCTATTTCAGATATTGTGACCTGGAGAGTCAAGATGCCTCACAACACAGGAATGTCGTAATGCTGAAATGATGAAATGCCAAAATGCGAAATGGCGAAATAAATGCAAGACCTTGTGGATTTAATCCAATGGTGTTGGTTATTTGAGCATCAGATTGAAGGGCTATTGTTAATCTTCATGATTAATTGTTTAGTTACGATTTAGTTAGCATAACCAAATCATGGTTCTTGGACGGTTGGTGTTTCAGTTGTTGAAGCATTGTTCTAGCATTTTGAGGAGGAACCGAAGGGGTTGTAGTGAATAAAAGAAACATGCAGTGACTGTGTGTAGTTGGTTGTTCTGAATAAAAAATGAGTTGAGTTGTAAAGAAGGGAAAATTACAACATGCGCAGTGTTAGACCAATAGTATGCACAGAGTGAGATAAAACTCAGAGATGAGTAACAGATGAGGAATAGATAGAAGCGAGATGCAATTTTATTTTTGAGGCTTGAGAAAGCAAAGAAGAGCAAAAGTTGAGTGTAAGTTAACAACTCGATGAGTAGAACAAGGCACGATGAATAGCATGTAGAGGCACTGTACATGGAGGACAAAGAAGGTGCACAAATAGTATAAATACACATAACAGAGAAGAGATGGAGGTTGTTGTTGAGAGTGATTCAGGCATGTAGAAGGAGGCAGTGTGCAGCAGCTGAAATAAATAGAAGAGGAATGGTGCATTGAATGGACATGGCACACAGAGCATAGAAGACAGAAGAACAAAAAGAACAAGGCATGTGTGCAGGAAGACAGTGAGGCAGACAGAGCAGGGCAGTGTAGCAGAACAATGATGAGACTGGTAAGTCATTGATGAACATTATATCACTGTAATAAGTTTCAGTAGCAAAGATTGTTATTTAAGGGTGGTAGGGAGGTGCTAGGGAGGATTGTTGTCCTGATAGGTTCAAGTGGGTGCTTGAACATAGGAAGTTGGAGCTTTCATCTGGTTGCAGCTAGAGAAAACAGGGTGGAAGGGTGGTGCAAGGGAGAACTGTTGTTCTATGTTATACAGTTTGGTGCCTGTGTGATTGGAAGTTGGTGCTTCCATCCATTTGGTGCCTATGTGATTGGAAGTTGGTGCTTCCATCCAGTTGGTGCTGGAATACTTAGGGAGTTGTTTCTTCCTTATAGTGGGTGCTAGAGAAACTAGGGAGTTGGTGCTTCCTTCTAGTGGGTGCTAGAGAAACCAGGGAGTTGGTACTTCCTTCTAGTAGGTGCTAGATAAAACAGAGAGTTGGTGCTCTCAACAAGTTACATCTTGCAAAAAAGAGGTTGTAGCCTCATAATGAGTTGGATCTCATATGTATGATAATGTACAAAATGTAAAGATTACTTATCATACCAAGAAGAAGAGGTTTTTACCCTTTATGGGTTTCCTCAGGAAATATCTATCTCTGTATATTTCAAATGTGTGATTGATGTTGAATGTTCTATTGATTACCTATCTGCATTATTGTGATTGTCATTGAGTGCTCTGTAAAGAGTTTAAAATAAGCATAATTGTTTAAGCACGATAACAACTGATTCACCCCCCCCCTCTCAGTTGTCCAACAATTGGTATCATAGTAGGTTCCTTTTATCTAAAGGTAGATTTGTAAGATTAAACATGACAATTCATGAAGGGACTTCAGCCACTAAGCCTCCTCTGTTTGATGGAACAATTGTTTCCTTCTGGAAGGTTAGAATGAGAACATACCTAATGGACTTAGGTTCTAATGTTTGGGATGTAGTAGAGATTGGATACATAAAACCTGTTGTGCTAGCTTCCAAGGATGATAAGTTATAATTTATCTTTAATGCTAAGGGAATGAATGCTATCTTGAATGGACTTGTAGAAGCCGAGTTTGTAAAGGTGATTCATCTTCAAACTGCCAAAGAAATGTGGGATAAACTTATTAGTAGATAGGAAGGAAATAAGAAAGGAAAAGATGCCAAACTTCAAACATTTAGGTTGAAGTTTGAACAAACAAATATGAATGAAGATGAAACAGTTAGCAAGTATTTTTTAAGAGTTGAAGAACTTGTGAATGCCATGAAGGGTCTTGGTGAGAAGATTGAAGAATCAATTTTAGTTCAAAAGATTTTAAGATCTTTGCTTGATAAATTTAATCCAAAAGTCTCTGCAATAGAATAACTAAATGATCTTAAAAATCTGTCCATTGATCAACTCCTATGAACTTTAACTGCATATGAAATGAGAATCAACAAAGATAAATCGAATACTAGAGATGCATCCTTTAAACAAGACAAGGATACTGATTCAGATTTAGATGATATTGAGGAAAACTTTGTGAGAGGGTTAAAGAAAGGATCAGGAAAATATCAAGGCAAGCTTCCCCTCAAATGTTTTAACTGTGGTAAGATAGGTCATTTTACAAATAAGTGTCCACACAAGAATAAGGACTAGAACTCTAAAGGTGAAGAGAAGTACAAATCCAAAATATTTGATAGAAAGAAAAGTTTATGTGTAAACAATGATGACTCCTCAGAAGACATCGATAGTGACTCTTCCTGTGAAGATAAGGTAAATGACTTCATGCTTATGGCCAAAGAGGATTATGATAATAAAATCATAGGTAGTGATGATAATGATGAAGAAGATGTGGTTGACTTGGGAAGAGAGTTGATCATCACTTTGGAAGAGATTGACAGACTCATACTTAAGAAGAGAAAGAAAAAACAATTGTTGATACAGTTCGCGAAAGATAGTAATCAGCCTGATGAAGAATTTTCCCTGCTAAAAGTGGAATTATAAGAGGCAAAGAAAATCGAGGAAATTCTAAAACAATAGTTATTAGAAAAGAAGGAAAGATGTAAATCTCTGGAAGAAGAAGTAGTGAAAACTAGGAAAGAGTTGAAGAAGTTTCAAGCCTTGTATCATCAAAATATGTCAAGTATCAAAGTCTCTGAAGGATTAGCCACCATTCTGAATCAACAAAGGAATCCAAAGCTGAAAACTAGTTTGGGTTATGAAGAGGGATCAAGTAGCAGTCAACCAAGAAACAAAGAACCCATCAAGTTTGTCAAATCTACAACCAATGAAAACAACAGACCTGCAGAAACAAAGGAAGACAATCAGTCGCCCAGAAGGAGTAAAGAAAAATGTGCTAGGACTGAATTTGTAGAACAAAGAAATAATGCACTCCCTGCTCAAGGAAATCATCAACATGGAAGAAATTGACCTGCTCAAAGAAGACAACCATTTTCCAGGTACCAAGGATTTTTCTATGGATATTGTTTTTTCTGTTCTAACTTTGGTCACAAAGTTGTAAACTGTTTTTTTAAATTTAGATATGAGCAAGCAAGACATCAAAAGGTATATATGTCTACCACAAAAACGAATGAGACACCCAAGTAAAAGACCTCCACAAATTGCAAATCACTTGATGGCTTGGAAAAGGACACAGGTTAAGAATAACAATCATTTTGACTCTTTAATCAATGAACTAGAATGCTACATCTGTCGTAACTATGGAGATAAAGCTGTTGATTGTCTCTTAAAGAACTATAAATCATATTTGAATTCCTCTGTTGAAAATGTCAAGGTTTGGAAGAAGAAAGAAAGTGATAAGTGTGGATTAGTGTTGTCAGCTCAAAGACAAAAGAACCCCTGGAATATAGACAGTAGATGTTCCAAGCACATGACTGGAGAAAAGGATAGGCTTTTGCATATAAGAAAAATCAAAACAGGAAATGTGATCCTTGAAAATGATGAACCAGGTAAAAACAAGGATAAAGGGATAGTGAATTTAAGTAATGGAAAAGGAGATTCTCAAGATGATCTTCCTATAGATGGGATGAAACATAATTTGCTCAATGTAAGTCAAATGTGTGACAGAGGATGTAAAGAGGTGGTCCTTTCCAAAGACTGTAAGATAAAGTCTGTAAACTCAGGACAAGTGGTGGCTAAAAGCATAAGGACAAACAACAATGTTGATATTGAATCCTCCTCTGCAAGTAAAGAAGAAGACACATATACAATAAAAGAATGTTCAGTTAGCATCTATCCCATGGAAGAAGCAGAAGAAGAATTATGTCATAATATGGAAGATGAAGTTTTGAAGGTTGAGAAGTCAAACACCCAAAGAAAGTTCTTAAACAGCTCCCTGACCCTGGATAATCTTTTGGATAGTCAAAGATCACCAAATGAAAAATCTAGTATTGGATACAACAAGGAAGAAATTAGTACTCCTAAGAAACCTGATACAGGTCCTTCGTCTGTGAAAAAGAAAAGAAGGTATGAGAGTGGTTGTAGTGGTTTTCTCTTGTGATTGAATATGGTCATAAAAGCCTTGGATTGTATGCATCATGGAAGAAAAATGAAACTACAGTAATAGAGATAAATGAGAATCAATAGGGAGATCCAAGGGCTATTTAAAAAGTACAAGCTACAATTACACAGTGTTTCAGTAGGAAAGCAGCATCTTCAACAACAACATTTTGTTTTACAAAATGATATACATGACATCCTGTAGAGATAACAAGAGGAAAAACCTTGTCAGGGAAAGCTAACCTTTTAGGAACAAAGGGGGAAAGCAATCAGAAGCAGAGAGAGAACAGTGACAAGGGGAGTCATCCAGTTATGAAAAGAAAAGGTTGATGAAGGAGTCTCAGTAAGAGAGGTGAGAAATTTTGAGTATTCTACAGAGGATATAGTGGAAGCTGAAGATGAATAGGTCAAAGAATCAGAAGGAGAAGACTCTGGTTTAGATACAAATATTATGTAGGCCTCAAATAAGAGAGTTTTTCCTAATAGGGGGGGTTTCTATTGGTTTAATATCTAATACCTCCTAAAAGTACTACAACATCTCAGGGGGATCATGTGTTCTTTGACATTATTGTCAAAGGGGGAGAAAAGAGTCTGGGTGCCTTTGTTGCCATCAATACCAAAGGGGGGTATTGTTGTCATGTTTTACAGGCAATGTATTCTTGTCATTGATGGAAAGTACAACAATGATGATGGCTTAAGTACAGGAAGAATGTGTCAAGTAGGCACCATAAGTATTTTGGAAAACGCAACAGAGAAAGCTCGATAATATCAGAAGAGATAGTGCAGAGTATGCATGTTTGTCATTGATGGCAAAGATCATGATTAGCAGTGCAACGATAATGGCATGGAAATGGAAAGTTCAATAGTGAAGAGCAACATTGATCATTGGATCCGATTTAGATTTCCCTATGACTGTCGAATCATCAAGATTGTGGACCATTGATCTGACTCCATTTCAGAGTTTCGGATACCAGGAGTTGGAGGAGTCAAGAGTCGAGACTCTTCATCATAGGAGTCCCGAAGTTGCGAAATGAAAAATGCTGAAATCCTGAAATAGGCACATCAACAAAGACTTCATTTCATAGTTTCGGCCACCGGGAGTTGGAGGAGTCAAGAGTTGAGACTCTTCATCACAGGAGTCTCGAAGTTGCAAAATGCGAAACGCCGAAATCCCGAAACAGGCACAACGAAGGCTCGTGAATTTGTGAAATGATCCTGGCCATTGAAGCCAGAGGAAACATGGCAAAAGATTGGCATTTCATTGATTGGAAGGTCAAAGGAAGGAGTTCTCTAACCTCTCTAACTCACGATATGCGAAATAATCCTAGCCGTTGGATCAAGGATTGATCTAGACCGTTGATCAGACACGATGAAGGCCGATGAAGTTTCAAAATCATGATAATATTTGGACCATTGGGTCCATAGGACATGTGGTGAAATATCGTCATTTCACTGACTGGAAAGTCAAAGGAACGGGGTTCCCTAACCTCTCGAACTCGCGATATGCGAAATCGAGAAATTCCAAAATGTGAAATTGCAAAACATCGAAATACCTTCAGATCATTTTGGGGTTTGTGACTTGGAGTGTCAAAACACTTCATCACATAAATGTCGAAATGCTGAAATTTGTTTTTGAATAAGCTAGTACAACCAAGCTCCATTTTGGTGATTGTGACTTGGACTGTCAAGACCCTTCATCATAGGAATGTTGAAATGTGAAATTGTGAAAGCACTTTATGGATAAGTGCTTGGTCACTGTCGATGGTCACATCATCAAAGAGCTGTAGAGAAGAGATTGAAGAGACAAGCTCCATTTTGGAGTTTGGGACATGGAGATTTGAGACGGCTCTTAACAGAATCCACGAAATGCGAAATGAGAAATGCCTGTTCAGAATTGGCCTCTGGTCATAACCTATGGTCACATAAATGAACGCTCAAGGGAGGAGATAACATGAAGATAATCTCCATTTCGGAGATTGCGACTTGGAAAGTTGAGATGCCTCACAACACAGGAATGTTGGAATGCCGAAATGTCGAAATGTCGAAATGTGAAATGGAGAAATAAATGCAAGACCCTACGGATTTAATCCAACGGTGTTGGTTATTTGAGCATCTGATCGAAGGGCTATTTTTGATCTTCATGATTAATTGTTCATTTACGATTCAGTTAGCAGAACCGAATCATGGTTCTTGGACAGTTGGAATTTCAATTGCTGAAGCGTTGTTCTAGGGTTTTGAGGAGTAATCGAAGGGGTTGTAGTGCATAAAAGAAACATGCAATGACTGTGTGTGGTTGGTTGTTTTGAATAAAAAATGAGTTGAATTGTAGAGAAGGGAAAATTATAGAATGCATAGTGTGAGACCAATAGTATGCGTAGAGTGAGATAAAGCTCAGAGATGAGTAACAGATGAGGAATAGACAAAAGCAAGATGCAGTTTTCTTTTTTAGGCTTGAGCGAGCGAAGCAGAGCGAAAGTGGAGTGGCAGTGAACAACCTGATGAGACGAACCATGGCATGGTGAAGACCATGCAGAGGCACTGTGCATGGAGGACAAAGAAGGTGCACAGATAGTATAAATACGTAGAATAGAGAAGAGATGGAGGTTGTTGTTGAGAGTGATTCAGTCATGTAGAAGGAGGCAGTGTGCAGCAGCTGAAATACACAGAAGAGGAATGGTACATTGAATGGACATGGTGCACAGAGCATAAAAGGTAGAAGAAAAGAAAGCACAATGGATGTGTGCAGGAAGATAGTGAGGCAGACAGAGCAGGGCAGTGTAGCAGAACAATGATGAGACTGGTAAGTCATTGATGAACATTATATCACTGCAATAAGTTTTAGTAGCAAAGATTGATATTTAAGGGTGGTAGGGTAGTGCTAGGGAGGAATCTTGTCCTCAGAGGTTCAAGTGGGTGCTTGAACACAGGGAGTTGAAGCTTCCATCTGGTTGCAACCAAAGAAACCAGGGTGGCAGGGTGGTGCAAGGCAGAATTGTTGTTCTCTGTTATACAAGTTGGTGCCTATGTGACTGGAAGTTGGTGCTTCCAGCTAGTTGGTGTTGGAATACTTAGGGAGTTTTTTCTTCCTTCTAGTGGGTGGTAGAGAAACCAGGGAGTTGGTGCTTCCTTCTAGTGGGTGCTAGAGAAACCAGGGAGTTGGTGCTTCCTTCTAGTAGGTGCTAGAGAAAATAGAGAGTTGGTGCTCTCAACAAGTTGCATCTTGCAAAACAGAGGTTGTAGCCTCATAATGAGTTGGAGCTCATATGTATGATAATGTACAGAATGTAAAGATTACTTAACATACAAAGAAGAAGAGGTTTTTACCGTTTATGGGTTTCCTTAGGAAATATATGTCTCTGTATATTTCATATGTGTGATTGATGTCGAATGTTCTATTGATTACCTCTCTGCATTATTGTGATTGTCATTGAGTGCTCTGTAAAGAGTTTAAAATAAGCATAATTGTTTAAGCACGGTAACAACTGATTCACCCCCACCCCCCTCTCAGTTGTCCAACAATCCCCAACATAATGGTGTGGTTGAACGAATGAACATGACACTCCTAAATATGGTTTGTTCCATGATGTTTTTAAAGAAATTTAAATTGATGTTTTGGTTTGATGCAGTTTATGTCAAAAACAGGTGTCCATATCATGCTCTTAAAAACAATACTCCTTATGAAATGTGGTATGGCACATTCCTTTGGTGAGGCATCTCAGGTTCGTTGGTTACACCTACTATGCCTTCATTCCAAAGGATAAAATAAGAAAGCTTGATGCAAGGAGTTGGAAGTGCATATTCTTGGGGTACTCAAATACCACTAATGAGTATCGCCTTTATAATGAGAAAAAAAATAAATTCATCCTTTCCAGAGATGTGATATTTCTTGAATCCTCCAAGAAATATGAAACTGTTGAGAGGCATCTTGATCATCTCCACAAAGTCACTCATGCAGTGAAATATTATGAATTTGATGATGAGATTCCACATCTTGAAGGGGGATCCCTATCTTGGGTAAATATCTGGAATCTCCTTTTAAAGCACCATATTCCCCTCATGACGAAGTTCCTACCACTTCATCGGAACCTAAATTTCAATTGGTTTATGTGATCAATAGGACTGAAAAGTTAAGGCTTGCTAAGACTCAGCACCATCTCAATCAGCCAAGAAACCTAGACCATATCAGAAAGGTCCACTAAAATGGATCACAAAAACACTTGAAAGTGTTCATCCTGATGAGGCCGAAAAGACAGGAACTAAAATGTCCTCAAGACAAGATGGAGTTAATGTAGATAATTCAAATGAAGGTGATGTAGATGACATGGATGTTTCATATGTTTGTGAGTTGAATTTATCTACTAACTATGAACTGACTTCCTTTAAATAACCCACTTCTCATTATGAATGGAAACCAACCATGTAGAAGGAAAATGATGCTCTCATCAACAATGAGACATGGAAGTTGGTGGACCTTCCATTTGGAACCAAACCAATTGGTTGCAAGTGGGTATTGTTGTGCCTCTTTCGTCACCTTAGTGAGAAAATAAGAGGTTCTTGCAAGCTCAGTTGGGTCTGCTGAACAGGACAGTTGTAGAGAAAAGAGTTAGAGAAAGAAAAACAAAACTATAACTAAGAATTAGACTAATAGATGCAATAAAAATTAAAATCATGAGCATAGGGACATAGCAATAAAAAGAACAAAAAGACCCATGTCAATAATGTTTGAGGCTGATCTATTGATGAAAACAAATCACCAAGAAGAAAGGGGACTATGGGTCCCTTCTTCCTCCAAGGGAAGGCTCTTAGACCCTTACTAGCTAGCTCTTCTTACAACAAAGAAAATGAAAATGGTGATAAAAGAACTCTTTACAAATCCACTCAATGGTGAGATGGATTGTCCAATGTAATGGTTCCCAAAGTGTTCTTGTCAAGGATGGAGTCCTTAAAACAATATAGGAAACATAACATTACTTTGAATTCCTTGAGAAAATGAGGTGCATTCATGGATTTTTATAGCATTGCATTGGGTTATTGTGTAACTACTTTGTAGTGTGAAAAGAGGCCATTTAGGGCATTATTAGGTCTTTGACCAGCCCACCAGTCGGATCCAACCTAGATTTGAGGTTCAAATCGGCTTGGGAGCTGAACCATAAGTGTTTAGGAGGCCGACCACTTTCATAAATGCGTCGTTTAGAAAGTGCGCGACTTTTTGCGCTAACAATCATGCATCATGCGCATATGCACTATTTCTACGTTCCTGTTCCACGCATGTGCGCGCGCACCCAATATTTGCAAAGCGCTCTTCAATTTTTCACTACTTTGTATAGTTTTTTGACCTTTTTGAATGCTGTGGTATTAATTCAGGTCCATGAATGACTTCATCACTGTTTTACGATGCTGAGTTCTTGTAACCATGTGCGGATGAAATTTCAGTGATAACAGATGCCCCCTGATGGATGAGGTTAGGAGCATACGTATAGCTGAAATCCATCAATGTTTCTTCTACTAAGAATGTTGTTGTAAGAGAGAGTAATAGTGTGATTGTCTAGAGCAATCCGTTGGAGGGAAAAAGGAGCTGGTAGGACCCAACCTTCGATGAGGTGCACAAAATAGAAAATTGTGTACAAACGAGGTGGGCATGCCCCATGCTCGTGTCATGTAACTCTGAAAAATATGACCGGAGTGTTGGTGTAGACAACTGCAGTGCCCTCGGGTGTGGTTCTGATAAAGGAAAAAGATAATTCTGCAAGTGAACATACTCTGAACAGTAGGCAATGATTGCAGTAAATAGTAGCAACGATCATGTGGGCATTGATAGCCCAACCTAGTTCAAAGGTATTCGAAAAATGAGAGAAATAACTGCAATAGTCACAAAGTAAGACCCACCGTAACATGAGAAAGTGTTGGCATCGAATGTTATGGGGATCAACGACAGCAGGGAGCAATGGTGTTTCACCCTGTGTCGTCCGAGATCTCTCATTGAATGGGTAATGAGAATCAAGATATTGTCACCCTTATAGAAAATTGTGTTGATGTCGTCAAAAGGGGAACGTGACTCCCAGAAGTAAAGGGCTTCGGGAAATCTATTGAGGTGAGGAAGTGGCAGAGGTACATGGACGAAGTCAAGAAGTGGGAGGACACAAGACTACCCTTGGTTGGAGGATGTATGAGATAAACAATGGCCGCAACCGTGTAACGAGGTTGAGTGTCAGGGGGATGACAAGACTGGTGATAAGTTGTGCCAGAGGTAGGACAAGGTGAACAAATTCAGAGGGTAGAGGTAAGTGACCTATGGGGTACTCTGAAGATATGGATGATGCCGGCAAGGGTAGATGATAAGTAATGCTCCAACCAAGGGTGACATGGGTTGCGTTTGGCCAAAAGGAGGGAAGAAGGTCGTCAAAGGTGACGACAAAAAGATAATGTAATGACTGCAAATAAAGGCATTTGTACAATAAACAATGAATAATTGGGGAGAAATGTACAAATATAGAAATGGGTTCCCCAGTGTGATATGGGTGGCCTACATAGGGCATAATTTGCTTGGAAAACTGATGAAGGGGGGGGGGGGCATTGGTGCGTTTCTGTATGAGGTAGGTGAAATGAAGGTAGATTCGTAGATGGGAAAACTGATTGTGGATGAAATGGAGGGTTCATGATACTATAGAGGTGCAGGTAAAAAATAGAATCGTAAAGAGATAATCTGGGAGTCCATGTGGGAAATCTAGCAAAATGAGGAGAAGGAGTGTGTGGCTTATTTGCGACATGATGAAAGACTATCGGGACTCCCATCCCTAAAGGGTAAGGAAAAACAACATGAGTGTCAAAAAGTGGCAAAAGGTGCTATGAATGGGAAAACTCATGTGGGTAAGAATGCTACCGGGTAACAATACCGAAGATGCAAATGGAGGCGTAAGTACTACAGAGCCGGGAGTGGGGATACTAGAGGCCAATATCAGAGGGTGTGACTGGAAATGTAAATGTGATACAGTGGGAAAGACTACATGCCAGTGTTGGGTTATGACCTGAAGGGGTGGTGTCGATGGATGATGATCAAGTACCTGCACACATGAAAACCAAATACCCAAAGTGAACAATATCTGAAGAGAATCAAAGATATGAGAATGTATTTGATAAGTGTGACTATGCGCATGTGTACCTGACCATGGTATGAAAAAAAGGTGCCCCATGGGCACAGGATGAAAAGAGACCCAGGGACTTCTGTGATGTAGGTGACGGGATGTTGATCTCGTGGCTAAAGACGAATTGAAAAATGGACACCATGGGCTCCCGGAATGGTGAGTGGAAGTTTGGAAAAAGGCCTATATATAGCTGGAGGGCCCACATTGACACCTCATTTGTACCTGCTACAATAGTGACTGGATGAGCAGTTTTTAGAGGAGATTTGGAGATTTGGGGAGGACGAGGAATCCGAGTGGTGATTAGCGAGTGTCAGGTTAGTAGTCTGATCATCCTGCATAGAAATAGGATTTCATTTTTTGGGCAGGGGCTGCACGGGGGGGCGTACAGAGACATTTAGGGGGTATGGGCCCCACATGCATGGGAGATTCGATGATAAATCAAGGGTGGCCCTGACAGGTTTTTACTAACGTAATAAATGACATGTTCAAGATTGTCATCTCTGAGCTGGACGAGGATGCCAGCTACTGATACAACTGATGCTGATATGTAGAGGATGTAGTCGTGATTATAGTCAGGTGCACTAATTAAAGGTACGTTTGAAAGCGCTACTTTAAGATCGTCAAATGACTATTGGACATGGTCGTCCCAGTGAAAAGGGATGTTGTGACATAGTAAGCGGAGGAAACCGTGTGTGCATATGGTGTAATCTAGGACAAAGCGTCTAAGAAAGTTAGCTTTTCCCTGTAGACTCTGAAGTTGTCATAAATTTTGGGGAGGTGGAATTTTGGTGATAGCTTGGACTTTAAGGGGGTCTACGGTAATACCACTTTGGGAAACAATAAAACCGAGGAGGTGCCCTGCGGTGACACAGAACACATACTTGAGAGGATTCAAGTGGATGTTGTACTGACGACACCATTGAAAGATGATTCGTAAATCATCAATATGTTAGGTGTGTTTCTTGGATCGAGCTGTGAGGTCATCCAAGTAGGCGAGGATGATATTAGCCAGATCATGAAAGATGTATGTCATCGCCTGCTGGAAGGTTGCGTCGACATTTTTTAAGATGAAAGGCATGACACGATATGCAAAAGTACCCCATGGGGTAGTGAATGCAGTTTTATACTGATCAGCTGGGTGGATTTGAATTTGGTTATAGCCAGAGAATCTGTCCATAAAGGAGAGAGCCTTGTGGCCAATGAAATCGTCGATAATTCGATCGATGAAAGGCATTGGAAAGTTGTCTTTGGGACATGTGTTATTGAGATCGTGAAAGTATGTGCAAACGTTGATAGTGCCCTATTTTTTGTCGATGGGTACAGGGTTGGAAACCCATGAGGTATAAGCGATGGGGTAAATAAACCCGACAGTGCGTAATTTGTCAATTTCAGTTTTGATAGCCGCGGCTTTGGATGGGTGTAGCGGTCACTCTTTTTGGCGAACTAGTGTGATGTCCGGCTAGGTGTCGATGCGATGTTCAAAAATAGAGGGATTGAGTCCAGGCATTTCCTTGTATGAACAGGCAAAAATATCCCTATATTCCTGGAAGAGGGCTTTATATGCGGTGATTTCCTGAGGAGTGCAAGCAACTCCAATGGTGATTTCTTCGACGATGCCATTTTTAATGGAAATGTCGATTTTGATGGTGGGGGAAATATTTTCCATATTACCTTCTTCAAAAGCATCAGGGGTAGGAATGGGATTTTTGAACCAATCGATAGGCCCTGATGGGATAAAATATTTGGTTTCGATCGCATAAATGGGGTTTTGGTTAGGAGGCATGTGGGCTTCCTATGGAGAGAAGAGTGTGCGGTGATGTAGTGCATCCCAGGGAGAGTTCAGGTGGTTTATCTCTTCCAGTATTTCCTCGTCGCATTGGAAATGCCAGGAATACAAGGGGTCATGAGGAGTGATCTCGATGACAGTGTGGTTGCCCCCTGATGAAGAAGCAGGGGGAACAATGCTAGGAGATGGTGAGGGTTCACTCAACATAAACCATATATTGAAGTACTGAGGGGTACCCGTGGTGGTTGGGCAGAGAGTTTCCATAGGGAAATGAGAAGGAGAGATGGGAGGGTTGGGGGGTAAATCCTCAGATACGTGATCTGAGAACCACGGAGGTGGTGGGAGTGGTTGAAGCTCAGGAAAAATGACATGAAGATCCTCTAGTGACGAGGTAATTTCCATTATCACCTCTACAGGTCGGTGAAGCAGGGCCAATTGACGTTGCCTGTATGCAAGGATCATAGGACACTGGTATGTAAAATGAGATAATGAATCGCAGAGAGAGCAAGGGCGTCTCATACGTTCATTGACTGAAGTGGTGACATAACGAATGTCAGTGATATTTGTTGAGGAGGACGAAGCAGGGCTGAGGTTGTTCTGGAAGTTTTGGCATACTGCAGCTAATGTCTGCCGAAAGCGTGGCAGTGTTGGGCAATGATGGGTGTAATGGCCATACTCTGAACAGATAGCACAAGAATATTTGGTCCTCAACCCTTTACTACTGGAAGGGTGGGTGGTAGTGGTGGGATTAGTAGTAGTAGTGGGTGTTGTGGGAGTTTGATTGAGGGGGATCAAATTCCGTAATTCAGGTAGTGATGGACAGTTGTTGGTTTGGTGGCCCTCTTTCTCACATAGTGCACAAGGTGGTGGGATGCATGGAGGAAGTGGAGCGGTGGGATTGATCCAGGTGGATATCAGGGGCCACCCACATTTTCCAAATGGCTCAAAACAATTTTCTATCCATTTTGGCAATTTACTATTTTTAGCAGGTTTTCACTTTCGGGGCCATTTTGAGGGCCTAAATGAAGTTTTTTAGATATTGAGGTTCTTAATGATAACTGAAGGCATGATTGGGCCCCCAAAATGAATCTCCTCGATGATACCTTTCCAACGAGCTATCACACACCTAAAACGGAGATCGTATGCAAAAGTTACGACCCCGAGAAGTTGATGCACCAACTTACCCAAA
>JZKD02S0021142.1:4163-40652 GCA_000966675.3 Picea glauca | reverse complement strand
TTTATGGTTGCATATCTGATACATTTATGTTATATTATTGAATATATGCAATATCTCTGTGCATTTCTTTATTATATCTCCGCTCTCATTTCGTGCCGAAAATAATCCGGATCAGGGATCCTTCTTCTTTCTCCTTCCCCTAGCTGTAACAGGGGGATTAGTGAGTGGGGGAGTGGTGGGGGTAAGGATGGGAATTTTCATGGGGATTCCTTCCTGTGGGGGAAGGGATGGTCGAGGTACCATCTCATGTCGGTGTAAATACCACACTAGGATTGCTAACACCATATTAGGTAGTGTGAGCATTGTGGATACCTGAAAAGCTTCTATACTGGGTGGAGGGTAAAAGAAGGGAATTTGAGTTATGGGTTGGGGAACTGTCTCCCAAACTAGACTATGTCCTTGGGGAGAGGTAGAATCGTGGACTGATGAGGTCGACGAGTGTCCATGGGGATTTTGAGGAGGGGTTTTTGTGACGACTGGGACGTCGAATATGACATAAGCCTCTGTAGGAGGAAGGGTATCCTCTGTGTGAGTTCCATTAGATGATATGGCGCATACTTGATTAGTAGGATGAAGGAGTGGTGGTGCTCCATGGTATGTCCCTAACAAGGATGGATCTTTAAATATCCCAGGACCCATCTTGACGAGTGGATATGCGTCTTAGTTTGTTTGAATGAGAGGAAGAATGTTATCGAGGTTGGCAGATGGGTTAGGTTCATAATGTGAGACTTGGTCGATGGTCACGATCTTCCCATTGTGGGAGAACATCATTGTCTGAAAGACAGAAGATGCCACTGCCTTCATAGCGTACATGTAGCTATGACCGAACAAGATATTATAATCAAGTGAGGCATCGATAAATTCTATATCGACGAGAATAGTCTTTCCCTCGAGTTCAACGGGGACATTTTGGAAGAGCCCTTCAGGAAAGGATGTTCATCTGTCATAAGATCGTACTGTGATGGCAGAGGGTATGAGTTCCGGGGAACCAAGTTTCTTCCATACTGTTTTGGACATGATGCACGTAGATGCACCTTCATCGATGATACATCGATGAACTGTGATGTTCCATATTTTCAGAGGTATTTGAAAAGCGATCAAGGCGGGAAGATGAGGTTCTCCACTATCAATATCAAAGGTGATGAGTCAGGTATCTACAGGGTTGACTTCCCCCAAGGCAGAAAGTAGTGATTTCCGCTGAGTAGGACAAGTCTGGAGGACTTCCAAGACTGACATGGCAGCCAGGGATTGTGCTAAGTCATTTACCAAACTATAGTTATGAGCTGCCCTAGCCTGTGGGTTGTGGACATTCCCGCACAATGGGATGCGAGGGATGCGAAGCGGTGTTTCAGCAAAAGGGTGAGGGATCACCAACGGGGGTCCCGAAGGTGGAGGGTTTGTTTCTGTAGGGATGGAAGGAGACTCAACAGGTGTATGATACTGACGACTATGCATTTGCAGAAGGATTTCTTCCTCACTGGTGAGGAGAATTGTACGCTTTGCTAGGTTGTTGGGGTTGAGGTATTGTCCCACCTGAGGCAGGGGTGTTGTGTGTCCTGTTGGGTGTTTATCACACCTTGATGTGGAATAGGATTTTGCAGCACGGCGGGAGGGGGTTGTTGCAGATATTGTTGTGGTGCCTTCTGAGGGGCAGGTTGTGTAGGGGAATGGGGAAGACTACCAGATTCTTTCAACCATTTGAAATCAGTGATATGGGGGCAATGATGAGTTTAATGGCCGAATTCACCACAAAGGGAACAAGGGAAGATAATTTTAACATTATTTTTCCCTTGGCATTTATTATTATTATTGCCCCCTTGGGGGTTTTGGTTCCCTTGGTTCTGGTTTCCCCCAGTTGGTTGGTGCTATGGGGGTTGATTCCCACCTTAACCTGGGTTTTTGTTATTCCTATTCCATCCTTTCTTCTTGGCATTGTTCAATGAATGAGTTGGGTTGGCTGTATTCAACTGTTCAAAACTTTGGTATTGTTGAGCAGCAGAGGGTTGAACAAAATTTACCCTCGCATGAGGATGTGGGGGAGTCATGGGTTGTTGAGGACCAGGAAATGGGAAGTATGGATTTTGTGGTGGTACCGATCCATAAGGTACATAGGAAGGCATAGTTCTTTCACTAGTACTATAAGCTGAGGTTGAGGTAGTACCACTGTTTGTGGGAATAGGTGGATGTATGGGAGGTGTCGGTGGTGGTCCACTGATGAGTGGAGGTATAGAAACAGGGTATGGTTGTTGATAAGGGGGTGAGTGGTAATAAGGAGTTTCCCCATATGCCGGTGGGTATTGAGGTGTTCCATACATCGGTAGTGGTTGGGGTTGTGGACCATGGTGTGTGGTGTCACCTATTAGTCCATCTGTTGAGTGAGACATCCCAGGTTTGTCTTGGCCAAATGGCACAGGTTTTGGAAGATCAGGAAGTACCGTGTATAAGTACCCTGACTGTGCATAGATGATGTCATACTGTTGGGCCTTACTGATGGCTTCCTCTTCAGATTGAGGGAAGGTGGAAGCTACATCCTTACCGAGGAGAGAGACAAGTGATCTAAGAAACCAGTCAAGACACTGTTGCTTGGTGGTTTTTGCTTTGCACAAACTACGATGCCTACGCCACTTGTGAATGTGGTCAACGATGTGTGTGGCTAAGGTTTGTTTGAAGTTATATAGTAGTTCAATACCATTGTCATGGCGGATGGGTATTTGGAAAAAGGTCAAGAATGCTTTGGCCAATGACTCAAAGGTTGCGTGAGACCCCGATTTTTCTTCGACATACCATTTAGCTGATGGGCCAGTGAGTGTGCATTGAAATAATCGCAGTCTGATGGAATCATCCATAATGCTGTTGGAGGAGAACCATAGGTGAAAGGTCATGACATGGTTGGCAGGGTCATCCCCTGCCTTTCCTTCAAACTTTGGTATGTTTGAAGGTAGTTTGGTTGGCATTGCAGGCCATGTGGGATCATGCAATATAGGATCATTGGTGAGTTTAGTGAGATTCGGTATGTTGAGAGAGGCCAAATATGGCATCTGTAGTGGGGGGGGAGGATTAGCTCCAACCATAGTATGTTGTGAACCTGACTCGTGAGGGGGGCTAGGTGGGTTGGTGCTCCCTCCTTGAGAGGAAGTGGGTCCCCTGCTTCCGTGTAAAGGAGAGAGAGTGAATGGATGACCTTGGGATGTTGACCCAAGTAATGTAGAACCAAGCAAAGTTGATCCTAAGATAGTAGCACTCACAGGAGTGTGTGAAGGAGGTGTCGATGAGAGGGTACAACCAGATACTCCCCCTAAGATAGGAGGGATGTTGAGCAAGTGTCATGAACGACAGGAGTTCTGTGGTTCCCCTATGATGTCAAACTAGTTGTGTGTATGTGTGAAAAAAGTGGTGAGAGTAATATCGAAACAAGAGCCTTTGCGTTGACTATTTACGCAATATATATATCCAAATAAAACTATAATCAGATGTGCATCATACATAAAATGAGAAAGAAGCATATATGTGGGTAAGTGGGTTTTGTTCACATGGGGGAATCAAAATAAATCAAATGCTTGTGTCCTAGAAGACATAATGTCTTTCCTCTCAAATAGCATTGGACCTTCCAATAGTACTCAACAGTGGGGTCTGAAGTCACCGGAAGAGAAACTAGTGAAGGATGAAATAATTGGTTATAATGAGGGGTAAATGGGGCATATCCCGAAAGAGCAGGCGATATTTCCCAATAGCCACACAAAATCCAATCAAGGTGCAATTACAGCCCACAATTGCCACCTGGGTAGATGCCCTAAAGTTGGTCACTAGGTACCTCGGTCAAAGTGTGGCATTTAGATTTTCGTCCTAAGAAATGGGTCACGGGTTGGATCCCGTCCAAGATGTGGGTGCCTATGGTGATTGGAACACTTGACTTGGAGGATTTTCAGTTCCCTCTTTGACAACATCTATGTTTTGACAATGTGAGAACCAGATAACGGGGAGTTATTTGGATGCCTATCCCCGAAATCCTACCTAGACTAAAAATTTTATTTTGGTACCTCCTATGGAGGAAAACTTAGTGATCTTTTAGAAAGATTTTAGATGTAGTTGTTTTGGGACGTTGGGGGTGCAAACCAACCTTGTTGATTAAAAATGGGAGTGGATAGCCCAATCAAGAAAAGATGGGGTGTTTTCGGAATCCCTTTGAAGGAAACTTACTTTGACCTCCACGTTTCAAGAAGAAGCTATGTGAGTGATAAGTGACTTTTGTGTGTGAGTGAAAGTGTGCCAATTATCAGTGAACTAGATGTCACCTTGCTGCATGTGGACTTCGCTCGGCCTTACAAGAGTTTGATTACCTAATTAACTAAGTGCCTTTGGTACAACCTTACATAATTCAAAAGCCCTAGGAAGCTAGCATGTGGACATGTGGGTCTGTTACTATCCCTTTAACTCCCTATTAGGATGTAATCTAAAAAATCTTTGAAACTATCCTAGATTGAACATGTGGGCATGTATGGGCCCATTACAAACCTTTAAACTTCCCTAGTTTTTTTATCTAAGAAAACAAAAATTCAAACACTATCCTATCTTTGTAGCATGTGGGCATGTATGGGTCTGTTACAATATTAAGATGTGTTTGAAAAATAAAACTAAGAGGAGTCCCAAGAAGGGTTGTTGTCCTCTCCTAAAGGCTTTAATGTTCTTGAGGGAGATGAAATCGTTTCACAATCTTTTTCTGATTCTCAAGGTCGCTTGAAGGCGTGAGAGAAGAGCATACTAAGCGATTGCATTTCAACTTCTAGTCCCAATGTAAGTTAGATGTGATTAAAAATGATTTCCAACTTATATTGTAAGTCAAAACAAGCCATCCATGTGGCCAAAAGCAAAGAAGGGAAATTGATTTTATCCTCCTAAGTGCCTATGTATGTTTGACTAACCCCTTTATATGATGAGGGGACTAAGTGTGGTGCAGCTTTAAAACATGCCTGACATCATTTTTAAGAGGGTATATGGCCTTCCCACATCTCAACAACTTACAATGTGAAATTTTTCACAGATGCTCGAGTCCCAGTGGAGACAGAGGCACACAAAGCACATGCGCGTGAACAGAGACAAGTTAAAAAGTGCACGTGCGCAGAATAGAACAGTGAATTAGGAGCATGGGCACACGATGCGTGTCTGTGGGCCCAAAAACCCATGCATATGTGGAACATGACCAAGAATGAAAAATCCAAGTGGATTTCTATCAATTCAACTTGGAATTGGTTGATTGGTAGGTCAGCTTAGGCCGGTTAGTGCACCTGCAAGTTAAACAAACTAAAAGAAGAGCAAAATAAACCCAAAGGAGGTAGGAAATTGATACCTTTCCCCAGTGGAGTCGCCAATATGTTGTGCCTCTTTCGTCACCTTGGTGAGCAAATAAGAGGTGTTTGCAAGCTCAGTTGGGTCTGCTGAGCAGGACAGTTGTAGAGAAAAGAGTTAGAGAAAGAAAAACAAAACTATAACTAAGAATTAGACTAATAGATGCAATAAAAATTAAAATCATGAGCATAGGGACATAGCAATAAAAAGAAAAAAATGACCCATGTCACCAATGTTTGAGGCTGATCTATTGATGAAAACAAAGCACCAAGAAGAAAGGGGACTATGGGTCCCTTCTTCCTCCAAGGGAAGGCTCTTGGACCCTCACTAGCTATCTCTTCTTACAACAAAGAAAATGAAAATGGTGATGAAAGAACTCTTTACAAATATACTCAATGGTGAGATGGATTGCCTAATGTAATTGTGCCCAAAGTGTTCTTGTCAAGGATGGAGTCCTTAAAATAATATAGGCAACATAACATTACTTTGAATTCCTTGAGAAAATGAGGTGCATTCATGGATTTTTATAGGATTTCACTGGGTTATTGTGTAACTACTTTGTAGTGTGAAAAGGGGCCATTTAGGGCATTATTAGGTCTTTGACCAGCCCACCAGTCAGATCCAACCTAGATTTGAGGGTCAAATCGGCTTGGGAGATGAACCATAAGTGGTTGGGAGGCCGACCACTTTCATAAATGTGTCATTTAGCAGGTGCGCATCTTTTTGCACTAACAATCGCACATCATGTGCATATGCACGATTTCTACATTCTTGTTCTGTGCATGTGTGCGCACGCCCAATATCTGCAAAGAGCTCTTCAATTTTTCACTACTTTGTATAGTTTTTTGATCTTTTTGAATGTTGTGGTATTAATTCAGGTCCATGAATGACTTCATCACTGTTTGACGATGCTGAGTTCTTGTAACCATGTGCAGACGAAATTTCAGTGATAACAGGTATTAAAAAACAAGTACAAATCAGATGGATTACTTGACAAGCAAAAAACAAGGCTCATGCAAAAATGATTTTCACAGAAATAAGGTGTTTATTATGAGGAGAATATTTCCCCCATAGAAAAATGGGTTATCATTTGCAATCTATTTTTAATGGAAGCACAAAATGGATGGAAAATTCATCAAATGGGAATGAATACTACTTTCTTGAATGTATACTTGAAATAAAATGTGTTCATGTCTCAACCAGAAGACTTTGTTGTGAAGGTACAAGAACATAAGGTATTCAATCTCATCAAATCCTTATATGGATTGAAATAAGCACCGAGAGCAGGTATGAAAAGTTAACTGAGAATCTTATTAAACTAAATTTCAAGCATTTCAATATTGACGATGGAACTTTGTTTGTCAAGAAAGTTGGAAAAACTATTTTATATGTTGTAGTATATGAGTATGAGATGATGATAAAAGGGAACAATTAGAGCTACATTTCATTGATAAAGAAAGAGATTAAGAAAGTCTTTGAGATGACAGATTTGGGACATGTTCACTACTATTTGGGCATTGAGGTGATTCAAAATCAAAAGTACATATTCATCCCCCAAAAGAAGTACATTGGATAATTGTTGAACACGTTTGGCATGGCTGAGTGCAATCCTATTTCTAATCCAATGGAACATAATTTGAAACTCACATCAAAAGAAGGGAATGCATTTAAGGATGCAACCAAGTATATACAACTTGTTGGAATTCTTATCTATCTTACTGCCATAAGACCAAAAATTTCATTTGTTGTTGGGATTATTTATAGGTTTATGTAAGAGCCTTGTGAAGGACATTGCTTTGCTGCAAAAATATTTATAAAATACTTGAAAGGAAATCATGGTTTTGGGCTCAATTACTTTAAGGTAGATGAATTCAAACTGATCAGATATCTTGATTCATACTTTGTTGGGGATAAGGAAACTGGAGTATCGAATTTAGGCTATCTCATGAGTCTTGGATCAACATGTTTCTCCTGAAGATCACATAAATAGTTAGTTATATCATATTCCACAACAGAGGAAGAGGAAGAATATGTGGCAACTGTAGAAGAAACAAAGGAGATTGTGTGGCTCGGGAAAATACTTGAAGATTTGCAGGAGAAACAAGTGAATTCTACTCCTCTTCTAATTGAAAATACTTATGCAATCAAGTTGGCCAAGAATATTGGATTACATGATTGATATAAGAACATAAAAACAAAGTAACACCTAATTTGATATCATGTAGAGGCCAATACTATTCACTTGAGACTTTGTTGCACAAATGAGCAAATTGTAGACATCTTCACCAAATCGCTTGGAAGAGAAAAAATTGAAACGTTTAGAATGATTCTTGGACTCAAAATCATCCCTTTGGATTAATGGGGGAATGTTGGACACATAATCCTTGATATTTCATTGTTGTAACAAGAGTGTAAACATGAAGAGTCATAGGTGATAGGAAGAGACATCTGTTAATGAAGAGAAACACTCATCACCTAAAATGCGGCCTCCAGGTCACTCGCTAAGGAAAATACACTAATTTTCCAAAAATTCTCAAAGCTAATAACTTCAAAGATTTTATTTTTCAATTGAAAATGTTATTTTCTTTCTCAACCACCATGGGATCTTTGGAATTATCTTATCATGGCTGAAATTAACCATGGGAATATCAATTTTGCATCCCTTTGCAAGATTACATGCTTATTTCACCCAAAATTTGGGAATCTCACTATGAATTTCACCATTTTCCCTAAATTTGACACAAACTAATGCTATGCAATAGATAATTTGTTAAATCAACACTAGGGTTTAGCCCATATGTGTTTGATATTGAACCAAAATATATAATACCAACTTGTAACACACCCGAAACTCACTTCTGGGCACATGTTACTAAAATCCAAATTATGTCACATACTGAAATTTTCAAAATTTCTTTTAATTAATTCATTATCTCTCTTATACCATTAATTAATTAATTTTTTCCTTCCAGAAGGCTCATATTGTTAGGATATTAGATGCTTAGGAGTTAGTTAATATCAACTTGGTCTAATTTATTTTTAGGTTAAAGTGTGTTTCTTTAGTATGCATTTGTAAGCCGATAGTCATGATTTGTTCTCGAAATAGAGTGATTTGACGAATCATATTATCCTCAATATCAATGTCTACATTGATTCATGGTTTAACACTTGTTGGTCCATGATCTATGTTTTAAGAGAATGGAAGTTCATTTGTCGATGATTGATTGTGAGAAACTCTCTTGTAAAATATTTTTCTTTTTCATTAATAAATTTGCTCAAGTGGCCAAATTGGTTGGGGCCATGGATGTTTCCCCACATTGGTATTTTACCACATAAAAACATTGGTGTGTTGATATTTGATATAGTTGTGTGAGTGGTTAGTGAATTTTTTCATTCTATGTTGGAATAACCTATGTTATCGAACATTGTATTAGAGCTCATTTGAAGACTCATTCTTGTTATAGATCGAGATATTGAATCCATGTTGTTGTATCTTAGGTTTCTAGTATTTCCATGTATGGGCTAAAAGGACCATTCCATTATGTTTGGAGTGATTCTTTTAGTTATAAAAACTTTTCATTTAACTCAAAAAGGTTTCCCTTTGCCTAAGATATTGCCATTTTAGTCAAATGAGGAGGTATAAAGCCTAAATACACCCCTTTTTTATAGAGATATTATTTCTATTTTCTATTTTTATTTCCAGGTTGCTACTCTTTTTGGTCTACGTATTCACTTTTCCATGTGCTCTGTGTGATCTTAGAAAATTAGAAACAAAGCATAAAGTATTTTATTTTCTGCATATGCTATTTTTCATGCATTGTGTGTGATCTTGGGGCATTAGAAATAGAGAGAAAACTTGCATTTCTGGGTAATCTAACCGATATCTAATCCCATTGCTTTTGTTGAAAATAATTTTTTTTTCCAAAATTGCACTTTATGTTTGTGTCAGCACATGAAATTGAGTTGTTTTGGTAAGCACACACCTTGAGGTGGAGCTCCAAAAACAACAACAACACCTCCATCTTCCTCCTTTATAATCACAATGTGTTTTTCACTAGCTCACTTGGTTGAAAGTTGTTTTATGAAATAAGAGGTCTTGAGTTCAAGTCTGTTTTTTAAGTTACTTTTTGTAAAAATCCATGCATTCATCGTAAAGTGCATTTCACTTAAATCATAAAAGTGAATCACTATAAAAAAAATTATATGCAACTTTAATTTATAAAGTAACTTCATTATAAAAATGATTCTCACTTATTTTATAAATGTGGATCACTTCATAAGTAACTTAGTTGTAAAAGTTATCTTATAGGTAAAGTTAGTGGGTCACTTCATAAGTAACTTAGTTGTAAAAGTGATATTATAGGTATAGTTAGAGAAGGAAGGGAATTTTTTGCATTCATCACCAGGTGGTTCAACTTATACCTGCCACGTGGAACCTTGGACATTGTTTATGCCTTTTTTCAACAAGGCATAACTTTCAAATCTGACGTATGTTTTCAATGTTGTTTTTTTTAAATGGCCTATTTTTTAGAGCCTTCCATCCAAACCATTAGTTTCATTTTTTGAATCGATATTATCTGTATATTTTAATATGGTTTCTCCAAGTGATCTTTTTCTTACTAGTACCAATTACTTCTCATGGAAATCACATATGAAGGATGTACTAAGAAGTAAATGGTTGTACCAAATTACCTTGGTAAAAGAACAATCCCCCTATGATGATGAAAATAAATCCAAATGAGATAATAAGAATAATGGATCACATGTACTAATTATGATGTCCATCTCTCCTGAATTACGGTTTCTCCTTCAAGGATTTAATGGCCCAGATAAAGCTTGAGAAAACCTTGAAGTTGTGTTTGGTAAACACAATGTGAATTGATCCCACCAGATTGAAAATGGCTTAATGAATTCAGGTCCCAATTATTTTCCTCACATTGAATATCATTTATCTAAGACACTTAGACTTCTATCTATATAATGTAACATAGATCTGAATGATGACTAGTGCTTCTATGTTATTATTACTAGGCTTGGGAGTGCATATTATGTCTTTGTATATACCTTTTATGCCACTATAGAATATCTATGGAGTTCTTATAAAGAACCCACTCTTGAGTCTTTTTGTGATTCTATGATTAGAGAGAAAGATAAGATTTTGCAACTTGGACTGATTAGGATTGCAGGTACATCTAAAAAATACTTAGTGGCTGAGTATAAAGATAAATCCAAGAATCCAAAGAAGAAACATCCTCGCCAGAACAAAAAGAAACAAAAGGCTCCCAAACCCTCTCAGCCAAATTCTACTCCTAATGGAGACAAAGGAGAAAAATCCAAAGGTAAGAAAAATGATAGGCATTGTAAATTTTGTGGGTGATATGTTCATATGAAATCTAAACTATTTTGACAAGATGGAAGCATTACAAGTAGTGATGAAGAAGCACAACATAAATATTGAGTCTTCTTCTTCTAACTCTTCTTCTCATGGACATGCACTTTCTTCCTATGGTTTCTCCTTCACTGCAACTTCTACTTCTTTTTCAGATGAGTGACTTATTGATTATGGATAATCTTATCATATGGTTAAGGATAGAGCCATCTTTTTTTCTCTAAATGAACACCAAAAAAATGTTTGTTGGTGATAATAGATCTCTTAGTGTTGTAGGGTCTAGAATAGTTCAAGTATATAATGGTCATTTCAATGGTGTATTATGTGTTCGAAGTATTTCTTGAAACCTTCTATTAGTGTATCAAATCACTCATTAAGGTGAATGGAAAACTGTGGAGTTTTCACTCATTAAGGTGAAGGAAAAACCGTAGATTTTTCACCTCACCAAGTTCAAGGATTTGAAAGGCCCTAAGAATGTCCTAGGAAATGGAATTGTTGATGATATTACAAAGTTATACAAATTTGACAACTTTGGGTCATCACCTTTTCCATCATGTTTTTTCTCATAGCAATGAATTGAACAAACTTTGGCATGATCAGTTTGGTCATTTAAAGTATATCTCATTACAACAACTATGTAATAAACATATGGTGATTGGTATTCCTCTTGTTTCTTGCATAGATGGTGTTTGTGCCAGTTGTGTTCTTGAAAAATATCATCAAGACTCTTTTGAAAAATGTTCCTCTTGGAATGCCTTGACCCCTTTGTATCTTGTTCACAATTATTTGTGGTCTACTTTATTCTCCTTCTTTCTCTGGGTGAAATTAATTCTTAACTTTCATTGATAACTTCTTT
The DNA here is from genome assembly GCA_000966675.3 of Picea glauca. NCBI lineage: Eukaryota > Viridiplantae > Streptophyta > Pinopsida > Pinales > Pinaceae > Picea > Picea glauca. Next base: position 29,064 of record JZKD02S0021142.1, on the reverse strand, counting down.
AGACTCACTTTAGTTTACTTATTAAAACTTAAGGGTGAAGTTTTTGACAAAGTTATTGTCCTACAAGATCCTTGTAGAAAAACAATCTAGACATCAACTTCAAAAGTTAAGAACAAATAATGAAGGTGAATACATGAACAACAAATTTACAAGTTACTGCACTACACATGGCATTCAAATGCAACATATTTTTCCATGTACACTGCAACAAAATGGTATTTCTAAGAGAAATAATCAATCATTAAAAGAGATGGCTAATTCTATGATCCAATCTAAAGTATTAAGTCTTAATTATTGGGAAAAATCCATCAACTGTGAAAAATACATAGTAAATCATACTCCCACAAAGGATTTTAAAAATATAATATCGAAATAAGAATGGAATAAAATTAAGCCATATGTAAGCCACTTCCTTGTATTTGATAGTGTAGCTTGGGATCACATTCATGACATGAGAAAAGTAATGCATTGCATCCTAAAAGTGAGAAGTTCATTTTTGTTGGATATTCTAAATATGTCAAAGGCTACCAAATTCTTTAACCTCACTCCAATGAAACTATTTTATAAGAGATGTTAAATTTGATGAAAATATATCATCTTGTGACTCGTGAGCCTAATTCATCATTTGTTCCTTCTTTGACATGCGATCCATGATCCATATTTGGAAATTGTGCCATCTTTTGTTCCTATTCTATTTTCTTCTTCAGATGATGATAGTGAGGATGAAAATCCACCTCCACCTACTCACCTTACTCTAGTTTATTCCATTGAACACAAACCTGCACCGGTACCAACATTTCCCAGATGGTTTTTTTTAACTTGAGAAGCAAATGGTGATATTGTCTATGATCCTAGAGATCAATGTTAGAAACGTTTATAGTTCCAATGAGCCTCTTCTCTTTTGGATCAAGCTTCAAAGAATCATGATTCCAACACATTTGTATAACCTTCAAGCCATCCAGATTGGGACAAAAGAAAGAATGAAGAGTATGTCTCTTTAATGTCTAATGATACTTGGGATCTTCTGCCTCTTATGAAAGGAATAAAACTTGTCAAATGTAAATGGGTGTATAGAACTAAGTATTAATTAGATGGAAATGTTGAAAGACATAAGGCCCAATTAGTTTCCAAAGGATTCTCTCAAATTTAAGGAAATGAATATAATGAGACCTTTTCCCTTGTAGCCAAAATTAATTCCATCCTCCTTGTTATAGACCTTGATTCCTCGCATAAATGGGATGTACATTACATGGATATAAATATCCCTTCTTTCATGGGTATTTGAAAGAAGAAATATACATGGAAAAACCTCTTAGATATGTCCAAAATGACTCTAGCCTTGTTTTTTTCCTTAAGAAATATCTTTATGGTCTTAAGAAAGCTCCTTGATCTTGGTATGACAAAATGGACAAATTTCTTCTTCACACCGACTTTTCTAGATTTCATTCTAACCTTAATGTTTATACCAAGATAGTAGGAATTCATCTCATAATACTTTTTCTTTATGTTGATGACCTTATCCTCCCTAGTATTGACCCTAAAATTTTAACCAATGTGAAAACCAACCTTAAAATGAAATTTGAAATGATAGGCTTAGGATATTTTCATTATTCCCTTGGCCTTCAAGTTTTGAAAATGAAGGAAGGAATTTTATTTCCCAATCTAAGTGTGTTTGTGACCTTCTTCACCACTTTCGCATGGATGATTCTAAAATAGCCCCTTCCCCTTCTAATCTAGATTCAAATTTGTTGCCACATGTTAGCTCTCTATAAACTTCATTCGACTGAGAAAACAAATGACAGAGGAAAGATACAAACCAATTTTGAGACGCGAAACTAGCCTTTTGGACCTAGAGAGGGATATCTCGGGAGATGTTGTCTCAGTATAGGATATTTCTTTAAGTTTTCATCTAGATGTAACACCTTTGAATAATAAGTTTTGGTTCTATTGGCGAAAAGAGTAAGACCTCGAGCTATGAAGTCGATTTAAAACAAACAATAGAAAGAAATGACTCGGTAACTGAACTTGAGAGGATAAAGGCTAAGAAAGCAATGGTTTTAAGTTTAAATTCGTTGTGTGTGGTGAGGAGAAAAACATATGAATCAACTCAGAGCACCACTGAGGATGAATTCATAGTTAACTTTAGAATAAAGATGGTTTGTCTAAATGGCGTGAATCCCAGGGCGTTGCACAACGAATCCTAGGTTTGAAGTTATGTTCCTATTCAGACATAAATATATATGAATAACAAATATAAGATGTACGTACACAAATAAAGGAAACAATACATCCAACTGCTACAATTGGAATCTTTTCATCAAAGATTCATGACTTTTGCATTAAATTCCGATCGAGCTCAAACTACATTCAATAGTCACTGTCTACACTAGTTTGCCAACCAACCCTGTTTACATGAAAATGATCCCCATATATAGAAACCTAATTTCACCCTTGGTTTCTACGGTCGAACTACTCCCTCCTAGAATCATGGATCCATTTTATTTGAAAGAGAACAATAAATTCAACGGATTCACTAAAAATAGAAAACCCGACTTTGCCAAATCATAATCGTAACCGAAATATTCTTTACAATCATTGATCATGATCAAAATTCGACCATATGGTTGTGATGAGTCATCATGTGAATTTATGGACACTTTGTCACCCTTGCACAGGCAGTCTGCTATGCAATAGTAACCTACAACAAAAAATGCAGTGGATTGTGTAGCAAACTGGGAAAACAATTGTTAAAGATGACATCATATCTCACTAATAAAAAACTATTTTCTGAAACTAAGAGAGGTTTTCGTATTTAATCTCTTAAAAAATAAAAAACTCTCAGTTTCTTCAAAATTCCTCTCCAGTTGGTCAGAAAGTGATTTTTAAGTTGACTATTAAACCATTCATTTGGTAGCGTGAGTTGTAGCCTGTGCGCAAAAAAATATTCTTCATGAAATCATCCTCTGCACGACGAAATCCACTGCGTGACAACATCCTATGCGTGACAACATCTGATGCGCAACAACCCATTTCCCGATGAAATCCACTACGTGGCGAAATCCACTACACAACAACATCCTATGCGAGAAAACATCCCATGCACGACAACCTCCCATGCGCGACAACATCCGATGCACGACAACATCCCATGCGTGATAGCCTCCCATGTGAAAAAACATCCATTGCGCAACGAAATACACTGCGCGATGAAATCCAATGCACGGAAAAATCCTTTGCACGGTGAAGTGTTCTACGCAACGCGTAGCAAATTTTGCACTGCATAGTTGCAAATGGAAATGGAAATAATAAATGATAAGATTTCTTTTGAAATTGACCCTTGGAGATGTTATATGATGCCAGGCATAAAAACAATATGGGTGCTAACAGACATGACTTTGCAAATTGTTGACAAACCTACAACCTTAGCAATGAAAATCATGGTGCTAACAGCTAGCTCCAACGGGGATGTTATCCTCCCTGTGAGGTAGAAAAGAATAGTAGAACAGGCGCCTATGCATTGGGTTTTTCCCAAACTCAACTTTATAATTGTAACTTGTAATCTACATTCGTTGAAAACCCAAAGTTGTATATGCTCCAAACTAAAATCTGAAACTAAGCTAAAAATCAAAACTGCAGATTGCTAAAAGAAATGCTCGTAGTACTGAGCTTATTCTCACTTCTACCTACCCTAACTGCTAAAAAATATGCTAGTCAAGTGAAATCAAAATTCCAATGCAACGATGCAAGCACTTTATCCACTTTTTTATTTCTTTGCACATGCTCGCTCCAAACCTTGTTTACCGATAAGTCATTCAAAAATTTATCTATAAATTGAAATCTTAAAAAATTAAAAACATTGGGACTGTTTTCTGCTTCCAACAAAACTGCAAATGGATCCTCCAAATCATACATAAATCAACAATCATGTTTCACCCCTTCCACTGCATCCTTGTATTCATGTAATTCAACATGTTGATTACCTCAAAAAGGCTGAAAAATATGTTGAGACTGTTGGACATAACAATCTCCTGAATCAAAAGATAGTGTTGGCTGAAATGAAACCCCTAGTGGCAAGCAATCCATATCTAATGTTGATGTTGATTGACCATCATATTTATTTTCAAGATGGTAGTTGATCAAAGGTTTCAAATGTGAGCTGAAATAACCTTTTATGTAATCAACAACAGGGTCATTAAAAGTATGAGAAGGTTGTTGGTCCTCTTCACTAATAAAATTTTCTCATGTAAAACAATGTCAGTGTGAATGTAGTCAAACTTCATTGCTTCCTCTATTATCTCAGGATTTACTTTCAACACTTCAAAGGAAGAAAAACATAATGGAAGATAGTTTTCATTTGCAAGTCTGTTGTTTTCTTCATATTCAACATCATGCTTGGAGGATTTCTGATTTGAAACATTATAAACATTTTTCTTCAACAATTTGAAAGAAGCAAAACACAATGGCAAGGTTTTTTCACTTGATTCAAAACCTTCTTCATTTTATTCACTATTTTCATATGCACATTTTTCAATTTCTTTGGAATGTTGAACATACTCATTTTTAGATTCATCTTCGACCAATGGCTGCAATTTTGAATGGACAAGACCTTCTACATAAAAAGTAATAGGGTCATCAAACACATGAGAATATTGCTACAATTTCTTGTCAATTTGTTCCAATGAATCAATTTGATTTGGCATCAACACACATTCCTTTGCTTCAGTGATGACCTTAGAATTTTATTTCAACAATTTAAATGAAGAAAAGCATAAAGATAAATAATTTCATTCATCTGATTCAATACTTTCTTCTTTGTAACTATGATATGTAGGCTTATTTCTCTCATTACACTACCGAAAAGGAACATTTTCTGATAGATAATATGCAATTGGTTGTTCTAGGAAGTCAACACCATAATCATCATCATATTCATCATATATAGAAAATCAACAACATCTACAATGTCATCTAACAAGAAAAAGCTTAGGACATCAACCTGCTCTTCAGCGAGGTGATTTGCAAATTCATTTTCTTGGGACATCAACCACTAAACCAGTCATTTGAAAGTGTGACTTGTAGCATGTGCACATGAAAATACTATGCATGAAAGCATCCTCTACACAAAGAAATCCACTGCGCGACGAAATACACTGTGTGACAAAATCTTATGCGCAACAACATCCCATGTGCGGAAACCCACTGTGGGATGAATTCCACTACGAGACGAATTCCATTGTGCAACGAAATTCACTGCGCGATGAAATCCACTGCACAACAACATCCTATGGGAAAAAACATCCCATGTGTGACAACATCCATTGCGTAATAAAATCCACTGCGTGACAGCATCCTATGCACGACAACATCCCATGCATGATAGCCTCCCATGCGCGACAACATCCACTGTGCGATGAAATCCATTGTGTGATGAAATCTGCTACAGGACGAAATCCACTACGCGACAAAATCCTTTGCGCGGTGAAGTTCTCTGCGCAGCATGTAGAAACTTTTGTAGCGCGCAATAAAAAATGGAAATGGAAATAATAAATGATAAGATTCATTTTGAAACTGGCCCTTGGAGATGTTATATGCTTCCAGACATAAAAACAATATCGGTGCTAATAGGCATGACTTTGCAAATTGTTGACAAACCGTTAACCTTATCTATGAAAATTATGGTGCTAACACCACCTATACTACTCCCAAATTTAATTCCACTTTGTACCATTAGTTAGTTGGTATTCTATTATATTTGACTCATACCCATCCTAATATTTCTTTAATTTTTGGTCTTGTTTCCCAATATATGCAAACACCCCATGAAATCCAGTGGAAATCAACAAAAAAGATACTTCGGTGTGTCCAACATACAATTTAGTTTGGGATACATTACATTTCGGGGGGGCTCCTTTGTTGGTTTGTTTCACTGATTCAGATTGGGTTGACAACCCTGATAATTGAATGTCTACTACAAGTTATGTTTTCATACTTGGTTCTTGACATGTCACTTGGGATTGTAAGAAACAATAGGATATTGTTATTTATTTATCAAAAGTACCTAGTAGAAATTAATGCAAGTCAAGAACCCTTGTGGCTTTGATAGATCCTTACATAGTTTGGATTCTAGTAGTGACATATAACCACCCTTTGGTGCAAAAATTAGAGTGTCTTCAAGCTCGCCAGATATCCATTTCAACATGAGTGCAACAAGTACATCGAGTTACACATGTAATTCATCAGAAAGATCATTCATGATCGATTTTTTGAACTTCTCTTTTTCCCTACTGAAGATCAAGTTGTAGAAATTTTCACAAAGTCTCTTACAGAAGTGAATTTTTCCAAACTTTAATATATGATAGGAGTTCAAGAAGTTGTCATGAAGGGAGGATAGGGTCTAATGCCTCCTTCCTTATACTATTGTGTCATCTTTTTAAATCCTTAAATCCTATTCCAAGTTGTTTTTAAGGGGGGATATTAGTATATCTAGACACTTAGGAGTTAGTTAAAGTTTGTTTCTTATTGTGTTTCTTCAGTATGCATTAATATGCATTTGTAATTTAACGGTCACGATATGTTCTAGACATAGAGTGATCTAGTAACTCATATTGTTTTTTATCTTAATGGATACAATGATCTGTGACTTAACACCCAATTGGTCCATGATGTCTATTTAAGGAGCATGGAGAGTCATTTTTTGATGAGCAACTGTGAGAAATTTCTTGTAAAATAGTTTTCTTTTGCATTAATAAATTTCCTCAAGTGGCCACATTAGTTGGGGCCATAGATGTTTCCCCACATTGTATTTTTACCATGTAAAAACATTGGTGTGTTGATATTTGATCTAGTTGTGTGAGTGGTGACCCCTAAGCTAGGGATATAAGTCCACAAGGATGGACATGCTCCTATGTGTGTCTACAGTCCATTGTACCTACTCCAAACTTACTAAAAATGCATTGACACAACTCCTACAACAATTCCAACCACCCATCTCTCTTCCTCATCAGTATGCACAACCCAAGGGATGGTATTTCATTCTCCGCGTCATAGTCCCTCACATAATATCCATCCCCTTTAGGGCTCCAACATATACCATCCAGGAATATCTCTACTAGGGGCTCTATGAAATCCAATAACAACAAGAGTGCTCACATAGAAAGCTTACTTGCTCTTGCATCATTTTTATCAACATAAAATCGTTGAGTGACATAACAACCTCGTTCTCAACATAATTATTAGGTTTAGAAAGATGTCTTCCATACAATGTATGGTTGGTCACTCACTTTCAAGACTCACCTTTGGTTTTACTCCCTTCATTCTCTCTATAAAAATATCCCCTTATTCCTACTCGAATTTCCTCTTCTCCCATCCTTGTTTGAATCTTACTCTTCTCCAAAGGATGATTACACTCGACCCCTTTTGTCAAAACTAAGTGGGATAACTTCCTCACCCAACCTCTTACATGAATCTAATGATTGAGTGCTTAATAAGTCAAAGTGATAAATGGATAAATGGAAAAGTGATTAATGAAGATATCTTAAGACTGAAGGCTTATGAAAACCCCTCAAAACCCCCATTAAGCCCTCTCTCTTGTGGAACCATATGCCCCATTAATATGGTCCTTACTTGTCTACATCCAACGATGTATTTCATTTTATTATTTTCAATGCACAGTGTTTACATATTACATTGTTTGACCCACAACCATTCATAATACTTACAAATATACAATGCTACATTGGAGATCAAAACTGGGGTGTTACAGATACCCCTAAGGAACAATTGAGTACAAAAAGGGAATATCTTCTTTTTGTTGGATAGGGTAGTGGAAGAGAGTGTCATGTATGTTTGATGACCAAATGAGATGCCTATATAGCTCTATAATTAGTAGATTCGTTAATCCATGAGATAAAATAGGTTGGTTTGAGTGAGTTAGAAGCAAGTAGCTCAGTTCCATCACCATGGTGGCCTCATTGTCTAACATGGAGATGCCACCTACCCTAGATGCCTATGATTGGGTTGAAAATTACTTGTACATGGCCAATTCCTTAAACCATCTCTATTAAAAGTTAGTTGCTTTGTATCTATTTAAGATTATGAAATTCAATGTCATTTCTATTATGGACATATATGAATTTAAGTTGTTGCATGTGATTATGTTTAAATTTTGTCATAGGCATTTGGTTGCCATAAATTCTCATTATTCTACACTTGTGTATTCGACTACATTTTATTATTTTTCAATATGCATGAATTTACTTCTTTCTAGGCCTCCATGGAAGACCATCTTTGTCTTATTATGGTAAAATGGTCTCTTGAGTATCAAAATTTAATGCCTTGTTTAGTGGATCAGTGTCTCATGTTTAGGAATGTTGAGTAGGGATGCCACAAATCATTAGAATGGTATAAGTGTAGTGGATGTTATGTTTAGTTCTAGCCTTATACCTATTTTGTTGTATAATGGAGATATGCATTGTTTTGTGAAACTAATTATAATAGTAAAGTGTAAGATTCAAGCAAGAAGAGTAACAATATCATGGTCTACTATAATTTAAAAAAAAAAAAAAAAAAACTAATAAAAGAAGTGGTTCCTAATTATCTAGTGAAACTAAGTAGATTTCACACTTAAAGGAATTTCCACATTTTAATATTAAAGTTTTTTTTACGACTATTTTAAATATAATTTTAACTTATTGATGATAAAATATATCTATAAATGGATTTTCATATTTTGTTACTATAAATTTATTTTTAATTTATTGATAATAAAATGTAGCCATGAAGAAACTGTAAATATTTTTGCTTCTCATATTTTGTTATTAGAAATTTATTTTTGATTTATTGATAATAAAATGCATTTGTAGAATATGAAAAATGAATTTGTAGAATAAGAAAAATAAAAGACACTTGAAAAAAGAGTGCCAACATTATGCATTACATGTCATACAGTGGTCAAACACCCTTCAAGGAAAAGTGAACCATCTTAAAGAGTACTACTATTGGTTTTTTAGTTCTATATTCTAAGTTTTTTAAAGAAAAAACATTAGGAATCCATCCGAGAAGGGAGGTGGATCTTTTTATTAAACTCGTGTCAAGATTGAAATACTTTAAAATGACTATACCATAATTTATGAAATTTAAGATGTAGTTACACTAGTTTCTTGAGAATTATTCTACATTTTTCATTTTAGGTAGCACAATTTTATTTATTTTTGAAAAATAACCATAATAGGATTTGTGATGTAAGAGAACCTTTATACCATCTAAGTATGAGCATTAGTCATTACATAAAGTGCAATCGAAGTAGAAATACAACATATAGCTCATGGAGTAGGTGGATACACATGAGCATATTAGGATGAAGTGTGTAACTTAGACACAAAAGTGAAGAATTAGATTAATATAGTAACATCACTAGGTGAATGAATGACAGTGATTGCATGAGATAATGCGTAGAAGTTCATGGAAGCACATACTCCAAGCACATAAGGAGTATGGTAAGGAGTTGCATGATGAGTGTGATAAGCAGGATGTATGATGACATATTAATGGCAGTTTCAAAGTTCTAATTAAAGAAGATAGAAGTTATAAAATTTGAGATGAAATGAAGTGATAAAGAAGGTGCAAAGTATCATAAAAGGAGATTAATAATTAATCAAAAGAATATATATGATAAACAAAAGAATTTGTGATTTTTCTAATATTAAGAGGGTTGAAAATGAAAAACTTGCTCTTAAATCAATATCCATATACTTAAATTAGATCACAATTCCAAGATATTTTTCACAATACCAACCTTCATAACCTTCTAAGTCATCAAAACTATGGTGATCTTAGAATGATTCTTTGAATGTTTTTCGAGAACATAAATAAAATTCTAAGGAAATCCAAGTAATCTCTTACATTTCTTAAGGTCCAATACACCAATTCCAACCTCAATGAACATCATCATCATCATCATTGGTAATTAGCTAATTTATCTAATCCATAACTAACAACTAATAAAGTTACACTTGAATCTTAACTTAATTAAGTGACAAGTAGAGCATTGAGAGAACAATTTAATCTTATAACATTAATATATACAATATGTATCTTTAAGTGACTAATAAAAAACTGTAGGCTATTTTCTTATAACCATTTATATTATGTAAGTAAAAGAATAGATTATTTGTGGATAACATTTAGTATTATGTGATTTCTAATATTATTATATATGTATAGCTTTTAAGGTTAGCTCAATTGGTCTAGAGTTATAAGAAGTGAGTTTATCATATTTATTGTTGATAGGTTGAAGTCTTTTAATTCTTTAAAATTAGAAAATAAGAAAATTCAGAAGATAAAATAAAATAAAATGAAAAGACAGTAATAATAGTAGTAATAACAAGAATAAATCAAATGTCAATTGATAAATTAACTATAGTTTGAATGAGTGTGAGAAAGGCCCTCATAGACACATCATAATGTTCGATCTCAAAAAGTTCTATGAAATTATCAAAGACCTGAATATTCTTTTCAATTGACTATCCATCAAGCTCTCCATCAAACGTAGGAATATACTTATAATTTCTCAAAGGAAAGTCATGAAGGATGGAAGGAAATTTAAGAGGACTGTATCTTTCTTGAATTATTGAGGGTGCAGGGTTAATAACAGAAGGTACAATCTCAGTTTTGGTTTCATTAATCTCATAGGAATGATCATGAACATCATATGGCTCAGAGGAAGGAGCTTGGTGAATATCGGTTATACAAGAAGGAGGTATACCTACAGTTTGCAATGAAGGATATACAAGGGTAGATCTCTAGGATTCATTTAAACAAGGTAAGTGAAGAAATATTCTTTTGAAAAACTTAGGAAAGGACAAGAAGATATTGATAAAACCAAAAAGTACTTCTTGAACTAAACTTAAGCTCGAGTACCTAAATTTTCCATACTCCTCTTCCATATCTCTATCAACAGGTCTCATTCTCAAGTGGAGTCTTTGAATCACATTTGAAGCTTGATTGGAGTCTCCATGAAAAATTTATCTCTAGATTCTTCTGCCAATGGAATCACCTTCAACTTATTTTCTGATTTGTGGAGTCACCAGAGCATAAATACAGTCATTATGTGCCTAAGTGTCTGCTTCTCTCAGACCTTAGAACTAAAACAATGTCATTCTTCCCGAGGAAAAAATTATTCAATTTCGTCCCTGACAACACTACCAAATTGTTAGATCTCTATAAACTTCGTTCGACTGAGAAAATGAATGACAGAGAAAACCTACAAACCAACTTTGAGACCCAAATCTATCCTTTCGAAACTGGAGAGGCCTCTCTCAGGAGACGTTGTCTTGGTATAGGATATAGATTTAAGTTGTCAGCTAGATTTAACAACTTTGAATAATAAGTTATGGTTATATTGGTGAAAAGAGTAATACCTCGGGCTATGGAATCGACTTAAAACAAACGATAGAAACAAATGACTCAGTAAATGAACTTGAGAGGATAAAGGATAAGATAGAAACAATTTTCAATTTAAATTCATTGTGTGTGGTGAGGAGAAACAAATATAAAGAAACTCAGAGCACCGCTGAGGATGAATTCATAGTTAACTTTAGAATAAATATAGTTTGTCTAAATGGCGTGAATCCCAGGGCGTTGCGCAACAAATCCTAGGTTCAAAATTATGTTCTTATTTAGACAGAAATAGATATGAATAAATAATGAATGAAGTACGTAAGCAAAGAAAGGAAACAATACATCCAACTGCTACAATTAGAATCTTTTCATCAAATCTTCAGGACTTTTGTATTAAATTTCAATCGAGCTCAAACTACATTGAATAGTCACTTTCTACACTAGTTTGCCAACCAACCTTGTTTACATGAAAATGATCCCCATATTTAGAAAACTAATTTCACCCTTGAATGCTAGGGTCGAACTACTCCCTCCTAGAATCATGGATCTATTTTCTTTGAAAGAGAACAATAACTTCAACAGATTCACTAAAAACAGAAAACCTGACTTTGCCAAATCATAATTGTAACCGAAATATTCTTTACAATCATTGATCATGATAAAAATTCAACTATATGGTTGTGATGAGTCATCATGTACATTTATGGAACTCTGTGACCCTTTCACAACAATTCTTCTACACAAAAATAACCTACAACAAAAAACGCAGTGGATTGTGTAGCAAACTTGGAAAACAAGCGTTAAAGATGACATCATATCTCATTAATAAAAAAATATTTTCCAAAACTAAGAGAGGTTTTCATATTTAAGCTCGTCATAAAGAAAAATCTCTCTAGGTTTCTTCAAAATTCCTCTCTAGTTGGTTAGAAACTGATCTTTAAGTTGACCACTAAATCATTCATTTGGTAGCGCCAATTGTAGCCTTTGTATAGGAAAATCCTTTGCGCGAAGGCATCCTCTGGACGATGAAATCCACTTCTTGAAGAAATCCATTGCGTGATGAAATACACTATGCGACAACATCCCATGCGCCACAGCCCATTGTGCGATGAAAGCCATTGCGCGATGAATTCCACTGTGCGACAAAATACATTGCACAATGAAATCCACTGTGCGACAACATCCCATACGCGACAGCCTCCCATGCACGACAACATCCACTGCGTGATGAAATGCACTGTGCGACAACATCGTATGCATGAAAACATCCCATGCACTACATCCTCCCATGCGCGAAAACATCCACTGCGCGACAAAATCCACTGGGCGATGAAATCCACTACATGACGAAATCCACTACGTGATAGAATCCTTTGTGCGATGAAGTGCTTTGCGCAGTGTGTAGCAAATTTTATAGCGCGCAATTGAAAATGGAAATGGAAATAATAAATGATAAGTTTCCTTTTGAAAATGGCCCTTGGAGATGTTATATGATGCCAGACATAAAAACAATATGGGTGCTAACAGGCATGACTTTGCAAATTGTTGACAAACCTCTAACCTTAGTTATGAAAATCATGGTGCTAACACCACCTATACTACTCCCAAATTTAATTACACTTTGTACCATTATTTAGTTGGTAGTCTACTATATTTGACTCATACCCATCCTGATATTTCCTTAATTGTTGGTCTTGTTTCATGATATATGAAAACACCCCATGAAATCCAGTGGAAATCAATAGAAAAGATACTTCGGTGTGTCCAACATACAATTTAGTTTGGGATACATTACATTTCAGGGGGGGCTCCTTTGTTGGTTTGTTTCAGTGATTCAGATTGGGTTGACAACGATGATAATTGAACCTCTACTACAAGTTATGGTTTCATCTTTGGTTCTTGACATGTCACTTGGGTTTGTAAGAAACAATAGGCTATTGTTATTTATTTAGCAAAAGTACCTAGTAGAAATTAATGCAAGTCAAGAACCCTTGTCACTTTGATAGATCCTTTCAAATTTTGGTTTCTATTAGCAACATACAACCACCCTTTGGTGAAAAAATTAGAGTGTCTTCAATCTCACTAAATATCCAGTTCAACATCAGTGCAACAAGCACATCGAGTTACACATGTAATTCATCAGAAATCTCATTCATGATTGATTTATTGGAGTTCTCTTTTTCCCTACTGAAGATCCAATTGTAGAAATTTTCACAAAGTCTCTTACAAAAGAGATGTTTTCCAAACTTTAATATGTGATAGGAGTTCAAGAAGTTGTCAAGAAGGGTGGATAGGGTCTAATGCCTCCTTCCTTCTCCTATTGCGTCATCTTTGTAAATCCTTCAATCCTATTCCAAGTTGTTTTTAAAGGGGGGTATTAGTATATTTAGACACTTAGGTGATCTAATAAACTTATCAACCAAACCCTCATCTAAATATTTCAAAAACCCCAACCCCATACTTTCATAGATAGCCTAACATCTATCCCATACAAACAAAGTTAAATCTAATAGAGAGAGCCCTCTCTGAGTCTTGGAGGGATAGATCTATGACTCCAAGGGGTTTGATGTTACCTCTATGACTGCCTCCTCAGCCTTGGGAAAATTACAGAGCGTTAACATAACTTTTCACAAAGTCTCTTACAAAAGTGAATTTTTTCAAACTTTAATCTATGATAGGAGTTCAAGAAGTTGTCATGAAGGGTGAATAAGGTCTAATGCCTCCTTCCTTATCCTATTTTGTCATCTTTGTAAATCCTTCAATCCTATTCCAAGTTGTTTTTAAGGGGGGATACTAGTATATTTAGACACTTAGGAGTTAGTTAAAGTGTGTTTCTTATTGTGTTTCTTTAGTATGCATTAATATGCATTTATAATTTAACGGTCACGATATGTTCTAGACATAGAGTGATCTAATAACTCATATTGTCTTTGATCTTAATGGATACAATGATCTGTGGCTTAGCACCCAATTGGTCCATGATGTTTATTTAAGGAGCATGGAGAGTCATTTGTTGATGACTAACTGTGAGAAATTCTCTTGTAAAATAGTTTTCTTTTGCATTAATAAATTTCCTCAAGTGGCCACATTGGTTGGGGCCATAGATGTTTCCCCACATTGTATTTTTACCTTGTAAAAACATTGGTGTGTTGATATTTGATCTGGTTGTGTGAGTGGTTACTGAAGGTGTTCGTCCTTTGTTGGAATACCTTGTGTTGTCACTAAAATCCACATTTTTTCACAGATTGAAATTTTCAAAATTTCTTTTACTTAATTCATTATCTCTACGATACCATTAATTAATTAATTATATCCTTCTTGAGGGCTCATACAATGTTATTTTAAGCTCTATTACCAACCTGTAAAGTACTCAACACACTTGTTGGGTCCTATCACTACTAAATTGACTAACGTATCGATTTAAATGTGAAAATATATGTGTAGCATGACGTATAGAGTCATGATGTTACCATTAATAATTAAACTCATGAATGAAACCATTTAAACATGCATAACAAAAATGAAACACACACAACAACATTTGTACATATATAATACAGAGTAGATGCAACATTTTATCATAGCGTTAAAACAATAAATGACACATGATTAAAACACTTATCTCTTAAAAATGATTTACAAAACCGACTGCAGATGTAGGAAATTCCACCCAACCATAGACATCGTTTCTCTAATTCTCTCAGCACCAAGTCACCCCTAAGCTAGGGCTATAATTCCATAAGAATGGACATGCTCCTATGTGTGTCTACAATCCATTGTAACTGCGCCAAACTTACTAAAAACACATTGACTCAACTCCTACAACAATTCCAACCACCCATATCTCTTCCCCATCATTATGCACAACCCAAGGGATGGTATTTCATTCTCTGCATCATAGTCCCTCACACAATATTCATCCCCTTTAGGGATCCATCATATACCATCCAGGAATATCTCTACTAGGGTCTCTATGAAATCCAATAACAACAAGAGTGCTCACATAGAAATATTATTTGCTCTTGCATAATTTTTATCAACATAAAATCGTTGAGTGACATAACAACCTCATTCTCAACATAATTATTAGGTTTAGAAAGATGTCTTCCATACACAGTATGGTTGGCCACTCACTTTCAACACTCACCTTTGGTTTTCCTCCCTTCATTCTCTCTATAAAAATACCCCCTTATTCCTACTCAAATTTCCTCTTCTCCCATCCTTGTTTGAATCTTACTCTTCTCCAAAGGATGATTACACTCGACCCCTTTTGTCAAAACTGAGTGGGATAATTTCCTCACCCAACCTCTTGCATGAATCTAATGATTTTGTGCTTAATAAGTCAAAGGGATAAATGGATAAATGGAAAAGTGATTAATGAAGATATCTTAAGACTAAAGGCTTATGAAAACCCCTCAAAACCCGCATTAAGCCCCCTCTCTTGTGGAACCATATCCCCCGATTAATATGGTCCTTACTTGTCTACATCCAATGATGTATTTCATTTTATTATTTTCAATGCACAATGTTTACATATTACATTTTTTGGCCCACAACCATTCATAATACATACAGATATACAATGCTACATTGGGGATCAAAACTGGGGTGTTACAGATATCCCTAAGGGACTATTGAGTAGAAAAAGGTAATATCTTCCTTTTGTTGGATAGGGTAGTGGAAGAGAGTGTCATGTATGTTTGATGATCAAATGAGATGCCTATAGAGCTCTATAATTAGTAGATTAGTTAATCCATGAGATAAAATAGGTTGGTTTGAGTGAGTTAGAAGCATGTAGCTCACTTCCATCACCATGCTGGCCTCATAGTCTAACATGGAGATGGAACCTACCCTAGATGCCTATGATTGGGTCGAAAATTACTTGTACATGGCCAATTCCTTAAACCTTCTCTATTGAAAGTTAGGTGCTTTGTATTTATTTAAGATTATGAAATTCAATGTCATTTCTATTATGGACATATGTGAATTTAAGTTGTTTCATGTGATTATGTTTAAATTTTTTCATAGGCATTTGGTTGCCATAAATTCTCATTATTCTACACTTGTGTATTCGACTACATTTTATTATTTTTCAATATGCATGAATTTACTTCTTTCTAGACCTCCATGGAAGACCATCTTTGTCTTATTATGGTAAAATGGTCTCTTGAGTATCAGAATTGAAGGCCTTGTTTAGTGGATCAGTGTCTCATGTTTAGGAATGTTGAGTAGGGATGCCACAAATCATTAGAATGGTATAAGTGTAGTGGACGTTATGTTTAGTTCTAGCCTTATACCTATTTTGTTGTATAATGAGCATATGCATTGTTTTGTGAAACTAATTATAATAGTAAAGTGTGGGATTCAAGCAAGAAGAGTAACAATATCATGGTCTATTATAATTAAAAAAAAAAAAAAAAAACTAATAAAAGAAGTGGTTCCTAATTATCTAGTGGAACTAAGTAGATTTTACACTCAAAGGGATTTCCATATTTTAACATTAGGTTTTTTTTACCACTATTTTAAATATAATTTTGGCCATTGATGATAAAATGTATCTATAAATGGATTCTCATATTTTGTTATTGTAAATTTATTTTTAATTTATGGATAATAAAATGAAACCATGAAGAAAATATCAATATTTTTGCTTCTCATATTTTGTTATTATAAATTTATTTTCGATTTATTGATAATAAAATGTATATATCAAGAAAATATCAATAAAATGAAGAAAAATGAATTTGTAGAATATGAAAAATAAAAGACAATTGAGAAAAGAGTGCCAACATTATGCATTACATGTCATACATGGTCAAACACCCTTAAAGGAAAAGTGAACCGTCTTAAAGAGTACTATTGGTTTTTTAGTTCTATAATCTAAGTTTTTTTTAAAAAAAACATTAGGAATCCATCCGAGAAGGGAGGTGGATCTTTTTATTAAACTCGTGTCAAGATTGAAATGCTATCTAAGTCTCCTTTAAAATGACTATACCACAATTTATGAAATTTAAGATGTAGTTACAATAGTTTCTTGAGAAAGACTAATTATTCTACATTTTTCATTTTAGGTAGCACAATTTTATTTGTTTTTGAAAAATAACCATAATAGGATTTGTGATGTAAGAGAACCTTTGTACCATCTAAGTATGAACATTAGTCATTACATAAAGTGCAATCGGCACAATTTTATTTGTTTTTGAAAAATAACCATAATAGGATTTGTGATGTAAGAGAATCTTTGTACCATCTAAGTATGAACACTAGTAATTACATAAAGTGCAATCGAAGTAGAAATACAACATATAGCTCATTTTTCATTTTAGGTAGCACAATTTTATTTGTTTTGAAAAATAACCATAATAGGATTTGTGATGTAAGAGAACCTTTGTACCATCTAAGTATGAACATTAGTCATTACATAAAGTGCAATCGAAGTAGAAATACAACATATAGCTCATGGAGTAGGTGGATACACATGAGCATATTAGGATGAAGTGTGTAACTTAGACATAAAAGTGAAGAATCAGATTAATATAGTAACATCACTAGGTGAATGAATGATAGTGATTGCATGAGATAATGCGTAGAAGTTCATGGAAGCACATACTCCAAGCACATAAGGAGTATGGTAAGGGGTTGCATGATGAGTGTGATAAGGAGTATGTATGGTCACATATTAATGGGGCATTTTCAAAGTCTTAATTAAAGAAGATGGAAGTTATATAATTTGAGATGAAATGAAGTGATAAAGAAGTTACAAGCCAAGTATCATAAAAGGAGATTAATAATTAATCAAAGGAATATATAAGATGAACAAAAGAATCTGTGATTTTTCTAATACTAAGAGGGTTGAAAATGAAAAACATTTTCTTTTAAATCATTACACTTGTAATCAAATTGGTTAACAATTCTAAGATATTTCTTGCAATACCAACCTTCCTACCCTTCTAAGTCATCAAAACTATGGTGATCTTAGAATGCTTCTTTGAATGTTTTTCGAGAACATAAATACAATTCTAAAGAAATCCAAGTAATCCCTTACCTTTCTTAAGGTCCAATACACCAATTCTAACCTCAATAAACATCATCATCATCATTAGTAGTTAGCTAATTTATCTAGTCCATAGCTAACAACTAATAAAGTTACACTTGAATCTTAACTTAATTAAGTGACAAGTAGAGCATTGAGAGAACAATTTAATCTTATAACATTAATATATACAATATGTATCTTTAAGTGACTAATAAAAAACTGTAGGCTATTTTCTTATAACCTTTTATATTATGTAAGTAAAAGAATAGATTATTTGTGGATAACATTTAGTATTATGTGATTTCTAATATTAATATATATTTAGCTCTTAAGATTAACTCAATTGGTCTAGAGTCATAAAAAGTGAGTTTATCATATTTATTATAGGTTAAAGTTTTTTAATTTTTTAAAATTAGAAAATAAGAAAATTCAAAAGATAAAATAAAATGGAAAGACAGTAATAATAACAAGAATAAATCAAATGTCAATTGATCAATTAAATATAATTTGGATGATTGTGAGAAATGATTATTATCTTCCACAAAATTCAATTCCCTTAAATAATCACATAAATAAGTATTATTGTAAATATTCTGAGCAAGCACAGTATACCAACGTCACACTTGCAGGCTGACAGATAGATTTAACAAAGGATATCTTGCAGGAGCTTCATCCATGCAAGAGCTTCATCCGTTGCCTGCTTCTTGGAGGAACGCTTTGTCTAGTCCTACTTGTATTGGACTAGACAATGAAACAGATGCTCTGCAAAGCCTACATCCCCGCACATACTGCACTCTATGATCGTTCCTGTTTCTCTTTCTCCCGCGAGAGAGATTTTAATCGAGGCATGGTTTGGAGTAGATTGGATATTTGGTGGACCGTTCACAAGCGATTGACTTCAGTGTAGCGTCCAACTAAAGCATTATCCACCATGTTTGGCTGTCCATGTTACTTTCTATGATTTTCTCTGTTGGACTGTAACGTCTCAGGGATTGCATGTGTCATGATAGTCGTTGATATAGTCCAGAAAGCCCTCTGATTGCTCCAAGTTTCTCTGAAAACTGTACCCTCGAGTTGGCCGGCATTAATTTGTAAGACAAAGGTCAACTTCAATATCAGGTCGGGCGATAGCTCTGTCAATTCTTGCACCAACCTATTTCATTTAATATATAAAAAAACGGTTCCACAATGAATGTAGAAGGTATTTTATATCATAATTAATCGTTTTTTAGTTAATTTAATCCTACAATAAAGAGTTTGAGTTTACTTCTTATTTATTTATAGAGTGTGGTTATTGGATTTGAAAAACGATTAATCATTTAGATTTTTTTTTTAAATTTATAGATTAGGTGATGACAATTATAATTCTTGTATCCATAAAATTATTATTTTTAATATAAAAGTGGATCTTCTATTCTAACATAGAAGATTGTATACGGGAATATAAGAATGGATTTAATATTCTTAAGTATAAGATTGTATAGAGGATTGCACACGGGAATATAAAAATGGATTTAATATTCTTAAATATAAGATTGTATACGGTGGGTATTAGCAGTAACATGGAGAGGGAGCTTTGAAAGAGAAGGATCTCTCGTTTACTTCATAGGTTGCACAATTTGGTTTTGGACAAACTGGGCCTGAAAGTGATCATATTTATCCTCCCACTCTGGTGGGTACTTTATGAGATGGGTTGTGATTGTTGCGAAGTATGAGATTCCACCATGTTATGCAGGCATGAAGTGGCAAGAACCCAGGAATGAAGTGGAGGGAGCGTATCATTGCCAAACTGCATGACTACAAGACTCTTAAATTGAATGATATGGGCTTTATAGATGTGTAGTAATTCAAGGAAAAAGAAATCAATCTTTATAGAATTTCCCATGCCATGTAAGATAGACACATCAAGCAGGTGATATAGAGAGATTTCCTATAGAAAAGAATGTCTAAGGACATTAAGAGGTTCAAGCATATGTTCACCCCTGCACTCTACAGAGATGTGGGTGAAATTCCTAATTGGGGATATCATGTGCACAATAGAGGGCACCAATCTATTAGATCTACTAAATGTTACTCCAAGAAAAATAAATTTTATATCTTTAAGTCTAGATGGGAACTAGATTTGTTGCCATCGAAATATCCTGGTAAGTACTCTGTAAAGAATAAGGAACATAAGAAATTTTCTTATATGAAAAAGAGGAATTCACCTTCTCAAAATGCAAGGTGTTCCAATTGAAACCATAAGGGACATTGAGCTAATACTTTCCCACAAAAGAAAACAAAGCCTCAACTTTCTGCATTGTTCATCGATGAACTAGAACTCAAGTGGTGGGATCTCCAGTTTTGTCCATCCTCTCAATGACCAGACGGTGAATTAATCAATTTAGATCCTTCTGATTTTGACAATGAAGACTCAGTTTATGAGGGTTCTTCAAAATTTAGTGATTCTGATTTCAATACTCTACAAAATCCACTAAATTGGGGGGTGAAAATTGGCTTCGTTTTAACTTCTACGTGCTGCAATCACCAAGATGAAATAAAATTGAAAGAAGGATTGCAGAAGAAAAAGAACTTCTCGAGTCTACACCTGTGTGGAAATATGTCATACGCAATAATCTAAGGCAAGAAAAGGGATACTTACTAAAGAAGTTAGCAAGACCACAGTCACACAATGAACCAAAGAAGATTGGTTCGTCTCCATACAAAGCCAACTCAAGCTACTATGCACTTGCATAAATTTACATGACTTACCCTGATAGTCCTAAAGTAAGGAGGAAATTCAGAAAAGGATAGGAAGCACTCTCACTGATACAGATAAAAGAACAACAAAAAATCATGGAATCTCCATGACTAAGATCAAGGAGCTTAAGGGGATCTTAGAAACAATCACTGTTGAGAAATATAACTCATCAGAAGATTAGATGTCTAATATATATGAGGAAGGAAACAACATACCACCTGCAGAGAGAAAAGAAAGGTACAAGTAGTTGGTAAAAGAAGAGTGTTCAACAAAATCAAAACTAGAAGGTAGTAGTCTTGGGTTTCTAGCATTTAACAAGACCAAATTCTACATTAAGGTATGGTTCCTCCCTACAAAAGTTTATCCCAATGAGATTGATTGTATGATTGACTCTTGTTGTTAGTGGAGTGAATTAAGGAAGAATATATGATCCAGGTGGATATTGATGGCCATCCACATGTTCCAAATTCCAACTGGCTCATGTAGACAGTTTTCAGTTCAACACGTTTCTCTGTAATGGGGACATTTTTTTGTACTTGTGAGTTCTGCACGTATGGGTCTGTCCTGAATCCCTACACAACATCCAGCTGGATATTGGTGGCCACCCACCTATTCCAACTAGCTTATTTTGGAAGTTTTCATGTTAGTACATCTTTCTGTACTTCCAAGGCCATTTTGAAGCTCTAAACAGTTTTTTTTTGGCTTACCACAGCCAAATTGTAGACAAAGTCAGATTTTGATGTAATAATGTGTATTTATTGAAAATACCTTTCCAACAAGCTATCACACGCCTAAAATAGATATCGTATGCAAAAGTTACGACCCCGGGAAGTTAATTTACTAACATACCCCAATAGGGCCCACATGAATTTTGGCGCTTCATCTCCTAGGGTTTGGTTTTTGGATGTCTAGGGTTTTGGCATTCATGTTTAGCATAAAAATGCCTTAAGAGTCTCATTGTAATCATATTCTTGCGAATGAACATAGCTGCCACATCTCTTCTCAGAGATAAAGCTGCCACCATTCTAGTGAGTCTTGGACTATGTATTTTTACAGTGTCTATATATTTCTTTCATTAATAGAAATCATGTATTGTTGTATTTCTCTATTTCTGACAATTTTATGTGTATTTCATTGTAATATATTTGCTTTCATTCCGTTCTAAAAATAATACGGATCAGTGGTATTAGAGTAGAATGCTCTTGGTCATTTTTTAGTGCATGTCCTCGACGAGTTCGGAGTATAGCAAGTTGGGTATCGAGCTTGTCTCTCTTGAGGAAAATCACTCTCACACACCCAAGAAACCCTCAATGGAAGTAGAAAAGAAAAATGGTGGAGCAAAAGATTTCACTAATCTATTGCTTGAGCAAGATCTTGTACGATAGAGGGACGAAATGGATAATTTTTCCCACATCCTTCAACACATGTCGATAGAAATAGGTGCATCTTTATCAAGTGACCACTTTGGAGGAACCTATCCCTTCAAGGTGCAAGTTAATTTTGATGTTCCCATATTTCAAGGTCACATAGATGCGGATGCCTTAGAAAAATGGTTGAATCTACTAGAAGGTTATTTCTCTGTTCACAATTTTTCTGACAGGGAAAAGATCAACTTCACACTCCTCAAGGCTCTCCCCCATGTCAAACAATAGTGGGAAAATTATTGGGATAAAATTTCTACAGAGGAATCTAGAATATATGGGGTCGAGCCCACTTGGGATTTTTTTGTGGATGTGGTCAAGGAACAATACTACCCTATTGATAACTATGAACACCAGTACATGAGATGGGCCACACTATGGCACGAGAAAAGCCAAACATCACCAGAGTTCACAAATACTTTCCATACCTTACACACAAAGCTAGGTATCAAAGACTTCGAGTGACATCTAGTTCTGAAATATCGTGGGGCTCTACATAGGTACATCCAAACCAAAATGGATTTTCTAAACATCTTATCATTGGGAGCGGCCTATTGATATGTTGCCAAAATTGAGTTGAAATTTAGGCACTAGAACAAATGGGAGTTTGGGTTTGCAAATCCACAACAACCAAAGCATGGTAAAGATGGCCCTAACCAACAGCCTCCCGACAATCAGTCCAAGACATAGGAAAAGAAGGGTAAAGAAAAGATGAAGAATGAAACTAGGAAGTGGTTCGACTTTCACAAAATCTCCTGGCACAACACTGATGAATGTCCCTCGAAACAATCATTGGTGGCTGAGGTTAAAGACAAGGAGTTGAACCCTGATTCAGAATTTGATGAAGAAAATATTGAAAATAGATAGATCATCAACGTTGACCCCATTGCTATTGTCACAACCATAACAATTCAACCAGAAGAACTAGTAGATCCTGAAGAGGGGGAGTGCCTCTTCCATTCATAGATGTGGGTGAAGGGGACCCCATTGCATTTCATTGTTGATAGCGTAATCTAGAAGAAACTCATCTCAGCTGAGGTCATCAAACAGTTGGGGTTGTCGATAACACCACATCCACATCCATACAACATCGGGTGGCTTCACCAGGGACGCGGTCTTCGTGTCAGGCAACAATTTTGTCTGTCATATGGCATCCATCCCTTCAAGGATGAGGTAGTGTGAGATGTTTCCCCTCTTGATGTCTGTGATGTTGTTTTGGGACAACCATATATGTGAAAATGTCATGTTGTTTATGAGTCTCAACCCCGTAGTGTCATTATTACTTTGGAGGGTCATCTCTAAAGGATACCATAGGTAGTTCCAACTACTCTTCCACCAAAATAGTTCCACAAGGTATTCTCTCATACTGCAAAATTCATCCTCTTCATGGTCTCTTCAAAGGATGCACAGAAGGTCGCTACAATCACTGCAGCCTCAATACCTTCTCTCCAGCATAAGCATATTGCATAAGAGAAAGTAGATGTTGTTTATTCACCTGCAATGGTTCCTACACAATGCCCCATCAAGCCCAGAGACAAGAAGGTTGGTGGAATAGATTCAACCACACCAACAACAGGTTCGTGATAGCCTTCCATAGACCAAGAAACCCAACTTTTCCAAGCTCACCAAGATTCAGATTCAAAAAATGATTTCCCCTCTTCCTCAAGTACTCAATGCAATGGAGACCGTTGCTTCCTAAGGGGGGATGATTGATATAGATGGATATTGGTGGCCACCCACTTGTTCCAAATTCCAACTGGTTCATCTCGACAGTTTTTCAACTCAGCACCTTTCTCTGTAATGGGGACATTTCTTTGTAGCTACGGGTTCTTCACTTACATGGCTATCTTGAATCCCTACACAACATTCAGGTGGATATTGGTAGATGCCCAACTATTCCAACTATCTTATTTTGGAAATTTTCATGTCAGTACATATTTTTGTACTTCTAGGGCCGTTTTGGATCTCTCAACAGTGTTTTCTTGGCTTTTCATAGTCAAACTATAGACAGAGTCAGAGTTTGATGGAATAAATTGTATTTCTCGAAAATACCTTTCCAATGGGCTATCACATGCCTAAAACAAAGATAATATGGAAACGTTACGACCCCAGGAAGTTAATGTAGTAACTTACCCCAGGAAGTGAATGTAGAAGGTATTTTATATCATAATTAATCGTTTTTTAGTTAATTTAATCCTACAATAAAGAGTTTGAGTTTACTTCTTCTTATATCTATCTATAGGCATGGTATATAGCTTTGAGTTAGGGTTGACTTTCTATTAGTTCATGGTTGATCATAAAATATAC
>JZKD02S0021120.1:0-26767 GCA_000966675.3 Picea glauca | reverse complement strand
TATATGTTTGTCTTTTCTCTCTATGTATGGGAAAATCCTCTATATGTTTCTTACCAAGTGCACATGCTTCACTTGGAAAATGATCATTCTTCATAACAAGAAGACCTTCTACCATTGTTTTTCTTTGCAACAACATCAAATCATTGTAATTTAGGTGCCCATACCCGTGGTGCCATAACTCTTCTTTGACATTGTTGTGGATGTCAATGAAACATGATGGTTCATTTTCATATCAAACTTGTACAATCCACCAACCCTGGTACCTGTGGAAACAATCCTGTAGTGATCCTGGATATCTTTTACAACACAACTGAACTTACCAAATTCCACTATTAGATTATTATGAGTGATAGTTGAAACATATATTAAATTATTTTTAATACCAGGAACATACATCACATCATGAATCTATCTCAATTGTCCATTAGGTAAGTTCACACTTATTACTCCATAGCCCTAGACTTTATGTGATCTGTTATCTCCTAAATAAATGTGTGTGCCATCAATTTTCTCATAATATTCATCATACCATTCTTTATTACAAGTCATATGAGATGATGCTCCATAATCTATGAACCATGGATTCTCATCATTAGTTTTAGCAGACAATGCAACTTCAGAAATAAACAAATTAAGATTTGTAAATCCATCATTGATAAATGTCTTTATGTACAAAAATTCCATTATGCCTTTTATATCTCTTATTTGACTCATGATTCTTTCTTTTATAACAATATTTAGTAAGATGTCTAGGTTTTCCACAATATTCACATTCAATATTTCTCTTAACATAAGAATCATTATGTGTCATACCTTTCTGCGTTTCTTGAAACTAGCCTCTGTTCTTGTCCCATGAGTTACCTCGGTATTATCTTTTACCTCTTGCAATCAAAGCCAACTATGAGCCACTTGAGTCTAGATCATAATTATTCATTCTCTCTTCCTCTTGAAGAAGGATACCAACCAATTCATCAAAAGTAGGGGGATTTTGTCTAGCTGAGAGTGCTGAAATAAATACTTTATAATCTTGCATTAAACCCTTCAAATCGATTGTTACTAAATCACTACTGGAAATATTTTCACCAATGTCACCCAACTTATCACTTAAATATTTAATTCTGGATAAAAAAAATTACTTATACTTTCATTGGCTTCCATTTTGATAGATAATAGCTCAGTTTTTAGGAATAAAATCCGGTTTGCATTAGAGGTTTCATACAAACCTTTGAGAATGTCCCACGTCTCTTTGGAAATTTTACAATTTCTTATATGAGGAATGATGGTGTCCTTTATGGACATATGCAACACCACTTTCGCTTTCATTTCTCGTCTATCCCAATTTGGAATTGAGACAACAATAATGGGTTTGGTATCATCTCCTTTGACAATCATCCATAGACTATATGCCACTAAAATGGTGATCATATTAAACTTCCAATTTACATAACTTTTTCCATCAAGTTCAGTGTAATCATTTAAATAAGAATCAACAAGAGGGTTTGCCATCTTCTACCACAAATAATTCAATGATTATCCACCAATTTAAAGAAAAAACAAACAATTGGATTTTACCTCGTGGGCTCCTTTGTTGCATACAACAACTTCGAGTTACAAGTGGAAGGATATCCAATTCGTTGCAGATGTCGCTTTAAATTTTATCTCAAAACAAAACTAAGGCGTTACTCTATTGCCTACCATAAGAGGTCCAAAGCTGGGACAAAGGCAACAAAACCTGCATAGGCCATCAATGATGGTCCAATTTGGGTGAAGCTCTATATGGTGGGGATATATCGGTGGACATGCGATTGGTGGAGATATATCTACTAAAATATATTGGTGCACACGGGCGACATATGATATGTATCTACGGCCACGGTCAAAATGGGAGCGATGTCACAGTCAAACACTCGTTCTCTAGCACTATTTATTGGAAAAATTCCACTTCCCACCCAAAACTAAATTGTTGGTTATTGATAGCAGAGAAGAATAATAATGCAAATACCTTTGCTTGCCAAAACTAAATGAAGATCGACAACAACAACACGGTTACTCATCCATCCACATCTCCACGCATCAGTGGTCAAAAGTAGAATAATGCCAATAAATTTTAATTTAGGTCTCTCTCACCATTCGCCAAAACAACTCCACCAGTTGACATGCACTCACACTAGTCGACGCACACTCACACCAGTTGATAGCTCCACGCTCACCCTTTATGATGGAAGAAACATCCACTCTTAAATCAGAAAAAAATGATGGTAGGAACATCCACTTTGAAAACACTGGCAACAACAGTGACGAGGTTCCTCACAATATAATTGACCTCTGGTCTGATACGAAATTAAATTTATTAGAACATGAGGAACACACAAGTGAAACAATGCTCACTAAAATTGATTTATTGAGAGAATTTGATTACATTTATAGTCAAAAGTCAAATAGAATATTAGATCACACTCCTATCATTGTGCATCTCAAACCACCCAAAAACTAAATGTATGTGCTTATGAAACAAACCCAAAACATCATTCTAAATTTACAATGTATTCTAGAAATTTCTACATTATTCTAACAAATATCTTAGTAATGAAGATGAGTAGAAGGAAAGTTAGAGTAAACACATTTTTCCAACTTCAATTGCTTGCAAGAAAGATAGAGAACTTCATTTCTTAACATTCTAGCTATTTATTTTATAGAGAAAAAAAAGGTGTGGAGTATTTTTGTTGATATCACTATGTAAAATAGTTTATTCAAAATAATTTGTCGATTGTTGTTTATTACTCGCATACATTTCATTTTGTTGTAAAAACGGGTTGCTTATATATTTTAATGTATTAATTTAATATTTTATTTTATTGATTAAAATTGTTGGTGTGACTAAATAGTTGCGGGTTGAGTGGGATTTTTTTAGCAGTTAAAAACTAATTAATAAATATAAATAAAAGAACGTCTATATGATAACTTTGACACTCTACATTGGTTTAGACTAAACCTCAATATATTGCATAATAGAGAGCTATGACAACCTTCTCTTATGAAAACGGATGTAAGTGTGGAACACATGCAAATGTACATTTTAGGTTGGAGTTTTTATCGCACAATTTGTAGGTTGGGAAAGGCTTAACCCAATCCAATAGATGACAATAATTATGGGAGAATCTATCCAGTGTCACCTTAAATAAACCCTCCCCTTGCTTTAGTGAAGGGAAAATCCTACA
Organism: Picea glauca; assembly: GCA_000966675.3. Lineage (NCBI taxonomy): Eukaryota > Viridiplantae > Streptophyta > Pinopsida > Pinales > Pinaceae > Picea > Picea glauca. The sequence goes on along the minus strand of JZKD02S0021120.1, from coordinate 23,549 downwards.
CAAGGGGGATCCTAGGTGACCCTAGGGGGAAATGAGATGGAAAGTGAGGTTATGGAAGTGATACCCTTATAGGTGAAACTAATAAGTGGATAATGACTTTGAAACAAATATCAGATATGGTTAATGGTTTCCAACCGCTTGAGTACCTGCAAAAGATAGTTGTACCTTCCCGAGACACAAGAAGAGACAAGTATACAAGCTCAAAGATTAAGTGGACAAGAAAGTTAAGTTTGTTTTCCCAAACTACAATAGTAAACACGATTACATATTATCAAGTAATAAATCTAATTACTACAGATTTAACCACTCAAAGCATCAAATATTTACTCAGGATGAAGAACAAAACATGTAGATTAATTCTCAATACTTTAGCACAAACTTTAGTGGTATTAGAGGATTGTTTTGTGAAGATTTCAGAGTATGTTTGTAACATCCAAATGGATGTAGAACAATTTTTCTACAACAACAAGTTTCAACCACTAGAACAAGCAAGTAATCCAACAAAAAGTTCACCAATTAGCAGTAGAAACATAGTGATGGCTTACTAGAAAATTTCCATGGTTGAAATGCAAGTTAAATTTAAAGATATAGAGTAGTTTGTTGCAGTCCTAATGGTCATAGATTTCAGTTATGACAACAATAATATATCCTTGGGAAAATAAAATTCCCTAGTCGCTCAAGGAAGCTATTACATCATAGAATTGATTCCACTTCAAACAATTTGAAAATCACGTAGTATCACATTACCTAATGCAAACAATTTTATTTATCTTATGAAAAATTCAGATTATTTCCTTTAAAATATTGGGTAAAAGGAGTCTTTGATGTAAGCATTATATCCCTAATATCCCTAGGGGTGTAAGCCATTTTACTCCCTAGAGAATGAAAATGAAACTAGGTAAATCTAGAAGGGTGTACACCCTTGTACTCCTCTTAGAAACCTTGGTTAAAATGACTTGTCAAATAGAAATGAGATGAAGTTTGGGGGAGGGTGTATGCACTTATACTCCTCCTAGGGTTACAAACAAGAATATCATGGAACAAGAAGAAAACAACAATAAATGCAGAAATTTCCTTACCAATTCCACAAGATGCAAGATCTAAACCTTAGTTTACCAAAACATATTCATCCGTAAGAAAGAGAGTAAGCCTCCAATATGTGCACACCACCTTAGCTCCACAATGTATCAAGAGAAAACACCGAAAGATATTTTCATAAGAGTGAGATCCAAATTTCCCAAAGAGGGTGCAAATTTCAGCCAAGTATCCTTCTCCAAATGGGAGAGCTATGATATAAAATGAAATGAAATGATTCTTATTTATAAAACAAAATCCTAAAAAGTGTTTGTCCACTTAAGTTAGGGTAAAATACAAAATAAAGGAGGCATTTCCTTTTATTTTTCCCCTTTACAATATTAAATTCAAATTTAACTTTAAAATTGCACATAAGAAACCCTAAAGATGAATGTCAACGCTCTCTAGGGTGACATTATGGCACTTCTGGAAAGTAGTTTGAGCTTGGAGGTGAAATATTGGGCCTCCAAAGGATTCCCTCTCATGAAATAGGGTCTCCTCCATCAAGCCAAGGATTATCTCCATAAAAAAGGTGCCAAGTGTCAAGCCAACACCACCACAACCAAAACCCAATCCCCAGCAAAATGTGAAGCCCCAAGATGTAGTTCTCTAGACTCCAAAGGTAAGTCATTGGGGTGATGAACGGATAGGATAGGTCATCCAAGTTGTCTCTCAAGCCTCCAAAGTATACTCTCATTAGCTCGTGTGCGGTCCATGGTATCCAACCCGTCGGATTCATGCCCCAAGGAAGCCCAACCTAGGCTTGTTCGTCCAAAACTGTCCACCAAGCAATATAATACCCCTAGGATGAATCCCAAATTGTAAATGCAAATGTACTTAAGCTAGTGAGTTGTTTTATATCATTGTGCATGCACCTTCCATGGTATAGTGCGCAAATGTACTATGCACTAAAATGATTAAGTGTGCACATTCCAGGATACCGTGTGCAACAAACTTCAGTGCGCACGATTTTGAGGCCAGGGAGCCTTTTTGTATATGTTTTGTTTTGTAGGTTGGTGATCCAGTTTATTATAAGCCAAAAGGATTATGTGATGATTAGGATGGAGAGCCTAGATGATAAAGGCTAATGGGCCTATTTTTGTATATGTAAATACTCATATCAATAATATAATACATCGTTGTATGTAGACCGACCACAATAAAAGAGTACGGGGGACTAAACTCCACTAGTTGGGGAAAGAGGGATAAAATTTAAGGATAAGGGGATAAGCTAGGGAGCTTAAGCCAAAAAAGAATATTATATTAATATTCCTTAAAGTATAAAGTATGGATAATTATTTTATCTTAAGTTCTAAGGATGGGGAAAAGTGGGCCAAAGTAGTTCTCAACATGACAAGTGTCAAGTTGGGAACATGCATACACATATCTTGGAATTAGTTCATTTTTTGGGGGATTCCATCATCATTCACTGGTTGATTCAACTGTTCTTGGTACCTTTCTGTACCTATATTCGTACCTGTAGTTGTACCTGTACCTGTATCTGTAATTGGTTATCTTAGGAGTTGGACTAAAAAAGTGGGTTGTCAGGCCCATGGGGTATTGAAGAGGTGGGTTGTTAGGACAATGAGAAATTTCTCTCTAGGTGAGAAAATTGTTGGGAATTGATTTCCTGAAGGTTGAAAACTGCAACTACAGGCTCTGATACTTCCTCTCTGGCCTGTTGTTGAAGCCTTAGAAAGGAAGTGGGGCAGCCCAAGAACTTTTGATCAGAGAAGGGGAACACTTCCTAGGATGGGACATGCATGTGGGTAATGAGGGACTGTAGGCTGTTAGTTTGAGTTCACATATGTGACAAAATTTTTCTTGTTGTCTGAGATACATCAAACTGGTTAGGAATCCCTTTAATCGGGTGGAGTTTAGTCCCAAATCGAGGGTGACCCATTACTGAGAGTGATGAACAATGTGGTCTAAGTCTTGGAGTTTCGTGGAAGGTCTGCACACAGTTGGTTATATTTTTACTAAGATAAGTGTCCATTTTGTGTTAAATTACATGCTGCATTATTATTTATGTGTTTATTTTTATGGGTTTTTGATGTAGGAGCATCTCTCCACGTCAACAATGTGCTAGCCATCCAACACATTCAATGCCTATTAATGGATAAAGGGAGAGGCACAACCCTCTCAATTTTAAAATTTTAAATGTAATAAATGGTTGTAAGGCTGATAAATGCCAGACCACACCTTTGTACATGTAGTGGTCAGGGTTGCCTTAAATGGTTACCTGTAGCAGGTCCAGGTCGTAGTTAGGCCTGTACATTCATTTATGGAATGAATTCGTAGAGGTATGGAGCCTCTCTGTAATAGCGATAGCTTAGAGACGGTGATGAGGATAAGCTCATGGGAGCCCTCGTTTTGTTGAAGGAATGTTAGGACTCCAAGTAGAGAGTTAGAGGAAGAGGAGATATTGGTTAGAGAGATCTCGAGAGAGAAAGAGATGAGACTGGTTACAATCCCACCTTGTAAAACATTTGTATAGATACACAAAGATTAATAGAAAATCTAAGATTTTCCTGCATACTGTGTGTTTGGTGTTTATATGTTTTTATGCATTTCATGTTTTAAATGCATAATTGGTGAAGCATTGCATAAGTTTCAATTTCTTCTCGTCTTTGAGTTTTTGAGTGCAAGGAGTGCACATAGTCTGCAAGGTGTGCGTTGATAAGGGTGAGGTAACCTCAGGAAATCTCAAGAGGGATAACGTTGATCCTTCATTAGCAGAAGTGCAAGGAGTGCACAGGAAGAACTTTGTCACAAGTTCAGGGAAAACAGAACTACTGAAGGTTCTGTAAAGCTCTGCCAGGAGGGCATTGAGCATGTGCATAGAGTGAAAAGGAGGGACTTTATTTTGAGTTTAGGGAGGATAAGTGTCGAGGAGAGACACTTACAGAGTTGTTGAACACTCTATAGGCTCTGCAAGGAGTGCATCGAGAAGAAAAACACTAGGAGGGCGTGATGCATTTCTTTGCAAGAAATATTTCGAATTGAGTTATTCAAAACCTCAATAGTACCAGGAGTGTGTGAGTGTGAACTTGTTTCAAGTTCTTAAGTTCAGGAGAAACAATGCCTTTGCACACAGAGCAATATCAGAAAGGAGTAGAAGACAGAGAAAACCTTTCGAGGTTTTTGAGTTGACAAATCTCAGGAGGGGAAGCGTTTCTATAATGCAGACGAGACCCAAAGGAACTGGGTTCACAAGAGGAAGAGTCGAAGGTCGAATCCTTCGACACTTAGAAAATATCCTAAGTTAGAGAGAAAAGGAATCTCAGGAAGGAGGAGCAACAACTATTGTTAGATCAGTTGGGAAGACAAGATCTGGACCATTCCATAAGTGTTCAGATAGGAGGAACGCACATAGGAGATGTTCAAATCTGATCTGTCATATCTGGAGGCATGGATCAACATCCGTTGATCTCCATGTAAGGTGCACATGGTTTAAGTTTTCATCATTTCGCGTAATGGGAGACGAAAGAGGAGAGTCTTTCGACTCTCATGCTAAGAATTGCGAAAGGTAGGTTTGCGATTAGATCTTGACTGTCAATCAGGACAAGTTCTGGACTGTTGATCATCTAGAGTCTGGACCATCAGATCTCATGCAAAGGGTCAATAGTCGTACGATCTGCGAGATCAATGTGAGTCTTAGCTCTTGTGCCAAGGAGGTGTTTCAACATTTCCTTACCAGGAAATCTAAGGGAACAGTCTCGACAATCGTTCCCCAAAGTTGCGAAAGGAGATTTCGCGAAGGGATCTAGATCGTCGGTCACAGAGGTTTATCAGCCATCGGATCTAGAGGATGCATGGTAGAGATCCGGAGGCCATCGATGTTTTCATCACTAGGATAACAAGGGTGAAGACCAGTGAAATCTCACGAAAGGAGAGTTCTTGAAAACATCAGGTTCGTTCATCAAGGAGGACACTTGGTCAGTGGTCAAGGTTTCGGGGAAACCCTCGGAAGGTTGTGGGTCGTCGATCCATTTGGACTGGGGTCATTGGTTTAGGAGGAATCTGGATTGTTGATCTCTCAAGGAGGGATTTCGATGTTTCATGGACTGGGAAAACGAGAGGGAGAATATTTTGACTCTCATAAAAGAAATCATGAAAGGGTCAACACCATTGATCCAGGGGAAGATCTCGACCGTTGAGTGTCCAAGGAGGAACTTCGGGTTTTCGACAACTGGAATATCAGGGAATAGAGGCCTTCAACTTTGCAATTCGCAAAGTCCCGAAACACCTTGGGACTTAGCCCTAGGTCATGGGAGAAAGTTTGCATGGTGAGAAGCGAAGGGAGGCTCTAGCCCGTGGATCAGAATTTCGGGATTCGGGGGTTCAATGGAGGAGGATTCGTAAGATGTGGAGTCACGACTCGTGAAACCATGAAACAATCACGACCGTTGAAGTGAGGAGGAGGCAAGGTCATTGAATCTGGCCTATATAAGGACCGAGATTCAGGTTTCAGGGATTTGATAAGGCAAGGAGGAGAGGCACTGCATCGTGATTCCCTGAATCGTGAAACCTAAAGCGCTCAAAGAAGTTGAGCCAAGGTTTATGGAGAGTGGTCATATGGGCGAAGGCTACGAAAAGATCTAGTGCTCACTAAGCTATTTTCGGGGTTTCAGGAATTCAGGTACTGGGGTTTAAAGGAGGAAGGGTTGGATGCATTCCAATCTCGTGAAACTCAAAGCACCAAAGGGATTGGCCCCAGGTCATGAGAGAGGGGTCACATGGATGTGAGTTAAGGGAGGAGCTAGGCTCTATTTTTGGGTTTCAACATTTCGAAGGACAAGGAGACGGGGAGAGCTCATATATAGAATTCCTGAAATGCAAAAGGCATGTAGCCTAGAACCTTGGGTCATAGCCCAGGGTCACGAGAGAGGAAGGGGATAATAAAGAAAGTTGCCAACGCCAAACTGGGTTGTTGGTTCATAATAGAGAAGGGTGCCAAAAGGTGGGGAGTGTGCACAGGTTTAGCCAAGTTGTGCATAGGGACAAAAAGGGACCTATGGATTTGTTCAAGAGGTTCCAATAGGGAACCAGAGAGCCATTTCAGCTCGTGGAGGTAGAACGATCTAGTGACCGAGAGGTCGTGGACCCTACTAAGGTAGGGGGTCCGCATCAGTTTTTCCCGTGTATGTTGCATGTGTATTGTTATTATTATTTTGTATGTACCTATGCATTTGTAGAATGTATTTGTCTGTCTTAAGTTATATATATAAATTTTAGCAAGATTTTTCGTGTGTATATGTTTTTATTTGTATAGATTTCAAAATTTTTATGTGGCATATCTCAGTTGGATGTTGGGGATGTTACAAGCAAAGTCCTACAAAGACAATGAATACATTGTCCAAGGATCTCAAGTCAAACATATCATGATAATTATATCAAATGAATAAAAGAGTCACCTAAGCATTTGCATAGAAAACCACCTCATCAAATTACACAAATGCTCAAATAGTTTATGCAATTTGCCAAGTTTAGATATAGGAGGGTTGACAAAGTGACCTATTGGGTGAATCATTCCCTAAGTCAAGGAGTTTTTCCCAGGTGGACCTCCCTCTAAGCCATGTGCAAAAAATGAAGTGGATAGGGGAAAGAATTTTGGGCATGGGGTCCATGACATACAAGGGATTGTAGTGTCTCATTTATGGGTTCCTTTGTATAGGGTGTGCTGCACCTTTTTTTTCAATGCATCATTTTTCCAAGCCCATTTAATTCCATTAATTAATTAAGGTCCAGAACAACTGGGTACTCCCTATGGGGTAACATATAGCTTAGGGGGAAGTAACACAGTGTCACTTGAAGGGAGAGCTACACAAAGTGCCATGGGGGTAAATTATATCTTGTAATGCACTTGTGTAGATCTCTCAACAAGTGGGATATTTATATATGTGTTTTATTTTGCAGGTCTTTGAATTTTTAGGAGAAACATTTCATTGTTCTCAATACCTCTTTTGGAAGAGCATATGAAAGATTATGATTTGGATTTTATCTATTGCCAGCTACATTCCCTCTATTCCTTTAGCCCCTTTTTCCCATGAAATGAGAGGCAATCCCTTCTTGAGTCAGTACACTCGAAAATCCCAAAAGATAAGGAGGTGAGGAGATGAAGTGTGGAAAGTGGTAAGTATGATCGAGAATGGAATGATGATTTGTCAAGTGGACCTCCCAATAGAAAACCCATCCCTATGAAAGGACTATGAAAGTAGAGAAAAATGAAAATCAAAATCAAAATAAAATGCAACTAAAATACCATGAACAATCAAAATTCAAATGCAAGAATGGAAAATGACCTACCTACTTTCCTAGAACCTGGGCCCTGAAGAAGTCAAGTACCACCTTGGAAATAATGTTTGAGGAGGGATCCATTTTCCTTCAAGGAATCCATCTCCCTTTTGTTGTGGAAAAAAAAAAGGAATCTAACCCATATATCTCTTCTATCTTGTAGGGTCCCAGCCACAAACTATCAAACTTTTGATGCATTCGAGGTTTTCCTCTTCTTTTATCCCACATTAGGACCTACTCTCCTTTCTTGAAATCTATTTTCCTTGATTTATGGTCAAGCGTCCCTTTTATTTTCTCTTGGTTATTTTCCATATGATCAAAGGCCATTCTTCGAGTTTCATACAACTCTATGATTTGATTAATTCGCCCCTGCAATTCTTCTTTATCTATGGCAACGTGTTGAGCTAGTTTCAAGGCTAGAATTTGAAGGTTTATAGGTAGGAGTGATTCTATCTCGTAAACCAATTTGAAATGGTTTTTTCCGGTATAGGCCTTAATAGTTGTGTGGTCTTCCCATAAGCCATACTTGATCTTTCTATCCCAACTTTTCTTGTTCTCTCCAACATTCTTTTGTACAATATTCATAATATTCTTATTGTTGGACTTTGCTAGTCCATTTCCTTGAGGATAATAATTCAAGGAGTGTGACAAGAAAATTCCATATTTGAAACATAACTCATTAAGTGACATCAAGATAAAAGCCTTGGGATTATCTGTGGTTATCCTTGTAGGAATGCCAAATCTAGAGATAATTATTTCTTTAAGGAATTTCATCACGACCTCTTATGTTCCTTTCTTCATTGGGATGGCTTCCACCCATCTGGTGAAGTAATATGTGGTAGTTAAAACCCACCGGTAACCATTACTAGAGTTTTCCTTGAAATCGCCAATGAAATCCAGTCCCCATTGTTGAAAATGTGCTTCTACGACGACTAGTTTAAGAGGGAGGTTAGGGAGGCATTGTTTCCCGGTAAAGAAATGACAAGGATGAAATGATATGAAATATAGATGTGTGTCAGAGAAAATATTGGGCCAATAATATATTTCCCTTAGGATCTTATGGGAAGTAGTGCTAGTCACAAATCCACCTCCACAATACCCTGAGTGAAAATCAATGACTAACTTGTTTTCTTCTTCCTTATTCACACACCTAAGGATTACCCCATCAAGGTTCCTCCATCCGAGACCATATTGTGTCAAACAATACTTCATGCCTTTGATCCTTAGGGATATCCTCTTACAATTGCCAAATGATCAGGGAAAGTAAGTTTCTTCAAGTAATAAATGATGTCTAAATGCCACTCGTCAGTCTCAATTTCACTTATCATAATGTTAATTTGTTCCTTTTCTCCTATCTCAATGGATTCCTGATTTCTTTCTGTGAAAATTTTACCTACCCCTTGGCCTTTGATTATCTTGGATGGTTTGATCTCCAAGTCGTGTTCTTGTATCTGTGAAATCCATTTTCCCCTTGATCCAAGACAATCCTCTTTTGATAAAACACCCTTTATGGTGGGGTAAGGGACAAAATATTTAATCTTGTTGTATCCCACATAAGTCTTAATATGTTTGAGGTACTTGACAAGAAAATAGACTTGTTTCTCTGTAATGGTGTAATTTAAGTCTAACTCCCTAATGGTTTTGCTCATGAAAGTGATCGATTGTTCATCTCCTTGACCATTCTTTTGCAAAAGAACTCTTGTGGTGGTATCCTTTGAAGCGAAAGAGAACATGATGAATTCTTTAGTGAAATATGGGTTGCCTAGGACCAATGTTATAGTTATTGCTTCTTTGATGCCAACTTCCATTCATTTTCTAGTTTGAAAGGAACATCCTTCTTTAACAAGCGATTGAGTGGATTCACGAATTCAAAAAAGTTCGGAACGAACCTCCTTATGAAGTTGATTTTGACAAAGAAGGACTACATGGTCTTCTTATATTTATGGAGAGGGAAATTCTTTATGGATTTGATTATGGAAGGGTCTATCGAGATCTCATATTTGGAAATGATATGGCCTAATAAATTGTCTTTATCCACACCAAAAATTGATTTCTTTGGATTAAGAGAAATGTAATATTCTATGCACCTTTGAAAAATCGTTTTTAAGTTTTGGATATGTTGACCTCTATTCTTGGAGATAGTGGTTAGGTCATCCTGGTAAATCTCTATAAGTTTCTCAGTTAATTCCCTAAAATCATAATCCACGGCACGTTGAAAAGTGGCTCCTGCGTTGGTCAATCCAAAAGGCATTCTCAAATACTTGTAAGTTCCACAAGGGGTGTTGAAAGCAATTTTGAGTTGGTCGTCTTATTTCATTAGCACCTGGTTCTATCCTAAAAATTTGTCAAGCATGGACATCATCTCTACTCCGACGACCCTTTGAAAAAGATACTCCATGTTTAGAAAATGAAAATTTTCTTTAAGTGAAGTCTGGTTCAAATTTATCAAGTCAACGCTTATCCTGATTTCACCATTCTTCTTCCAGACAATGAATGGATTTGACACCCGTGATGAGTACCTAATGGGCTTGATTATCCCTGCCTCAACCATCTTTTGCAACTCCTTTTGGACTTGTGGGGCAAATTTCAGGTTCATTTTCTTGAGCTTCTTCCTGAAGGGTTTTGTGTCTTCCTTAAGGGGAATAAAATGCTATATGACGTCCTCTCGGTAAGACTTCAGATCTTCATATGACTAGGAAAAAAATCCTTAAATTCTATTATGAGGGAAATAAATTTCTCCCTCTCATCAAGAGTTGTTCCTTTTCCAAATTTGACCATTTTTGCGGATTTCTTGGTGCCAATATTGAATTCAATGACCTTGTCATCAATTTTGCTTGATGGATTCCCCTTATACATGTCATTTGAGCAAACAATTCTCTCTACTGGAATGACACCTTTGGGTAAGGGTCCTTTAGGAAAATCAATGATTTCAATATTTACTTCTTCTGCCAACACATTTATCTAGGCTTTTGATAATTCACCTTTATTTTGGAGGAAACACATGATCTGATTTTCATTATCAAAAACCTTCCAATGTTCCATGTTATCAAGTTACATTGAAGGCCCAAAATTTACTTCCACTTTGTAGAGACTGATCTCTTTAAAAAGTTGTGAAGTAGACGCGGATACAAAAAGGTTGTCTGCCAAATGATTTTCTTTTCTAGGGATGGTTTCGATCGAAAATTTATCGAATCTCTTCATGGCATCCCAGAAAACATATTTGTATTATTTCAACCTTGGGTTCTTAGTAGAGAAATTATTGTTAACCTATAAAATGATCAAGTACGAGTCTCCTCTTACACATATGGACTTGATGTTCATATCAATGGAAAGGTTCATGCCCAAAATGAGGGATTTATACTCAGTGATGTTGTTTTTGCAGTTAAACTCAAGCATGTATGAGAAAAGGGTAGTCTATTTATATGTTGATATTAAAATTACTCATGCACCTGAGCCTGAGCTTGAGTGCATGCCATTGAATTCTAAGCCCCAAGATCCATCCTTCTTTTCTTTTTCTAGAAAGAGGGAGTTTCAAAAAATGAATGTGTTGTCAATCTCTTCATCCAGAACTTTATGGGGCGTGCCGACATGATTTTTGACGAAGTCTTCTTTCTTGGTCTTGTTTGGGAATATAGTCTTCTCTTCATTCTCAATGGCACCAATTTTCTTCTCTTTACATGGATTAATTAGAACTTATTGAATATGTTGTAAAATATTCTCTTCAACCTTCCTTCTTGCTCGTTTTATTTTAAATTTTAACGTATCCCTTATAGGGGGAGGTATTTTTTCAGATTTTGTATCCTTGTATTTCCCCAACAAACTCATCACGTGACCAACAACCTCGTTAGCGACTTCCTCTTATTCCATTTGCAGGTATGTCCTGACATTGTGGGGAGGGTCTAGAATGAAAAGTTCTGAAACTTGATTTATGTAAATGATTTCCTCAAGAAAATCCTCATCTTGGCACAGAGAAAATGATATGTCCTCTTTGATCTCACATGCCCTTTCTTGGGCTTCAAATAAATTTGTAGGGCATCCCTTTCCAATTAGAACTCTGTAGGGATATTTCATGGTTGATATGTAGGACTTGAGGATGGTACCTTGAGAGTGATTGAAATCTTGAGGAAAGTGCCTCACAAGGGTATTGAACCTATCATTGAAGTCCTATATGCTTTCCTCTGGTTTTATTTTGTAGTTATAGAGTTGCTTATAAAGGGACTGACAATATTTGTTTTTCTCAAAAAATTTGGCAAAACGTTCTTGAAAAAGATCTTAACTTGTGATCGTCCCTGGGAAGATACTATCATACCACTCATTAGCCCTTTTGACAAGAGCGTAGGAGAAAAGTATCATCTAAACATATTCTTGTTGGTCATAGGGTTCAATGACACAAAGGAAGGTATATTAATGATCTTTGGTTGTGACAGAATTATCTCCTGAAAAGCTAGGGAGTCATTCCTTAAAATCCCTTGGGAATTTGTGAGGAGACCTAGGGATATTTGTCATGTCTAAAGTATTGTATGCATATTTAACCCATGGGATCGAGGAAGTACTTGGTGAACTAGGAATGGATGAAAGCAGTAGGTGTAGAGGAAGTGGGTTAAGATGGAGGGGTATGAGAGGTAGATGGGAAAACATGAGAAGTGGGAGATGACGAAGGACTAGACCGTTTGGGTGAAGGTTTATGATGCTTGGATGCATGTTGGGGAATTGGGTAATTATTTTTTCGGGTACATCCCATAATGGAGTCACAAAATGAGCCTTAAGACAAGCTTATCAAATATGGAAGGGGAGTTTTCTTCCAGTGGATTCGCACGACAAGCTAGGGGTAAAGGGTTCGGGATGGAATATTTCTAAAGTGTCGTTAGGGAACGATGCCAAAATGTTATCACACAAACTGTACATTGGGAAAATACCAATCTAATCCATGATATGGTGATAACTGTGGGAGATTCTACCCACTCTCACCTTAGATAAACCCTCCCCTCACTTTAGTGAAGGAGAAATATTATGCAAAGGGGGGATCTCGGGTGACCCTAGGGGGAAATGAGTTGGAAAGTGAGTTTATGGAAGTGATACCCCTATATTTCAATATACTAAGTGGATAATGTATTGGAAACAAGTCTCGTAGATGGTTAATGGTTTCCAAGCACTTGAGTACCTGTAGAAACAATTGTACCTTCCTAAGACACAAGAAGAGACAAATATACAAGATTAAATATTAAGTGGAAAAGCAAGTTAAGATTGATGTGCCCAAATACAAGAATAAACAAGAGTATACATCAGAAAGAATATATATAATTACTATAGATTTAACCTCTCAAAGCATCAATGATTTATTGAGAGATGAAACACAAAACATGTAGATTAATTCTCAATACTTTAGCACAAATTTTAGTGGTATTAGAGGGTTGTTGTATGAAGTGTTCATAGTATGTTTGTAAAAACCAAATGGTTGTAGAAAATATTTACTACTACAACAAGTTTCAACCACTAAAACAAGAAAGTAATCCGATAAAAAGTTCATCAATTAGCAGTAGAAACATAGTGATGGCTTACTAGCAAATTTCCACTATTGAAATGCAAGTTAAATTTAAAGATACAGAGTAGTTTGTTGCAGCCCTAATGGCTGTAGTTTTAAGTTATGATAGAAATAATATATCCTTGGAAAACGAACATGACCTAGTGGCTAAAGAAAGATATTAGAGCATAGAATTGGTTGCACTTCAAACAATTTGAAAATATCGTAAAATCACATTACCCAATGCAATCAATTTTATTTCTCCAATGAAAAATTCAGATTAGTGCCTATAAAATGTTCGGTAAATGGAGTCTTGTATGTAAGAGTTAGACCGAAAATATCCCTAGGGGTGTAAGCCCTTTTACTCCCTAGGGCATGCAAATCAAACTTAGGTAATCTAGGAGGGTGTAAACCCTTGTACTCCTCCTAGCAAGCTTGGTTAAAATGATTTGTCAACTAGCAATGAGATGAAGTTTTGGAGGAGTGTGTATGCACTTATACTCCTCCTAGGGTTTCAAACAAGAATAGCATGGAACAAGAAGAAAACAGTAATAAATGCAGAAATTTCCTTACCAATTCCACAAGATGCAAGATCAAAACCCTAGTTTACCAAAACATATCCATCCACAAGCAAAAGAGTAAGCCTCCAAGAGGTGTGCACTATATTATCTCCACAATGTACTAAGAAGAATCACCAAAATACATTTTCATAAGAGAGAGAGATCCAAATTTCCCAAAGAGGGTGCAAATTTAAGCCAAGTATTGTTTTCCAAATGGGAGAGCTATGATATAAAATGAAATGATTCTTGTTTATATAAAACTCCTAAAAAATGTTTGTCCACTTAAGTTAGGGTAAACCACAAAATAAGAGAGACATTTCCCTTTATTTTTCCCCTTTAAAATATAAATTTCAAATTTAACTTAAAAATTGCGCATAAGAAACCCTAAANGCAAAGTCCTACAAAGACAATGAATACATTGTCCAAGGATCTCAAGTCAAACATATCATGATAATTATATCAAATGAATAAAAGAGTCACCTAAGCATTTGCATAGAAAACCACCTCATCAAATTACACAAATGCTCAAATAGTTTATGCAATTTGCCAAGTTTAGATATAGGAGGGTTGACAAAGTGACCTATTGGGTGAATCATTCCCTAAGTCAAGGAGTTTTTCCCAGGTGGACCTCCCTCTAAGCCATGTGCAAAAAATGAAGTGGATAGGGGAAAGAATTTTGGGCATGGGGTCCATGACATACAAGGGATTGTAGTGTCTCATTTATGGGTTCCTTTGTATAGGGTGTGCTGCACCTTTTTTTTCAATGCATCATTTTTCCAAGCCCATTTAATTCCATTAATTAATTAAGGTCCAGAACAACTGGGTACTCCCTATGGGGTAACATATAGCTTAGGGGGAAGTAACACAGTGTCACTTGAAGGGAGAGCTACACAAAGTGCCATGGGGGTAAATTATATCTTGTAATGCACTTGTGTAGATCTCTCAACAAGTGGGATATTTATATATGTGTTTTATTTTGCAGGTCTTTGAATTTTTAGGAGAAACATTTCATTGTTCTCAATACCTCTTTTGGAAGAGCATATGAAAGATTATGATTTGGATTTTATCTATTGCCAGCTACATTCCCTCTATTCCTTTAGCCCCTTTTTCCCATGAAATGAGAGGCAATCCCTTCTTGAGTCAGTACACTCGAAAATCCCAAAAGATAAGGAGGTGAGGAGATGAAGTGTGGAAAGTGGTAAGTATGATCGAGAATGGAATGATGATTTGTCAAGTGGACCTCCCAATAGAAAACCCATCCCTATGAAAGGACTATGAAAGTAGAGAAAAATGAAAATCAAAATCAAAATAAAATGCAACTAAAATACCATGAACAATCAAAATTCAAATGCAAGAATGGAAAATGACCTACCTACTTTCCTAGAACCTGGGCCCTGAAGAAGTCAAGTACCACCTTGGAAATAATGTTTGAGGAGGGATCCATTTTCCTTCAAGGAATCCATCTCCCTTTTGTTGTGGAAAAAAAAAAGGAATCTAACCCATATATCTCTTCTATCTTGTAGGGTCCCAGCCACAAACTATCAAACTTTTGATGCATTCGAGGTTTTCCTCTTCTTTTATCCCACATTAGGACCTACTCTCCTTTCTTGAAATCTATTTTCCTTGATTTATGGTCAAGCGTCCCTTTTATTTTCTCTTGGTTATTTTCCATATGATCAAAGGCCATTCTTCGAGTTTCATACAACTCTATGATTTGATTAATTCGCCCCTGCAATTCTTCTTTATCTATGGCAACGTGTTGAGCTAGTTTCAAGGCTAGAATTTGAAGGTTTATAGGTAGGAGTGATTCTATCTCGTAAACCAATTTGAAATGGTTTTTTCCGGTATAGGCCTTAATAGTTGTGTGGTCTTCCCATAAGCCATACTTGATCTTTCTATCCCAACTTTTCTTGTTCTCTCCAACATTCTTTTGTACAATATTCATAATATTCTTATTGTTGGACTTTGCTAGTCCATTTCCTTGAGGATAATAATTCAAGGAGTGTGACAAGAAAATTCCATATTTGAAACATAACTCATTAAGTGACATCAAGATAAAAGCCTTGGGATTATCTGTGGTTATCCTTGTAGGAATGCCAAATCTAGAGATAATTATTTCTTTAAGGAATTTCATCACGACCTCTTATGTTCCTTTCTTCATTGGGATGGCTTCCACCCATCTGGTGAAGTAATATGTGGTAGTTAAAACCCACCGGTAACCATTACTAGAGTTTTCCTTGAAATCGCCAATGAAATCCAGTCCCCATTGTTGAAAATGTGCTTCTACGACGACTAGTTTAAGAGGGAGGTTAGGGAGGCATTGTTTCCCGGTAAAGAAATGACAAGGATGAAATGATATGAAATATAGATGTGTGTCAGAGAAAATATTGGGCCAATAATATATTTCCCTTAGGATCTTATGGGAAGTAGTGCTAGTCACAAATCCACCTCCACAATACCCTGAGTGAAAATCAATGACTAACTTGTTTTCTTCTTCCTTATTCACACACCTAAGGATTACCCCATCAAGGTTCCTCCATCCGAGACCATATTGTGTCAAACAATACTTCATGCCTTTGATCCTTAGGGATATCCTCTTACAATTGCCAAATGATCAGGGAAAGTAAGTTTCTTCAAGTAATAAATGATGTCTAAATGCCACTCGTCAGTCTCAATTTCACTTATCATAATGTTAATTTGTTCCTTTTCTCCTATCTCAATGGATTCCTGATTTCTTTCTGTGAAAATTTTACCTACCCCTTGGCCTTTGATTATCTTGGATGGTTTGATCTCCAAGTCGTGTTCTTGTATCTGTGAAATCCATTTTCCCCTTGATCCAAGACAATCCTCTTTTGATAAAACACCCTTTATGGTGGGGTAAGGGACAAAATATTTAATCTTGTTGTATCCCACATAAGTCTTAATATGTTTGAGGTACTTGACAAGAAAATAGACTTGTTTCTCTGTAATGGTGTAATTTAAGTCTAACTCCCTAATGGTTTTGCTCATGAAAGTGATCGATTGTTCATCTCCTTGACCATTCTTTTGCAAAAGAACTCTTGTGGTGGTATCCTTTGAAGCGAAAGAGAACATGATGAATTCTTTAGTGAAATATRGGTTGCCTAGGACCAATGTTATAGTTATTGCTTCTTTGATGCCAACTTCCATTCATTTTCTAGTTTGAAAGGAACATCCTTCTTTAACAAGCGATTGAGTGGATTCACGAATTCAGAAAAGTTCAGAACGAACCTCCTTATGAAGTCGATTTTGCCAAAGAAGGACTACATGGTCTTCTTATATTTAGGGGGAGGGAAATTCTTTATGGATTTGATTATGGAAGGGTCTATCGAGATCTCATATTTGGAAATGATATGGTCTAATAAATTGTCTTTATCCACACCAAAAATTGATTTCTTTGGATTAAGAGAAATGTAATATTCTATGCACCTTTGAAAAATCGTTTTTAAGTTTTGGATATGTTGACTTATATTCTTGGAGATAGTGGTTAGGTCATCCTGGTAAATCTCTATAAGTTTCTCAGTTAATTCCCTAAAATCATAATCCATGGCACGTTGAAAAGTGGCTCCTGCGTTGGTCAATCCAAAAGGAATTCTCAAATACTTGTAAGTTCCACAAGGGGTGTTGAAAGCAGTTTTGAGTTGGTCGTCTTCTTTCATTAGCACCTGGTTGTATCCTAAAAATTTGTCAAGCATGGACATCATCTCTACTCCGACGACCCTTTGAAAAAGATACTCCATGTTTAGAAAATGAAAATTTTCTTTAAGTGAAGTCTGGTTCAAATTTATCAAGTCAACGCTTATCCTGATTTCACCATTCTTCTTCCAGACAATGAATGGATTTGACACCCGTGATGAGTACCTAATGGGCTTGATTATCCCTGCCTCAACCATCTTTTGCAACTCCTTTTGGACTTGTGGGGCAAATTTCAGGTTCATTTTCTTGAGCTTCTTCCTGAAGGGTTTTGTGTCTTCCTTAAGGGGAATAAAATGCTATATGACGTCCTCTCGGTAAGACTTCAGATCTTCATATGACTAGGAAAAAAATCCTTAAATTCTATTATGAGGGAAATAAATTTCTCCCTCTCATCAAGAGTTGTTCCTTTTCCAAATTTGACCATTTTTGCGGATTTCTTGGTGCCAATATTGAATTCAATGACCTTGTCATCAATTTTGCTTGATGGATTCCCCTTATACATGTCATTTGAGCAAACAATTCTCTCTACTGGAATGACACCTTTGGGTAAGGGTCCTTTAGGAAAATCAATGATTTCAATATTTACTTCTTCTGCCAACACATTTATCTAGGCTTTTGATAATTCACCTTTATTTTGGAGGAAACACATGATCTGATTTTCATTATCAAAAACCTTCCAATGTTCCATGTTATCAAGTTACATTGAAGGCCCAAAATTTACTTCCACTTTGTAGAGACTGATCTCTTTAAAAAGTTGTGAAGTAGACGCGGATACAAAAAGGTTGTCTGCCAAATGATTTTCTTTTCTAGGGATGGTTTCGATCGAAAATTTATCGAATCTCTTCATGGCATCCCAGAAAACATATTTGTATTATTTCAACCTTGGGTTCTTAGTAGAGAAATTATTGTTAACCTATAAAATGATCAAGTACGAGTCTCCTCTTACACATATGGACTTGATGTTCATATCAATGGAAAGGTTCATGCCCAAAATGAGGGATTTATACTCAGTGATGTTGTTTTTGCAGTTAAACTCAAGCATGTATGAGAAAAGGGTAGTCTATTTATATGTTGATATTAAAATTACTCATGCACCTGAGCCTGAGCTTGAGTGCATGCCATTGAATTCTAAGCCCCAAGATCCATCCTTCTTTTCTTTTTCTAGAAAGAGGGAGTTTCAAAAAATGAATGTGTTGTCAATCTCTTCATCCAGAACTTTATGGGGCGTGCCGACATGATTTTTGACGAAGTCTTCTTTCTTGGTCTTGTTTGGGAATATAGTCTTCTCTTCATTCTCAATGGCACCAATTTTCTTCTCTTTACATGGATTAATTAGAACTTATTGAATATGTTGTAAAATATTCTCTTCAACCTTCCTTCTTGCTCGTTTTATTTTAAATTTTAACGTATCCCTTATAGGGGGAGGTATTTTTTCAGATTTTGTATCCTTGTATTTCCCCAACAAACTCATCACGTGACCAACAACCTCGTTAGCGACTTCCTCTTATTCCATTTGCAGGTATGTCCTGACATTGTGGGGAGGGTCTAGAATGAAAAGTTCTGAAACTTGATTTATGTAAATGATTTCCTCAAGAAAATCCTCATCTTGGCACAGAGAAAATGATATGTCCTCTTTGATCTCACATGCCCTTTCTTGGGCTTCAAATAAATTTGTAGGGCATCCCTTTCCAATTAGAACTCTGTAGGGATATTTCATGGTTGATATGTAGGACTTGAGGATGGTACCTTGAGAGTGATTGAAATCTTGAGGAAAGTGCCTCACAAGGGTATTGAACCTATCATTGAAGTCCTATATGCTTTCCTCTGGTTTTATTTTGTAGTTATAGAGTTGCTTATAAAGGGACTGACAATATTTGTTTTTCTCAAAAAATTTGGCAAAACGTTCTTGAAAAAGATCTTAACTTGTGATCGTCCCTGGGAAGATACTATCATACCACTCATTAGCCCTTTTGACAAGAGCGTAGGAGAAAAGTATCATCTAAACATATTCTTGTTGGTCATAGGGTTCAATGACACAAAGGAAGGTATATTAATGATCTTTGGTTGTGACAGAATTATCTCCTGAAAAGCTAGGGAGTCATTCCTTAAAATCCCTTGGGAATTTGTGAGGAGACCTAGGGATATTTGTCATGTCTAAAGTATTGTATGCATATTTAACCCATGGGATCGAGGAAGTACTTGGTGAACTAGGAATGGATGAAAGCAGTAGGTGTAGAGGAAGTGGGTTAAGATGGAGGGGTATGAGAGGTAGATGGGAAAACATGAGAAGTGGGAGATGACGAAGGACTAGACCGTTTGGGTGAAGGTTTATGATGCTTGGATGCATGTTGGGGAATTGGGTAATTATTTTTTCGGGTACATCCCATAATGGAGTCACAAAATGAGCCTTAAGACAAGCTTATCAAATATGGAAGGGGAGTTTTCTTCCAGTGGATTCGCACGACAAGCTAGGGGTAAAGGGTTCGGGATGGAATATTTCTAAAGTGTCGTTAGGGAACGATGCCAAAATGTTATCACACAAACTGTACATTGGGAAAATACCAATCTAATCCATGATATGGTGATAACTGTGGGAGATTCTACCCACTCTCACCTTAGATAAACCCTCCCCTCACTTTAGTGAAGGAGAAATATTATGCAAAGGGGGGATCTCGGGTGACCCTAGGGGGAAATGAGTTGGAAAGTGAGTTTATGGAAGTGATACCCCTATATTTCAATATACTAAGTGGATAATGTATTGGAAACAAGTCTCGTAGATGGTTAATGGTTTCCAAGCACTTGAGTACCTGTAGAAACAATTGTACCTTCCTAAGACACAAGAAGAGACAAATATACAAGATTAAATATTAAGTGGAAAAGCAAGTTAAGATTGATGTGCCCAAATACAAGAATAAACAAGAGTATACATCAGAAAGAATATATATAATTACTATAGATTTAACCTCTCAAAGCATCAATGATTTATTGAGAGATGAAACACAAAACATGTAGATTAATTCTCAATACTTTAGCACAAATTTTAGTGGTATTAGAGGGTTGTTGTATGAAGTGTTCATAGTATGTTTGTAAAAACCAAATGGTTGTAGAAAATATTTACTACTACAACAAGTTTCAACCACTAAAACAAGAAAGTAATCCGATAAAAAGTTCATCAATTAGCAGTAGAAACATAGTGATGGCTTACTAGCAAATTTCCACTATTGAAATGCAAGTTAAATTTAAAGATACAGAGTAGTTTGTTGCAGCCCTAATGGCTGTAGTTTTAAGTTATGATAGAAATAATATATCCTTGGAAAACGAACATGACCTAGTGGCTAAAGAAAGATATTAGAGCATAGAATTGGTTGCACTTCAAACAATTTGAAAATATCGTAAAATCACATTACCCAATGCAATCAATTTTATTTCTCCAATGAAAAATTCAGATTAGTGCCTATAAAATGTTCGGTAAATGGAGTCTTGTATGTAAGAGTTAGACCGAAAATATCCCTAGGGGTGTAAGCCCTTTTACTCCCTAGGGCATGCAAATCAAACTTAGGTAATCTAGGAGGGTGTAAACCCTTGTACTCCTCCTAGCAAGCTTGGTTAAAATGATTTGTCAACTAGCAATGAGATGAAGTTTTGGAGGAGTGTGTATGCACTTATACTCCTCCTAGGGTTTCAAACAAGAATAGCATGGAACAAGAAGAAAACAGTAATAAATGCAGAAATTTCCTTACCAATTCCACAAGATGCAAGATCAAAACCCTAGTTTACCAAAACATATCCATCCACAAGCAAAAGAGTAAGCCTCCAAGAGGTGTGCACTATATTATCTCCACAATGTACTAAGAAGAATCACCAAAATACATTTTCATAAGAGAGAGAGATCCAAATTTCCCAAAGAGGGTGCAAATTTAAGCCAAGTATTGTTTTCCAAATGGGAGAGCTATGATATAAAATGAAATGATTCTTGTTTATATAAAACTCCTAAAAAATGTTTGTCCACTTAAGTTAGGGTAAACCACAAAATAAGAGAGACATTTCCCTTTATTTTTCCCCTTTAAAATATAAATTTCAAATTTAACTTAAAAATTGCGCATAAGAAACCCTAAANTGATTGCTAAGGTTGAAAGAATGAATATGAGCCAAGAAGACCCTGAGAAAGGTTAAGACACTAAGACCATGACAGAACCCCGGAAATAATCAGAGACTGTATTACTGCAAATGAAAGAAACTCTGAATGACCACCGAGATATCAACTTATGAGAGATATTCAAAAAATAATAATACAGAGAAGCAAGAATAGGAGACTTCGACATAGATTGTGTTCTTGATGAAGAAACACAGGTGAATATTATAAAAGAAAGAACTTGGGAAACCTTAGGAAAGACTGCTATGATTCCTTCATTGGGGGGAATAGGATTATTTAGAGGAAAGATGATAAACCTATGTGGAAATATCACCCAGATATCTATGAGGGCTCATGCAACTTTGACAGAGGAAGAATTTGAAGTTGTTAAATTTATTGAAAACAACACCCCATTTGTTATATTGCTAGGAAAACCTTGTATTGAGAGGGATCAGGCTAGAAGGAAAGAAGAAGAAGTCCTAGAGCAGAAGAAACAAGAATTAAAAGATTTCATGACTAGGAAGATCACACACTTGATTGCAGAACAGGAGAATAAATCGAAGCTATTTAAAACCAGAGACTTGGATGTCGACATTGGAAGAACACAAGAAGACTCACAGAAGACTGAAGCACCTACCCGAGAAGAAGTATTTCCCTCGAATCCTAGGAAAGAATCTCAAAAGTGCGAAGTTACTATACCAAGAAGAGATAAGAATCATAATGAAAAGAATAATACCAAGACGAAGTTCATTGGAAAGCAGGCTAGAAAAATAAGTAAGAAGAGAGCAAAGATTGAAAAGTTACAGACGGTTCCAGAGGGAACTTTGCAGAAGGAAAATTTGCAAAACTGGAACTTCGTTGGGATATCATAACAACATCACATGACACTTCACCATGGTGAAGAAACATAGCCGTTGGGAACAATATAACCGTTAGATTGATACCCCGAACAGGTAGAAAGGCATTTATGATCAGAAGGCTTGCCACTAGACCGTTGGGACCGCGTCGTAATAGACATAAGTGAATTAATGAAGTCTTCTCGACTGTTGGAAATATTTTTTGCCTAAGTTATCTACTTATTCCATCGAACCTTGCACCGAGAACACTTTTTCCAACCGTGATTATCTGAGCTCACCAAATTGTTGATTTCACGCAGTGGTCATTAAGCTATCGCTATATATCCCATTGTATAGAGTAGTTATTCTTCAAACCCGAGATAGGAAATCATGAGCGTGTATGTCTGAATAACTTAGCGCAGTCGAAGAGTCTGTGAAGGAGGTACTCATCCACCTCATTACTGAAAGAGTAATGTCTGAGGGAATACAAGTGTCTTCGACGAAAGGAGTGTAAGCCTCCCCGTAGACTGCTCATGGATCCAGACCATCTTGACCAGCAGTGGAAAAGAGAACCAAGCACAGATACGACTTAGCAAATGTGAAGCTAATACCGACCATATTACCTGACTACATCCCGCCTCTAGACGACGCGGTGAGTCGTGATAGTGTATTGAGAGATTTTTAGTACACCATGGTTACTTCGTACCTCCCGAAGGGGATACACACAATTTGAGCACAACCGGACAAGATTGTAGCATTGAAATTCAATGAATTCAACTTAGGGCACTGCAAGAACCATAGTATGATCGCCCCGTATAAATACTTGACCAGGATGAAGGGGAAGAACTCGAAAATAATCCCCCAACCGTGGACGATGAACCTCGCATAGTCCACCCTATTGAACATAATGAAAATCCCACACTTTGGAAGGCACCAGGAAGTTAACGCCTGTGTCAAGATCCTACTTTCATGTTACCATGGAAGATACTTATGGCTAGACCACTGTATCATATTTGATCTGACGTTGATCCATAGGATAACTAAATTGAGTATGAAAGGACCCGATCTGTAGGATTTCTATCCAGGGAAAGCCACAGATCGCGCGTTAGCACATAAGATCAAGGATAAATATGACAATGTTGAGAAGGGGATGTGAGGCTACAAGGTAGCATCCATCCAGAATGGCACAGTGCACCTAGCATGTTAGTTAATTGCAAGAAAGGTAGTATGAAAGAACAGACCCACGCAGGTCATAGGATTTTTCCTTGACCTCGCGGGGAAATGCGTGGAAGGCGTACAAATGAACAGGGTGAAGTACCTAGTGAATCAACTAGAATTAGACTGTCACGAAGCACAGGATCAGGGCTACTAGTTCCACTTCAGCTGGCTCCTGATGCTCATCGTGTTTGTTTCTT
>JZKD02S0021109.1:16471-26767 GCA_000966675.3 Picea glauca | reverse complement strand
AATAAGAATTTCATCTCAGCTGTCTTAGAATAGGCAGAAATGTGCAAATAATCTTGTCAGTCAAGCATTTTTCAGTTTGAGTTTTCTAAGTACTAGATACAATCAGTTTTTAATAATATACTCGAACATCCAGCATACAGTTGGAAGCACTGCGCAAAGCTTGGTTTTTCATCCGATGCTAGTTTTTTGGGAGCAACCCAATGGATCATGCACTGGGTCTACGATTTCTTTGTTACCTCGCTGAGAGGATAGAATCCCCAGTTGGAGCCAATGTTATCACCTTAAAAATTTTCATGTCCGTATCTAAAATTTTTGGAAATTTCACAGTAGAGGCATGATAGTTTAGGGGGCCCGAATATATCCCACGGCATATAGAAAAATATAGAGAAGGCGGGAAGGGAGTAGCTCGACAGACCTTCAATTTTGAAGAATCCCAGATCCACGACTGAGGCCCACATTGAGCTGATAAATAGCACGAAACTTAATGTCGCGAAGGCAGACCGGGGAAAACCATTATGGTTTTGATGGGGGATGTGTGGCGCTCCTACACACGCATTGGGAAAGACAACAGGTTGCCTGAAACCACTTTTCCCATGGATCCGATGTCACGTGGTTTAAAATGTCACATCAATAACTCATGGGAAGGATGGCAGTTGGTCAAATCACCCCACATCACTGGTCCAGGTACTTTCCTAGATGACGTATCAAAAGGATGCCATCACATAACTAACTCGAAGCTCATCATTTGAAATGGATTGATAAAGCGTGGCACACCAATGCAGTATGATAGTAATTCATGATTAAAATGCAAAGAATATCAAATATTAGATATGAAATCGTTTTATCATACTCTGGGAAATTACATGTTATGCATAAGAAAAACAAGATCGACCTATGTTGATTTACTGAGTCTTGTAAATTCAAAGGGTGGCCAAGTCGCGGTCTCTGCAAAGTATGAAAGGTATGGATAATACTCATCAAACGGTGTCTAGCGCAACTAGGTTCTCAACTAACATGCCAAGGAGGTCGTTAAGTAAGAAAGAAAGATGGCTCTTGCAGATACTGGCTACTAAGTTTCATACTGAACCTACAACTGAGACATGATCGGGGGTCAAATTAAACCCTGTTATGAGGGATCTCGTCATAAATGAGCACACGAACAACACTTACCATCCAGCCACAAAGATAAAGAGGAGAAAAAGGAGGAGGACAGAGTCCAAAACCGAGATGATAGAGAGTGTTGGAGAAAATCTCGCTTGGTTGAGTACCTTGGAAGACGAAATCGCCAAGCTGAGGTAAATCCTTAGGTAAATTTAGGTGTTGTTCAAATTTTTTTGGACAGATGGCGACTTAAGAAAAGGAAGTCCTGACATGACTAGCCGGTTACTAATGGTCCCTTTAAAAAGTATAATTGTTCTTCCTTTTTGTAACTTGTATCTATTTTAGAATTATGAGGAAGTCGAAACGTTTTAAATTCCACACGAATTTCCTCTATATATGTTTGGTCTCAAGAGTATAGAAAGATGGATAAAGGAGGATCATGCCCTCCGTGCAAGAAAACTTTGTAAATCTTTGGGGCTGGAATGATTACAAGGACGTAAAGGCAGATTTCAGACATTTTATGAAAATATTCTAACTAGTGGTGTTATGAGTCTCGTTTAGCCTTTTCCTCTTAATTGTTTTCATGATCTGGCAATGCATCCTACATTCCTGACCCCATAGCCCAAAGGTCATCTTCAGTTCTTCAACAATTTTATTAAAAAATCCCCAAAACAGACCAAACCTAGCCACCGATTTCCATAGATATATCAAGTGACACAAGGGAGCCCTCTCTGAGTTGTGGAGGTTAGTGCCTCAGCTCTAAAGATGGTTGAAATAGTTACCTCTGTCATTTTTCTATTCAACCAGACAGAATTTACAGAGTGCTAACACTTACCACGACTCTAAACATAATTTATGCAATGGTGCCTTTAGTAAAATATACACATCGGTACTTAGTAAAAATATTGGCACCGACATCTCACCTCAAATATTCAAGTTTTCACTACCCTTTAGTGCACATGGTAAAAAAAACACCAATTTATACTAATTATACAAGCATTGGGGTGCATGCTATATTAAATGAATTGGGTCTCGTGATAACTTAAATGTACCAGTTCTCACTATAATGTAAATACACTGAAGTGTACAAAAACAAAAAGGAATTGGTTCTTCATACACAAACAAGGTGGAACCGGTGCATATAAATTATAAGAGAATCAATGCTATGCAGATGAAAAAAAAAAGATGAACCTGGTGTGTAATTATTATAAATGAATTGGGGTGTTTGTATTATTCATCCAGGTGGATATTGGTGGCCACCCACTTGTTCCAAATCTCAATTTTCTCATCTTGACAGTTTTCAGTTCAACACGTTTCTCTGTAATGGGGACATTTCTTTGTAATTGTGAGTTCTGCACTTCCATGGATTTCTTGAAGCCCTATATAACATCTAGGTGGATATTGGTTGCCACCAACCTATTCCAACCGGCTTAGTTAGGAATTTTTCATGTTAGTACATCTTTTTGTATTTCTAGGGCCATTTTGGGGCCCTAAACAATGTTTTCTTGGATTTCCACAGTCAAACTATAGACAAAGTCAAAGTTTCATGTCATAATGCGTATTTCTCTAAAAGAAATTTCCAACGGGATATCACACACTTAAAACAAAGATCGTATGGAAAAGTTACGAACGAGGGAAGTTAATGTACTAACTTACCCCAGCGGGGCCCACATAAATTTTGATACTTCATCTTCTAGGGTTAGGTTTTTGGATGTCTAGGGTTTTGGAATTCATGTTTATCATAGAAAGGCCTTCAGAGCCTCATTGTACTCATCTTATTATGAATGATGTAGTCATCACATCTCTTCTTAGAGATAAATATTCCACCATTTAGCGAGTCTCATACTCTGTATTTTATAGTCTTTGTACATTTCTTTCATTAATAGAAATCATGTATTGTTGTATTTCTCTGTTTTTGGGAATGTTTATGTGTATTTCATTATAATATATTTGCTTTCATTTCGTTCCAAAAATAATCCAGATCAGTGGTATCAGAGGAGGATGCTATTGATCATTTTTCAGTGCATGTCCCCGACGAGGTCTGAGTATAGAAAGTTGGGTCTCAATCTTGTCTCTCTTGAGTATAGTCTCTCTCACACACCCAAGAAACCCTCTATTGCGGAAAAGAATAAAAATTATGGAGAAGAAGATTCTATTAACCTGTTTCTTTAATGAGCTCTCGTGCGATAGAGGGACGAAATGATGGAGAATTTTTCCCACGTCCTTTAATGCCTACTAATAGCAGCAGACACATATTCATCAAGAAACCACTTTGGAGTAAAATCTCCCTTCAAGGTACAATTTAATTTTGATATTCTCATATTTGAAGGTCAGATATCTACGGATGCCTTAGAAAAATGCTTAAATATGCTATAAGGTTATTTCTCTTTTTGCAATTTTTTCAACAAGGAAACGATCACCTTCTCACTCCTCAAGGCGCTCCCCCATGTCAAACATTGATGGGAAACTTACTGGGAGCAAAGTTCCGCATAGGAATATGGAATATATGGGGTCGAGCTCACTTGGGATTTTTGTGTGGATGCGGTCAAGGAACAATACTACCCCGTTGATAACTATCAAGACCAGTACATGAGATGGACCACACTGCGAAAAGAGAAGAGACAAACATTTCTGGAGTTCACAAATACTTTCCATACCTTACGCACCAAGTTGGGTATCAAAGACTCTGAGAAGAATCTGGTTCTAAAATACCATGGGGCTTTGCATAGGTACATCTAAACCAAAATGGATTTCCTAAACATCTCATTATTGGGAGTTGTCTATCAATATGATGTCAAAATTGAGCATAAATTTAGGCACCAGATCAAATGGGAGTTCAGTTATGCAAATCCGCAAAAACCAAAGAATGATAAATATGTCCCTAACCAATAGATTCCCGACAAACAGTCCAAGACACAGAAAAATAAGGGTAAAGGAAAGATGAAGAATGACACTAGGAAGTGGTGCAACTTCCATAAAATCATCTAGCACAACACCCATGAATGTCACTAGAAACAATCATTGGTAGCTGAGGTCAAATACAATGAGTTGAACCATGATTCATAATCTAATACAAAAAATATTGAAAATAGACAAATCATCGATGTATACCCCATTGCTACTATCGAGATCACAACAATTCAACCAGAAGAACTAGTAGATCGTAAAGAGGGGGAGTGTTGGATTTACTTCACACACACCTAGGATTTATTTTTCCTAAGTTTTTTCCTTGTTTATTAGTCATAATTAGTCATTATCCAGTCTCCTGTATTTTAGGGGACAATATTCCACCTGGAAAATATTCTCTTTCAATTGACACTTCAGTTTGACTAGTTGAGTTGAGTTTCGATGCTGCATTGGTTTTGTCACCATTCAACATTGGGATCATCACCAGCTAATGTGAAATTGACTTGGGATCATCACCATACTGGAACATTACCTTTTATTTTCTGAGTTAACTCCTCACTACTCTCTATTCAGTCAGTTAGCTAAAAACTAGTTGACTAGTTAACTCAACTAGGTGACAGTTCACTTTTGTAACTTCCTGAGAGACCAGACTAGGTGGAATTTTACTCCTGTAACTGCTGGTGTGTTTCCATATCACTCTAGACCACCACTATGGCTCATTATTTACTCATGTATCCTATATCTATTGTAAATTATTCACTCTTTGAGTGTGGAATACAGTTAATGAGAATTCTTCCATTCTTTCTCTCCTTCTTCTTCTTTCTCCAATTCTCTCTGCAAATGTGTGTATTATTGTTTAGCTAGATATATTCTATGTAGGTTAAACACATTTACATGGTATCAGATCCAATGGACTGCTAAGCAAAATCTACACCAAATTATTTTTGCAGGTATTGAAGATTGAAGAGTACATAAAAGATGGAATTTATGTTTTACTCACCGATAATACTTCTCACACCTCATAACTATTTGGAGTGGAAGCCAAAGATTCTACTTATTCTTATAAGTAGAGGCTTATACCAAATAACCATGGCAATGGAAGTAGAGCCGGATTCCGCGGATGAGAAAAATGACTTTCTCAATAGACAAGATATGGTCATAGGATTTATCTTCTTGTCTATTTCTCCATAAATTCTCCACCAAGTATATGATGACTCACAAGAATCAACTCCAAATGAATTATGGACCAGATTGGATGTTCTATTCGAGAATAAGGAAGATTGTGAAGATTCTATGCAAGAGTTTGAACAGATAGAGCCAGAAGAGAATCCATTAGAAGATCAAGCCTCTTATTATGAAGAGTCTTCTAGAAATGTATTTGCACAAATTTGTACTTCATTAATTGAAGATGATGTCTACTCCATTTCAGATTTTTTTTTTTTTTTTGAATTTCATTTGGAATATATATGGCATGCATCTCATGGGTCACATGTAGACAATTTTCCATGCGTAATGCATGCATCTCAGGAGACAAAAAGGGAGCCGCGCACATATGACTYAACTYTGATATTTTCTGAGCACAATTTGTAAAAAAAATTGGATATTTGAATTCCTCTCGAAAAAATATCCAATTTAAAAAAAAAAACCTCCAAAACGGAGTCCATAAAGTGAAGTTATGATCTTTTTAAAATCAACAAAATTTCAGCATTTTTTCAGAAACAGTTGTACGGTTTTCAAAGTTTCATCCAAACTTTATTTGGATATTCTTCATTACAAGAAGATAAATTGTATATGTGTGGACATATCAATAATGCATGTACATCATCAGATCTGTGCAAACATCTACATCTTAAACAAAATATTCAACGAGCACAAACTTGCACAATTACGAGGTCTTCTTGGAGTGAAGGACACAGTTGCTTAGCATCTGCTCTTTGTTCCTTCTCATTTTTATTTTATTTTATGCATTGTAATTTGAGGGGGAGTTTTCCCATGATGTTTTCCCTCTTTCCTCATTTGTTTCAGTGTATCTTTTGTATTTGGGTACCTAACATGGCCTCATTGTCGGGACCCATTCTTTATTTTCACCA
This sequence comes from Picea glauca, assembly GCA_000966675.3. Lineage (NCBI taxonomy): Eukaryota > Viridiplantae > Streptophyta > Pinopsida > Pinales > Pinaceae > Picea > Picea glauca. Next base: position 20,669 of record JZKD02S0021109.1, on the reverse strand, counting down.
TAGTGATGTTCAGGGGGGTGTTGGAGTTACTTCACACACACATAGGATTTATTTTTTCTAAGGTTTTTCCTTGTTTATTAGTCATATTTAGTCATTATCCAGTATCCTATATTTTAGGGGAGAATATTCCACTTGGAGAATATTCTCTTTCAGTTAACACTTCAGTTTGACTAGTTGAGTTGAGTTTAGATGCTGCATTGATTTTGTCACCATGCAACATTGGGATCATCACCAGATAATGTGCACTTGCCTTGGGATCATCACCAGACTGGTGCATTACCTTTGATTTCCTGAGTTAACTCCTCACTACTCTTTGTTCAGTCAGTTAACTGAAGACCAGTTGACTAGTTAACTCAATTAGGTGGCAGTTCACTCCCTTAACTACCTGAGAGACTAGACTAGGTGGCAGTTTACTCCCGTAACTACTGGTGTGTGTCTATATCACTCTATACCACCACTATGGCTCATTAGTTACTCATGTATCCTATATCTATTGTAAATGATTCACTCTTTGAGTGTGGAATACGGTTAATGAGAATTATTTCATTCTTTCTCTCCTTATTCTTCTTTCTCCAATTCTCTCTGCAATTGTGTGTATTATTGTTTATCTAGATATATTATGTGCAGGTTCAAAACATTTATAGAGAGTGCCTCTTCCATTCCTAGATGTGGGTGAAGGGGCCTCGTTGCATTTGATTGTTGATAGCGACAACCAAAATAACCTCATCTCAGTTGAGGTCATCAAATAGTTGGGGTTGTCGAAAACACCACACCAACAACCTTACAACATCGGGTGGCTACACTAGGGATGATTTCTCCATGTCAGCCAACATTTTCACCTGTCCTATGGCATCCAACCCTTCAAGGATGAGGTAGTGTGTGATGTTTCTCCTATTTATGTCTGTGATGTTGTTTTGGGCCAACCATATATGTGGAAATGTCATGTTGCTTATGAGTCTCGAACCCGTAGTGTCATTATTACTTTTGGGGGTCAAATATATAGGATACTAGAGGTAGTTATGAATACTATTCCACCAAAATAGTGCCACAAGGTAATCTCTCATAATGCAAAATTCATCCTCTTCACAATCTATTCAAACGATGCAGAGAAGACCACTACAACTACTGCAGCCTCAACACCTTCTATCGAGAAGAAGCAAATTGTGGAAGAGAAAGAATATATTATTTCTTCACCTACAATGGTGCCTACACAATACCCCATCAAGCCCAGAGACAACAGGTTGGTGTAGGAATAGAATAAATCCCGCCAACAACAGGTTCGTGACAACCTTCCATAGACCAAACAACGCAATTTCTCCAACAAGGCACACAACTCACCAAGTTTCATATTCATAAAAATCTTTCCCCTCTTCCCCCAAAAACTCAACGCAATGTATACCATTTCTTTGTAAGGGGGGAGGATTGATCAAGGTGAATATTGGTGGCCACCCACCTGTCCCAAATCCCAACTAACTTATCTTGATAGTTTTCAGTTCAACACATTTCTCTATAACAATGACATTTCTTTGTAATTGTGGGTTTTTCACTTCTAGGGCTGTGTTGAAGACATACACAACATCCAGGTGGATATTGGTGGCTGTCCACCTATTCCAACTAGCTTATTTTGGAATTTTTCATTTCAATACATATTTTTGTACTTCCAAGGCCGTTTTGGGGCCCTAAATAGTGCTTTCTTGGCTTGCTGCAGTCAAAATATAGACGAAGTCAGAGTTTGATGGTATACTGTGTAGTTCTCGAAAATACCTTTCTAGCGGGCTATAACACGCCTAAAACAAAGATCGTATGCAACAGTTATGACCCCAAGAAGTTAACGTACTAACTTACCCCAACGAGCCCACATGACTTTTGGTGCTTCATCTCCTAGGGTTAGGGTTTTGGAATTCATGTTTATCATAAAAATACCTTCAGAGCCTCATTGTACTCATCTTCTTATGAATGAGGTAGTCGTCACATATGCTCTCATAGATAAAGTTTCCACCAATGTAGCGAGTCTTGAACTCTGCATTTTACAGTCTCTGTACATTGTTTCATGAATAGAAATCATGTATTGTTGTATTTCTCTGTTTCTGACATTTTTTTTTGTGTATTTCATTATAAGATCTCTTCTTTGATTTTTTTTATGAAAATAATATGGATCAATTATATTAATGTACCAGGTCATTTGTATTATATTAATGCAAGGCGAAGGGTTTGTCAAGACCGCACCAATGTGTGTTGACAATAATAGCATTGAAAAAAAAAAAATCTACCACAACCTCCACCCGCAGAAATATTTTTAGTTATATGTAACATCTGTTAAAACCTCCATAGTCAATAAAGATGGTTGTAGTGGATTTTTTTTTGAAAAAATTGCTAAATTTTGTAACACTAAATACCTTAGCAAAAACCTCCGATAAAATGTGTTCTCCTTGTAGTGTGTGGTGGTTGATGCTTTGTCTTGTAAATATGAGGAGGAAGGATGCCTCTTAACCTGATCCTTACTAGTACTATGTTGTCTTAAATAGGTATGGAAATAATGGATGGTTACTGAAAACATGGTTCAACTCCTCCAATGACTTAATGATGAACCCACATTACTATAATACAAGGTTGTAGCATTATTATAGCATCATCACCCAATTCATTATTCTAAAGAAAAAAAAAATCAAATTTTCATGATGTAAAACATGATGCTATAGTTTTCATCATGTTTTGCGTCAATTTCACATTTATTTGTGTCATTTGTTGTATGCACACTCTAAAAGAGATTATTATGGCATCATCTTGGTGATAGAAAACAAAACATATAATTTTTTTCTATGTATAGTTGGCATCATCTTAAGTCACATATGATTGCAGACACACTTGGGCGCTCACAGGAAGTTGATGGAAAAAATAGTGGCAATGGGGTGTGAAGGAAAGTCTGAACATATGAACATGGATGTGTTATTATAAACACACATGCATTCTTAGAAAAAATTATGTGTTCTTAATCCTATAGCCTCACTGCTCACCAAATGAACATAGACTTTCCAACTTGCATTTTTTAGGAACACACACATTTTCTTGAGCAAGAGTGTGCATGTTATAAATAATGAACATGTGTTCCTAAGAAAAATGTGCTCATGAATGTGCATGTTTTCTTGAGCAGTGCACATGCTTAGGAATGCATGCACATTCCTAACTTTAAGTGTGCACATTCCTAANTGGATTCTTTCCATTCATCATGAAAAGTGTATTCTTTAAAGAAATTTGGTTCATAGTTAGTAGATAAATTTAACTCACAATCATATGATACATCCATGCCATCTACATCCCCTATGTTTGAATTATCTACATTGCCTCCATCTTGTTTTGATGACATTATGGTTCCTATCTTTACAACCTCATCAGTATGAACACTTTCAAGTGTTTTAGTAAATTATTTTGGTGGACCTTTCTAAGATGGTACGAGTTTCTTAGTTGATTGAGATGGTTTCTAGTTCTCATCAAGACTCAACTTTTCAATCCTCTCGATCACATCATCCAAATGATATTCACGTTCTGATGAAGTGGTAGGAAATACTTCATGAGGGAAAAATGGTTCTTCAAAAGGTGTGTAACATCCCCTCCATAGCAAATTAAATGTAAGAGAACACATCATAGTAGCAATATTTTTTTTAAATTTTTTTATGATAATTTTTAAAAAAAGAGATAACAAGGTTACTTACTTAATTCGGTACATCAATTACACACGCAAGTCAGTTGTTATGTAATATATGTACAAGAAAAATATCTATGGTTATTCACATTATCTTCACAACACGTTCACGATGTAGTTATCATTAGCATATTAATAAGACTAACAAAAAGGAAACACTAATCATTATATCACTCACAATAAGATAGAAAAAGTAACATTTGTTGGGTATGTGTTATATTCTTTTCATGTGTGTGTGTGGGCGCGTCAGATTCGAAAACTGCATCTGACGATCCCTAGGCGGTTTTTGCTATTTTTAGCGGTTTTCTAAATTAATCCCAGATTAAGGGATTAGGATTTTGGTATCTACGGAATACCTAAAAACATTGTATATATTGTATGGTGAATGGTGAAATTCGATATAATGAATATAAGAGAGGTTTTCCCCGATTGAGGGTTTCTGGTATAAATCTCTGTGTACTATGTGTATGAGCCATTGATTAAATTTTTTTTTCTTAA
>JZKD02S0021109.1:0-16461 GCA_000966675.3 Picea glauca | reverse complement strand
ATGTCGGCTATTTGGGAGAGAAGACACCTCGCATTTCTACATCGCGTGGGTGCCTCTCATATTTCGGGTTGCAGAAGGTTGCTCGTTTAATTGGGCAAAGATGCTCTCAGACAGTTTGGCTAACAGGGTCACAGAGTATCGGGAGCAAAAGGCAAGCGGGAGACCATCCTCATTTTTCATGTCTGCGTATATCATGGACGCAATATGTTCCATGACACAATTCCCTTTGATGAACTGGGCTTGGAATCCAGCCCAAGAAAAACCTGTACATGAGTACCACGACAAACTGTGGGAGAATAAAGCGAACAAATTCATTTACGAAATTTTCAACTGGGTGATGGTGCCCTTGCACATCGCTATTTTTGGTCTTTCACCACCTCATATCTCGGACAGCATTGCTGCAAATCTGAGTGGTATAGCGGACTGGTACGTAGAAACAAAGTTTTCCTATTTCAGAGTGTTCGGAGCTACTGTTCCCCCGCTTGCACTACCACTGTTCATCCCCGACAAACTATCTTGTCGCGAGATCGCCCGCCAAACAGTGATTGGTGGGGTGAGTAAAGAGCTCAAAGCATCTTTGAAGAAGGTATGGCCGTTTTTCCCTGTTCGGATAAATTCTTATTCTTTATTGGATTTCGGGCATGCTAAAGCCGAGGTTGCAGCCCTGGAAGACCTTAGTTTGGTCTCCATTGAATATAAAAAATATGATCCTCATAAAATTGTAAGCAATCATTTAGAAAATTGTGGGTTGAAGAGATTTGAACACGAGTTTTCACCCTCGGATGACATTTTCCGAGGGGCGAGATCTTATGGGGAAGTGCTAGTTCGGATCCGATCTTTAGCACCCGAAGACATGGCATATGTATTAAAATTCCAAGAACATAGACGAAGAAGCCTTCCCGTTGTGCTGGGAGGTTTGGGTGTTTTCGAGGCGAAAAAGAAGGATGCTGAAGGTTCTGAGGACCAAATTTCTAACCTCAGAAAACACCAGGAAGGGGAGCAAGTGAATAATCCCGAAGCAGAAGAGGAGACTACGCACCCACCCAGGGAACAGAGTTCAGAGGNGAGCAATCAATTGGATGAGAAAAAGACAGGTTGTAGTGGCACTCTCAACTACAGAAGTTGAATACATGGCAGCCACTCATGCAAGCAAGGAAGCAGTATGGTTACAAAGATTGTGTTTAGATATTGGGTTGGTACAACAAGCAGTGAGATTAGATTGTGACAGTCAGAGTGCAATCTTCTTGGAAAAGAACCCATCTTATCATTCGAAGACAAAGAATATTGATGTTCAGTATCACTTTATGAGAGACATGGTTGAGGAAAAGAAGGTGTTGCTAGAAAATGTTGACACTTTGAAGAATGTTGCAGATTCATTGACAAAGTCTGTGAGAACAAAAAAATTCTTCTGGTGTAGAGTAACAATGGGCATTGTTGCCCTGGATTGTTGACTATATAATCCTGTGGACCCCTGGTTGCAAAGAAAACAACAAGTGGGAGAATGTTGAGTATGTGTTGTATTCTTTGCATGTGTGTGTGTGGGTACGTCAGATTCGACAACTGCAGATTTTTCTATTTTTAGCGGTTTTCTAAATTAATCCTGGATTAAGAGATTAGGGGTTTGGTATCTATGGAATATCTAAAAACATTGTATATATTGTATGGTGAATGGTGAAATTTGATATAATGAATATAAGAGAGCTTTTCCCCGGTTGAGGGTTTCTGGTATAAATCTCTATGTACTATGTGTATGAGTCATTGATTAAATTCTATTTTTCTTAAGAATCTATATGCATTGCTTTACTTCACAGGTTTAAAATTTACAACATTGTCTAGATGCCCAATCCTACCCTGCAAGGTTAGGGCCTTCAAGACACATAATCGACACTCAAGTCCAGGATTCATTCGATCTATCTTAACCATTTAAGATCTCAGGACTGGGAATCGTTTTGAGGAACAAGAAGGTGTCTACTCCCAAAACCAAAAAAAATTATCTTTACAAAAGGGCAAACAAATCATAATTCAACTACTACTTAATACAATTCTGAAATCAAAATTTCAAGTGGTGACAAATTAAGGTAAGAAGGTAATTCTTCACAATTACTTCCTTCAAGTACATACATAGTCATATTTAAATATATCTAAGAGCGAGTTAATTACATTCCAAATTTTTATTAATATAAAATATTCAACTCCATCTAAATAAATCATTTAATATACTAATGTAAGAAGAGAAATTAACCACACATGTACAATTTCTTTACTAATGACCTTTAAGAAAATATTCTAAAATATAATCTAAATCATTATACAATTTATAGATGTCATTTTATTAATAAATGAATTAATGGAACAAATATTATCATTATTACGTCGAAAGGCGTATACCTATTGACAATCGGTACATTTAATATGTTTTTAGTACTTAATCAGTTTTGTATGGACAAGATTAAATATTGTTGGAATATTCTTAGTTGTCCCAATAAATCAATGGTTGTGATTTCAACCACTAACTTCCTCACTATTATAAAGACATCCGTTTACATGTTTATTTTTTACTTTTACTTAATCATATTTAAAATTTACTATGATGGCTCGCTGATTGCCACCTCTAACGTTTCATTTTCTAAAGAGCCCAAGTTTACCAACCACGATTTTTACTCCAACTATTATTTATTGGGCGGGATTTTCTTGCCTGAAGCTCTTACCGCATAGATTTTTTGATGCACAGGGTTCTGTAGTTATTTAATGCCAACTCAGTTATTTCGACGTTCACCAACCACGAGTGACTCGTGGCTGTGCTAGTAATTAAGTCACTAAGGCAATATAATTAGATAGCATTTTATAATCGCCTCATAATCGCCTCACACGTAACCTATGTACAATGTTGTTGACACGTAGTGCGCATCCCCTCTTCTTGAGAGCTACCTCTTCTTTTCGAAATCGATTGACAGTTTATTTATATTTATCTCGTATCCTTAAGCTCGTATCTACGTAGGTTCCCTTAAGTATATTTATGCTCAAACATTTCCAATGCTTGAAACAAATAAATTGGTCACACATTTCCAATGCTTGAAACAAATAAATTGGAAGAATAATGTCACCTTCGACTAGATATTATTAATATTATGATCGTTAGTATGTCTTCTCCTACGACAAAGGATGTAGATAATTCTACATTGACTGGTGTCCATTTTGGTAATAATATATAATCACAATAACTATACCTCTACTAATGATGACCCTACCTCGGCTTAGGATTTCTATTCTTAATAATAATTAAATATTATGATGACAATGATTGGAGAAATGGGTTAAGTAATAATTATCATTGTAGCATTGAACCCTTATGATTGGTTTAAGAATATTCGGTCTTCTTATGTTGTTATAAAGGCATATGCAATTTAGTATATGAAATCCTTATTTTGCTTAACATGGTTGACCACCTTTAAATTCTTATAAATAGATATGTAGAATGGTAAGTGAAGTCTTATATTTTGGTGCTTGATATCTTGATCTTGGGTTCTTTTAAAAAGGAACAAGGCATCTTTAAATTTATTAATTGCTTATTATGTTGATTCGGTTAGCATTATAAAAATACTCATAAATTATAAGGAGTCTCTTAGGTGTTGCTCAAGAAGTTGTGATTGGTTATGGGATGTTATAATTAGATATGAAAATTATATTGAATTCTTGTTGTTTTTTTAAGAGATTTTTTATCTTTTTTTTTTTTTTTTTTGTAGTTTATTAAATTTGTACATTTATTAAAACCTTGTTACCCTTATCTATTTATTAAAGGTTGTTTCATAATATAAAAATGCATAGTTGATGTTTCATAATATAAAAATGCATAGTTGATCTGCATGAAGATTTTACTTTATTAAGAAGCTTGAAGCTCGGGATAATAGAAGATTGATTTGAATGAACCTAACATGACCAATTATTATTGATGATTAGAATTAGATCTCTTCCAACACTAAGAATATATTTCCTTATGGTTTTCATTACTCTTTATGTAATATCCTCTTATTCATTCACATCCAGTATTGCTTGAAGATTTCTAAGTGTGATAGAATATCATGTGGCATCTTGAATAATTGATGTTTAGGTGACAATGATGATTTAGTTAAATGGGGTTTATGTTGGAATGCTTCATGGTGGTAATTGCGTCAATTAAAATGTTGTATGTTGTAGTAATTTTTTGTCGCACCATGAATAATTGATGATTAAGATTGATTCATTGATCTAGTTGAATTTCGACAAGATTGGATTAGTGGGAATTAAACACTTCCTTGTTCCTCAGAATAGTCACCAGTCCTGAGACCTTAAATGGTCAAAATCAATCAAATGAATCCTGGACTTGAGCATTGCTTATGTGTCTTGGAGGTCCTAACCATGCAGGATAGGTTGGGCAATGGGCGGGTAGTTCTTTTAATATTCAATGACATGGTTGATCAGTTGTTAGTATTTTTCTTGAGTTGATCGTGATGTGTTGAATTACATCGCTTTTCATCTTTGTGCATTTATTTGTGTAGTTATTAATTATGATGATGTGTTTCTTGTGATGCTATTAATTATGTTGTGACGATTTTAATTTCCTAATGCACACACACACACACACACACACACACACACACACACAACTTTGGTACATCGATATTCGTTGTCGTAATAGAGGGGACGTTACATATGTTATCACAGTGGGTTCAACCCTACGAATGTGGACCATTACAACTTCCCTTGTGTTAAACTTATGATTAAAACATTATCACTAATTAAAATTTAAATTTGTCCATGCATGTAATCATGGTTAGAGGACGTCGGGGAGGTAGACGATGTGGTGCTAGGGGAAGAGGTGCGATACCTCCAATAGCACCAATGCTAGAGGGGTCTAACCCCCAAAGAGAAGAAAAAGTCATTGGGTAGGAGCAGGTTGTTGTGGGGGATGTGGTTGCTTTGATGATGTTCGTTCAGAGGATGTTAGAGGGCTTGATTAACTGACTAGATAGAGATGAGGCTAGGGCGCCTGTACCCAATGAGGGTTCACAACGCACTCCAACTGGTAGTCGTATCATTCACAGAGAACTCGAGAAGGTGAAGTTTCCCGAGTTCATGGATGCCACAGACGACTCATCCACCGAGGCATGGTTGGAGAATATGGCGATGTGATTTTCACTTCGTGACTACAATTCCAACATGAAGGTATGCATCACGGTATTTCAGTTGAAGGGTAGTGCTCTTCTCTAGTGGAAGACGCTCCTACCTCACCTAAACATGGTCGTCGAAGACATGTCATGGGAACTGTTCAAGGAATGGTTATGAGAGAGGTATTTGTCATAGGAATTCATTGAGCACCAACTCAATGAGTTCAATGCCTTGCGACAGGGTGGTCGTACGGTGCCGGAGTATGAGGCCATATTTATGGAGCTACTTCGGTATACTCCACATATGAACACAAAGAAGCTCAAGGTCAACAAGTTTGTGTTCGGCCTCAACTTTAACATTTGTTAGAAGGTAAGGATCCTAATGCCTGAGAGGTTGCACGATGTAGTCCAGAAGGCCCTCATAGTTGAGGAAGAGCTGACCACTAGGGGTCAGAGAAGGACTCAAGCAAGACTGACTGGACAGACAACCTAAGAAGCGCAACAACATTAGACACCAACCAAACATACATTAGGGTATTGAGATACATATAGAGGACCCATGTTCATGACACCATGACGACTGGTTCCTCAGCAGAGGACTCCCTACAAGGGACCACCGCATCAGCAACAACATTGCCCGCAACAACAACAGTTTAGGCCTTTTCAATAGAACAAACCAAGATCTTAGGATGGTAGGCCAACAACTTCTACTTCGAGGACTAGGAGTACTGGAACGAAGAATGGATGTTGGATATGTGGAGAGCCACATTACTAGAGAGACTGTCTGGTTGAGAAGGCTAGAGCGGTTGATTCAACATGACACACTATAGTAGGAGATTTGGGAAAGGCCCACATGATTCATGCCATAGTGAATAATATCCAGGCTGCACACCAGTCCATTGTGTTTGATACATCAGGTACGATCGTCGACCAAAGTTTTAGTGTTTTGATAGATCCAGGTGATACAAAGAGCTTTATTTCTAGTGTAGCGCTGAAAATAATTAAGGTAAATGCAATGGAGCAGGACGAGTTTAGATACATAGAAATGGATTTGGCTGCCAAACAAAAGGTTGGAGGAGGGGTTACAGACTATAGAATTAACTTAGTATATTTTGTAATGAAGGCCAACCTATATGTCACGATCTTAGGATGTTATGACATAGTGATTGATATGGACTGGTTGGAATCGCATGATGTGATAGTAAACTGTAAGAAAAAACAGTTAAGTTTGACCGATGATGTGGGACAGAGAAAATATATTGTAGGAAGAAACCAGGGAGTGTCCTTGAGGTTCATTTCTTCCCTACAACTAGGGAAGAGCATGTGAAAGGGATGTAAGTTATATGCAATATTAGTGCTAAATGAGAGGGACGAAGTGGAAGGATTAGAAAACCTTCCGGTAGTATGAGAGTTTGTTGACGTGTTTCCAGAAGAGTTACTAGGTTTGCCTCTCGAAAAAGAGTTGGAGTTTACAATCGAATTTAATCCTAGAACTGAACCGATAGAAAAAATTCCTTATCGGATGTCAACACCTGAGTTACACGAGTTGAAAATGCAACTGAAGGCGTTTTTGGACCTGAGACTTATACATCCAAGTGTGTCACCTTGGGGTGCATCTGTTATTTTCATAATAAATAAGGATGGGTCGTGGAGACTTTGTATTGAGTACTGTCAATTGGACAAGGCAACAATCAAGAACCAATATTCGTTGCCAAGAATAGATGATTTTTTTTATTAAATGAAAGGAACGATGATGTTTTCAAATATTGACATGAGATCGGGATATCACCAGTTAAAAATTAAAGAGGAAGATATTCCTAATACCTCATTCAAGATGAGGTTCAGACACTACGAGTTTATCGTTTTACCGTTTGGACTAACAAATGCCCTGTGGGTATTCATGAGTTTGATGAGTGGGGTGTTCCGCGAATACATGGACAAGTTTGTTCAAGTATTCATTGATGACATACTGATATATTCTCAAATGAAGGAAGAAAATGAAGAACATTTAAGCTTAGTACTACAGTGTTTACAAGAAAACAAATTATATGGGAAACTATCAAAATGTTCCTTTTATCAATCAAAGATTCATTATTTGGGGCACGTTATACTCGATGAAGGTTATCATTTTGTATCCAACGAAAGTAGAAGCTATTATGGAATGTCCTGCACCAACAAACGTACAAAAAGTGTGTATCTTTATGGGTTTATCAGGATATTACCGACGATTCATCGAAGGTTTTTCAAAGATAACAAATATGATCACAAAATTGCAGAAGAAAAACAATAAGTTTTTGTGGACCGAGAAATGCGCAGAATCATTTCAAAGGCTCAAGGAGTTGTTGACAAAAACGCCAATACCAAAATTCCTCGACATGGACAAGGAATTCTTGGTATGCATAGACGCATCCAAGGAAGGCTTAGGCAGAGTCTTGATGCAAGATGGTTGAGTGATCGCTTACATTTCAAGGAAATTGAGAAAGCATGAGGATAACTACAAGACACATGACTTGGAGTTATTGGCCATTGTTTATGCCTTGAGAGTTTGGAGATACTATCTGATTAGACGAAAATTTGAATTAAAGACAGATAATCGTGGACTGCAACACATATTTACACAAAGTGACTTAAACGCACGATAGAGGCATTTGTCAGAATTACTTAGCGAATACGACTTCGAGATTACTTACATAAAAGGTATGGTGAATAGAGTGGCAAATGCATTGAGTTGGAGGCCATGCATATTATCGGTAAGACCTCTTCAGATGAATCTTCAAGAACATATTCTAACTTTACAGATCGATGATGATTAGTACAAAGAGGTTAAGGAAAATATCGGACAAGACACCATGATGGTACCAAAGTTTGAAGGTTATACATTGGATAATGACGAACTAATGAGGTATAACAATAGGATTTACGTACCTCCTAATGACAAATTGATAATTTTGATATTAAGAAAAGCTCATAGAGTAGTGTACATGGATCATCTAAGAGTCATGAAGATGAGGGAAAACCTTAAGCCTTTATTCTTCTGGAAATGAATGAAAGAAAAAATAGTTAGTTACGTGGCACGATGTCTAGAATGTCAGCAAGTGAAAGATGAATATAGGCATTTGACAAGATTACTACAACCACACGATATCCCATAATTGAAATGGAGGTCATTTCGATGGAATTTATAGTTGGATTGCCACTGACAGTAAGGAGACACGACTCAATTTTTGTGGTACTTGACACTCTTACAAAGAGTGCACATTTTATTCTTGTACATACAACGTATTAGGCACCAGACATAGCCAGATTGTTTATCAACAATATTGTAAGGTTACATGGTGTGTAAGGAAGGATCATATCCAATCGATGATCGGTGTTTACAGGATGATTTTGGAATAGTTTCCAAGAGGCTTTGGGAACACAACTAAAATTTAGTATAGCATATCACCTTGAGACAGAGATGAAGACAGAAAGAATGAACCAAACTTTGGAGGATATGTTGCGTACGTATGTAATGGACCAACATAAATGTTGGGAATAATTCTTTCCACTAGTAGATTTTTCATACAACAACAGCTATCAAGGTACCATTAAGATGACACCATTTGAGTTTCTTTACGAGAGACCGTATCGGACGCCATTGGGTTGGGATCGACTTGAGGATAGGGTCCTGGTCAGACCAGAAGCAATCCAAGAAATGGAAGAACAAATGCAAACGATAAGAAAAAGGAATAAAGAACTGGAAGATCAACAAAAGAGTTATGCTAATGTGCATCACGTTGATCGTAATTATGAAGTTGGCGACCAATTTTTCTTGCGGATGAAATTGCAAAAAAGTTCGATCAAGTTTGGAAAGGGTGCTAAACTATCTCCTAGGTTTGTGGGACCTTTCAAAGTTGTGGAAAGGAAAGGACCCGTGGCCTATCTACTAGCCTTGCCTGATTCTTTGAGGCGTATGCACGATGTATTTCATGTATTTGTTTTGAGACATTATGTTAGTGATCCTACACATGTGATTGATATGAGTTCTTTGCAGGTGTTGAACGAGGTTTCTCTTGCGACAGAGCCAATCCACATTTTGGACTGTTGCATTCGACAACTACGATGTTTAATAGTCGACCAGATCAAGATCCAGTGGGACAATTATATCCCACACTCGGCTACATGGGAGGACACATATGATATGCATCAAAAATTTCCTTACTTATTTGATGGATTATACATATAGATCTTGTCAGATACTTTTATTTATGCATTTTATATACTGTACAATTTTAGGACGAAGTTTAAAACAAGAGGGGGTGTATGTAACATCCCACTCTTGCGAGCACATGCTATCGACTTATTCTTTGAGGAAACTTGCATGCAAGTGATCTGGTTATAGTACATGGTTATTTGTTTTGCTTATGGTTTTTATGATGATGTTGATGATGGTGATTTAATGTTATTTGATATATATGTGTTGACAAATGATATTGACGAGTTTTCCCTGAGTGCGCAAGACACTTGATTGATTGTGGATGTTGATGTCATCAATGGACCTTCTTGGAATCTGGATTGAGTCAGGTATTGGACTATATTGGTTTGAGTATTTCATTTATGCATATGTGACATACGATCAATTATATTATTATTTTGTATATGGATAATTGACAGTGTTTCGTTGATGGATGCAAGCTGACGAATGCTTGCTAATCTGACTTACGACATAAGGAGTAAAGATACCATGCAAATAAACAAGATATTGAGGGAGAGGTGTGGAAGCATATTTGTCACAAACTATTATCACTCATGTCGTGCCTCAAATTGTAGGTTAACGATTACCTAGTTTGAGAGGTCCATGATGTCATGCAGGCATATTGAGACAATCGCTCATGAAGATTCTAAGGGGCACACAATAAGGTGTATTCCTTATTCCTTAGAATCCCTTAGTCTCTACAAGTTCACCTGAATGGAGTGTTGACTCCAAGGGTTGGATAAATACCAAAACCAGTCAAAAGGTGAGTGGCACCCTTGGAGCACAGATTTCAAGAAAAAATTTCCACCTTTCAAATTCATTAAATTCATAGAGCAGGCGAGAAGGATGCAATACATCCTTGATCACCGCAAGGTTTTACATTTAATTGGAGTCTAGCAATCCTAGTTAAATACATCATAATTAACCAGATAAGAATCTAGCAGTCATTGGCTTTTGTTGGTTAAAAAAACTTAGTCCCGTTCTATTACTGATAGTTTTAGAAGTCTTAAATGCACATAAGATATTTTAGGAATACTAAGAAGTGGCAGTCAAGTATTTTTCTAAATAAATTAATATGTGTCGAATCTCTGTTGTTCCTCAGCTAAGTCTAGATACTATCATGATTATTGTCACTATTTGATATTTAACTGGAACCTTCGTAGCATGTTAGCTTAAGGAGGTTAACTCTTCTGATTGTGTGATTTCGTCTCGGGGTTTACTTATGTTTACCAACCCTATCCTTCAACAAGTATCTACGTACGTTCCCTTACGTATATTTATTCTCACACATTTTCAATGCTTGAAACAGATAAATTGGTCATAAATTGGTCACACATTTCCAATGCTTGAAACACATAAATTGAAAGAATAGTGTCACCTTCTACTAGATATTATTAGTATTATGATTGTTAGTATGTCTTATCGTACGATGAAGGATGTAGATCATTCTACATTGACTCGTGTCCATTTTGGTAACAATTATTAATTTTACATTGAACTTGGAAGTTGTGAATAAGACTATCCGAATTATAATAATTACGCATATATACAATCACAATAACTATACCTCTACTAATGATGACCGTACCTCGACTTAGGATTGCAATTCTTAATAATAATTAATTATTATGATGACGATGATTGGAGAAATGGGTTAAGTAATAATTATCATTGTAACATCGAACCCTTATGATTGGTTGAAGGATATTCAATCTTGTTATGTTTTTATAAAGGCATATGTAATTTAGTATATGAAATCCTTATTTTGCTTAACATGGTTGACCTTCTTTAAATTCTTATAAATAGATATGTAGAATGGTAAGTGAAGTCTTATTTTGGTGCTTGATATCTTGATCTTGGGTTCATTTAAAAAGGAATATAGAGGGCAATTTTAAATTTATTAATTGCTTATTATGTTGATTCTCTTAGCCTTATAAAAATACTCACAAATGGTAGTGAGTCTCTTAGTTTTTTCTCAAGAGAAGTTGTGAATGGTTATGGGATCTTATAATTATATATGAAAATTATATTGAATTTTTGTTGTTTTTTTTAAGAGATTTTTTATCCTCTTATAGGTTTTTACATTTCGACATGTAATGAAACCTTGTTACCATTATCTATTTATTAAAAGTCATTTCATAATATAAAAATGCATAACCAAGTTGCATGAAGATTTTAACTTATTAAGAAGTTTGAAGTTCTGGATAATTGAAGATTGACTTGAATGAACCTGACTTGATCAATTATTATTGATGATTAGAATTATATCTCTTCCGAAAGTAAGAATATATTTGCTTACAGTTCTCATTACTTTTTATGTAATATCCTCTTACTCATTCACATCCAGTATCGCTTGAATATTTCTAGGTGTGATAGAATATTATGTGGCATCTTGAATATTTGATGTTTAGGTGAGAATTATGATCTAGTTAAATGGGGTTTATGTTGGAATGCTTCATGGTGGTAATTGCATCAATTAAAATGATGTATGTTGTAGTAATTTTTTGTCGCACCATGAATAATTGATTATTAAGATTAATTAATTGATGTAGTTGAATTTCGACATGATTGGATTAGTGGGAATTAGACACTTCCTTGTTCCTTAGAACAGTCGCCAGTCCTGAAACCTTAATTGGTCAAAATAAATCGGATTAATCCTAGACTTGACCGTTGCTTATGTGTCTTGGAGGTTCTAATCATGAAGGATAGGTTGGGCGTGTAATTATTTTAATATTCAATGACATGGTTGATCATTTATTAGTATTTTGCTTCAGTTGATCATGATGTGTTGAATTGTGTCACTCTTTATGTTTGTGCATTGATTTATTAATTATGATGATGTGTCACTTCTGAATCTTCCTGCAAAGAAAAAAAAAAGCATACAAATTTCTAGAAGCTATGGTTGGGCCCTTTCACCATTGCACAAAATATGGGTAATAACATATTCATTTAAAGGACAACCAAATGTTTTTATTTTCAGATAAAGTGAATGAATTTGTTCATAAGCCATATTATTCTAATAAACAAACGTAGTAGTAGAACTATCATAGCATCAGGACTCTAAAGTTTCTACATTTTATTTCATTTCATTTTTAGGTTTCTATTTTCTTCATTGTTGTATGTAGGATTTTTGGGCCTCAAACCTCAGAGCTAGAATCTTTGATGAACGCCAAAGTACCAAAAACTCACCATGAAGATGTTTTGTAGATAGAAAAATAATACCGTGAAGATGATTGGTGGACTCTCCTTGGATCAATGTTTCTCTAGCAAGAACGACAGGTGAGTGTGATGTAGGAACATGTGGCCTATGTTTTCCGGAATTGCAGAATGGGGGTTTGTGCATTGTCAATTGCAGTGCACCACCTAAACATAACATCATAATTCTCAATGTCAAGCTCTATGTGGTAAAGATTAATACGAATCAATGTGTATTTCCCTATCCAACTAACTCGAATGTGGATTTTTAAGGATGTCTCTCTCCTATCTATAAAAAACCACTTGTGCTCTCCCGCAGGTGATAATTCCTAAGATCTAATACAAAACTGATAGAATGAGGGCAGAGAAGTATCTACAACTATAGTGGTATGAACTTTTAAGTGCAAATATGAATCACACGAAGTTACATAAATGAGAAACTTGATTGATTTCACTGAATCCCAAATTAGGTATATATACATCTAAGAAATATCTAGATATTCTCTCAAGAAAGATATGGAGAATCTCTCAAGAAAAATCTAGAAGAGGATAGTCTAAAATTGGGTTTACAAAATCAATTTTGTCAACTCTTATAGAGATTCCTACAACTACCATTGATGCATGAGCATCTTGCCTTCCATATTTTGTACATTTGGCAGAGATCTAAGGGGTCTTTTATTTAGGTTCCATAAGCATGATTTAATGTGTTTTTCTATGTTTTTGAGAATTTGGAATGTAATGTGTGTGTGAGAATTACAATGTAAATGTTCTTGAATGTATGAGAACATGAGGGTTGAGAGATATTATGAGATATTAGATCTCATAGGGATTGTGAATCCTAGATTAGGATTGGTTGAGGATTTTATGGATCTAGAGGATCCTTAGGAGATTGATTGAGTTATTTGTGGATCTAAATAGTTTACAGTTCAATATCCTTTTGTATATTTATTATAGTCTTGTGTGGATTATAAGTAGAGGTTAGGAAAGAGAGGTTGGACAGAGAGAAGGAGGTTTTAGTCGAGTAAGTGGACATTCGAATGTAAACCAGGCCTAAGGACGAAGCAGAGGTTAATAGCCAAATGATTAGTTTTATTTGGTTATGTACAATTCATTTATACTAAATTAATATAGTGTGGAAAGCTTTGTTTTGAGCTTAATCTGAATGAATCATTGTTCATGACAATTAAATCCTGTCATTGAGGATGTGATGGTTATTTTATGTGTTTAACCTCTGTGGAAATTGTTATAATAGGTCTCGAGTTATGCTTGATTGATATATCTCTGCATTTTTATATATCTCTATGTAAAATATGTTGCGGTAAGGTTATAATTGGTTAATTAACATAATCCATTACATAAAATCTGAAAACCATTAACATGGAATAGTTAGATCCAGGGAAGAAGTTGAGGCTCATTGTATTCTAATGGTAAAATCGTGAATGCAGATAAGTAAGCTACATGAGCCATCGATCTAAGGAAATAACAGATCGTGGACGTCGAAGGATGAATTCGACCTTTAAAGAAGAAAGCTACAGTAGCCATCGTATCTGGGAGTTGCAGAGGAGGACCTTCGGATCAACATCTGATTAAGTTATGACCGTCGGATTAGCACAAGTAAGATCGACAACGGGGAACCATTACAAGATTCAAAGGGTGAGTTAACGTTCACACAAGTTTTAGTTATGCAATCCACACCGATCATCAATCGTCACCTGCCAATACATCAATGGCTTACATTGATTCCACTAGAAACAAACAGTTATGTTGTGTAACTCGGGAAATGAGGTAAACATTGTGCTAGTTGGGACTTCACAATCATTCCTCATCGTAGATCTCCACGCCGATTCAAGCATGACAATCGATCCTCAATGGGAGGTTAGCGCTTGAGAGAGTTGAGCGAGGTCATATCCCTCGATCACCTGGGTCAGAGTTAAAGGTCCTTTGGGCATATGAGGAGAACAATGTTTAACGCCTCTGTATTAACTGTGATCTCATATGGATATTCGATCCTGTTAGTGATCGAATTTGAGAGCTAAGATGATCCTTGGCACCCCTATTTTGGGGTTTACAATGAAATTACAATAGAAGACTTCTCAAAAGGGTTTTAGGATAGGAGGCCTGACATCAACCATATTAATTGTTGATAGTGGTTATTAGGAGTAATTATTTCGAAGGCATGTGCATTGGAAGATATTTTTCCTAAAACCTATCATCCCAAAATCTGTTAACCAATACCACCTAGCATCATTACAACCTATCACATCATGTATCCATCTGTCCCTATATCTTTGTTGTACTTATTATGATAAGATTGGATAATATTTTGTTTATACCACCTCCAATGGCATATCTCTATCATCTCATTGAGGAGAGAATGTTGGGGAATAAAAGGACATGGATGCTTCAAGAAAACTGCAAAAACTTTAACATTTTGTGCCATTTTGGATTGGAATTTGTGCATATTTTGTGAAGAATTTCACAAATATGGTGCATTATGTGTGATTCGAAGTTCTCTCTTCCCATTTAAATGATGTTGTATTTTTACGTATTTGGATTCAAATAACCTTGAGGGTTTTCATATACCTATGGTCATATGGGAAGCTTATAGCGTACACAAATGCTTAAGTTTGCTGCAATATTAAAATATTTTATGAATTAAAGATATTAGAGACAACATATGCTTGAACTGGTTAGGAATTGATATCCAAAATATATTTTGTGTGGTTTTGAATGTGTAATCTTATGTCTCCTATTGTATGTAGCATTTAAATCCGAGAATAAATGTCTCAATTTTTCATTGAGTAATCTTTGTTGAAGCATATAGATGGAAGTAGAAGTTAAAGAACGTCGTTAAACTTTCTCCGACTGAGATTTGATCCAAAGAATGCTAAAGATTTGGTCTCTATGTGGAATTATGAAGTAGATATGGATATATGGAATTGGTTTTTCAAAATATTAGTATGCTATTGATTTTGAAAGAAATAAACGACTATTTTACTTGAGTATTGTTGATGTAATGTCTAGTGGTTTGAGAGCAAGAAAATATTACTGTGATTTTATGTGAAAATCAATTTTTTTTTAAGTCCTTTTCAAAAGCGCCAGATGAAAACAGAGACGTGTTACCCTTAAGCAGTAAATTGGCTTGAATTTTCTTCGTTCAGTGATTTGAAAGAGTTTATAAGATATTTTGACCTTAAATACATCTCATGGTCTTTAAAGGATGCTTTGCACTACAAACTTTGTTCTTCAACGAAATTTTCTATGCAATCATGTTTAGCCTCCTTTCGATATTTAAATTCATGAATTCTATTCCATGAGCTTCCTTCCTAATTTTATAAAACCCACTATTTAATATGAAAACCTTTACATATAAATTGAGGAATTATATTATGTGAGTTTCCTTCCTATTTTCATAAAAACCCTTGTTTGATATTAAAACCTATGTTTTTCACTTATTTAAAACCTCTTCATTCATTATGTTGGCTTAACATTTGAAGAAAGGATATTTAAAATACATAATGTAAAGCAGAGAGAAGAAATGGTACGCTCTATTTTAATGCATAATTTGAATGGGCAATGGCACCGAGATTCTGAATTTTTGCAAAATGTCAATATTGCAGTATCATAAAACACTTCATAAGAGTGTAGAATCTTCAAGTTCAAATATGTTGGATATGAGTTTCTGAAGCTCCCAAACATGTCAATAATGGAAGATATGTGAGAAACAAAGCATATGTGAAGATATTTTATTTTACTCATGATTATACTTAAACATGAAAACATTTAATGTATTTGCAATTGTAATAAAAACTATATTTTATATCAAAAAATAATTTTGTTTTAATAAGAAAAGTTTATTTATATACAAACACTTTCATAATTTATAAA
>JZKD02S0021032.1:14991-26768 GCA_000966675.3 Picea glauca | reverse complement strand
GGGCAACTCCTAGCACTAAATCAATTGAGAAATCTATCTCCCTTCTTGGTGGCAACCCTGGTATTTCTTGGAATACATCTTCAAATTCCTATAGTACTGAGAAATCCTCAAGGCTTGGCCCCTTTGTATTTTTTTTCTCTTCCACATGATTTTCATACAAATGACATCCTTTTCTAAAACATCTCTTCAGTTGTAAGGTTGAAATCTCCCTTATAGAGATGGGTCTTGGAACTCCTTTCACAATGCTCTATTTTCCATCTCCATCAAGACATGTAAATGTCTTGCTATGACAATCCAGGACAACATGATGCTTATCCAACCAATCCATTCCAATTAGAATATCATAATACCCCAATGGTATGATATTTAGGTCAACATATATATTCACACCATTAAGACTTATGGAACATCCTCTAACCATATCATGGATTCCTCTTTTGGTTCCAGTGGCTAGCTGAACCAAATTTGATTTTACAAGCTTACTTTTCTCCAAATGTAACCTGTCCACTATTTTAGGATCAATGTAACAATGAATTTCTCCTGAATCGATCAAAATAGAAATGTGTTGATTTATGATCTTACCTTCCACCTCGATCATATTGGACTAGTATTGTTCTTGTCGATCATATAAATATGCATAGATTCTTCCCATATCTTCGACCATTGTAGCCTCTTGGACATTGTGCATAGTCTTCACTCTATCCTTTCTATGTGGAAAATCCTTGTACAGGTGATCTTCTTTGCATCCCCAACATTGGATAGGTGGTGTTTCTCTTTTTCCCAAGGAGTATTCTTTCTTGGATTCACCCTTAGTATACTAATCTTCATGATTTCTATTAGGCTCATTCCTATTGAAGGGAGGTTTGTATACCCTCCTTCTCTGATCAGACTTCTCCTTCTTCTTATCCTTCCAATATTTCTACAGGGATTCTCTTCCCCATCCTTGCTCATACATTATTTAGCCTTCCCGATGGATTCAGTCAAGGTCTTGGGCTCATCATACCTAATCTTTTCTTTATAAAAGGTTGGCAGTCCACTCAAAAATATTTGTATCTTTACCTTTTCATCATTTATAAACCCAACATATTTTAACAATCCTAAGAATTTCTTCTCATATTCTGCCATAGTCATGCTTCCCAGCCTAAGTTCAAAGAACTCCTACATTTTCTTGTCATATAAATGCTCTGAGAGGTACTCCTTCTAGAAGTACTTATTGAACTGCTTCCAAGTCATCCTACTCTCATTAATATGTTCAACTTGCTTCAATTGATCCCACCACATTGCAACTTTCCCATGTAAATGGTAGGTGGCAATCCTGGCTTCTAAGTTTGAAGAATAGTTATGCAACTAAAAATATCTCCTAAGTCCAAGCAACCATGCTTCGACATCATCTTCCCTTTCTCTTTCACCATCAAAGGAGGGTGTCTTAAGCTTCCTTAGCTCTCCTTGCAAACTATCCACTTCATGTCTCCTTCTCTGGTGCCTAACATGAGACACCTATGGACTGCTTATGGGATCTTTAGATGCATAAAACTTTCTTTATGAGTAAGGAGGTGAGTGTTGTCTATGAGTTTTGTTGGACCTTATTGAATAACCAACTCTTCCATGATCCTGTCTTCTTTCATGAAACCTGCCTTCTTCCTCTTGTTTTGAGTTTGATCCCTTCTTCGTTTGCCTTTGCAACTGATTTAAACTCTGCATCACTCAAGCATTTATCTGAATGTGATCTCTCATCAGTCTCTCATTGTCTTCTTTTTAGCTCTGCACTTCTATTTTCAGGCTTCTTACAGTTTCTATTAATGTTTCTTGCTCTCCTTTCCCCTTGCGTCCATTGGACTCTGTCTCTGCATTACCAACTATGGTATTTTGTCCTTCAGACTCCTTATCATGGCTGGAGGCTCCCTCACCTTCTTCCATTTATTCAATGTGCATTCTGAGCTGACATGTTTAAACCCATTAATTCTACAAAATGTGCAAGTGACCATTTTGTTAGAATTATGCATATGATAAACAAAATTTGTCAAACCATGTTATAGGTCTTTTTTTCTTTTCAATTCATGAAGAACATAGATGTATCAATTTTCATCATATAACACTTCCATGTTATCCTTTAGCTGATGCAGAATTCAATTCTTCATAGGTGCTTCTTTCAAACCACCTTCCTAGGTGACCAGGACTAGAAACCACAACTAAATCTTTCCTGGTGCTTTTCTGTCTCGAAAACACCCAATTCAACCATTAGCCCTCCTTTCCTAAGCTCTCAACTACATGTGACCACATTCATGACCCTGCTCTTAGCTGAAAAATTTCTTATCCACAACTTGGGAACCTTCATCCAGGACCAGATCAACGGTCCTCATCCTCATTCGCGATCAACGATTGAGATCCACTTCAGGAATCCAGCCTTCGGAAGTATCAACTTCCCCCTCTTGCTTCCTCCCGGAATGCTTTTACCCGGAGTTCACAATTTGTCGATGCATGTCCTCCTGCAGATCCACGGTTATAAATCGCTTTGGCTCTTCGAGCTTCGGGTATTTTCAAACTCTCCACCTTCGCTTTCTTTCGGAGTTCTTTCACCTGAAGTCGATGATCCATCGATGTGTGTCTCTTATAGATCAACGGTTGTGAATCACTTCAGCTCTTCGAGAGTTCTCGACTCAACGCCAACTGTCACATATTTTTCCTCTGAAATGTCGAGTCTCTGAACTGCATGATCTATCGCCATGTGGTGAAATACTAGAAGTGGACATGTGGCCCCATCAGGCGGGTGACACGTGTCATGTTCTAACTGACATTTCAATCCTGCACATGTTCAAAAATCATTGACATGTGGCACACATCCCATGTGTCCACGTCATCCCAAGTGACATCCGTAGGCCACGTTACTTCAGAATTCCAGGGTCCACATCACCTCCAGGTAACATCATCGTGCCCCACCACTTCGACTCTTAGGGATTCGGGAGTTTCCACACTAGCGAAATTCCAATTCTCTCGAACTGGACAATCTACTGACATGTGTCTCCCTAATCAGATGGTCTGTATTAACCCTAGACTTTGGGAGATACTATTACATAGATCAATGGTTCTTGTTGTTTTAATATCAATGGTCCTCAATTACTTCGGGAATTTGGGTAATTCTTTCCCTAGTGCTTCGCTCTACAAAACCTTTCGGAGTACTAAGTCTCTGAAGTGAGAGATTTGGTGTTGCATGTCCTTGTTGATGGATGGCCTAGATGAACTCCGAGCTTTAGGCCCTTGGGAGTTCTATCTTTTTGCATCCGTATTTCTTCCAAAGTGGTTATCCACTGAAGTGCAGGATCTCCTGCCACGTGTCCAACTCGATCAATGGTCTGAATCTACTTCGGCTCTTCGGAGTTTTGATGTTCGATCACTAACATGTCACATCACTTAATGCCTTTCAATTTGCGAGGGCACGCATCGATGGTTTGGAGTAACCCGCCTTTCACCCCGCAATTCTTCCAACACTAACACGTAACCCCTCAGTGAATCTGTGGTTTCGATTGCGGGACCACCTTGGGGAATTCACTCCCATGCAACTTGGTTCCCCGTAATGCCTCCTGGTCATTGATCTCTATCTCCAATGGGATGTAATGGTTGTGACTTAACCTTTTCTTCGCTTTCATCGGATGACCCTTGTTCACCTTCCCTATGCTCCAAGGATCCTGGATATCTCTTTATCCCATAGTGGAGATTTCTCCCGAATTTGAAGGGGATGGTCACGAACCTTCAAACCCTTACAAAGGACCTCTGATGTTCTAGCTCCTGCGTATATCTTTCTAATGCCATTCCTCCTGAGCTTTTCAACTTCATGGTCAGAATTCGATCTCAATCATGAGACTTTGACCAACAGACCTGGTCCATACCGACCTGATGTTTCAACCAGAAGCTCCGATACTAAATTGTAACATACCCAACCACCCACAAGTCGGGGTATGCCACCTTCAAGCCCACCCTTGGACTTCGTTTTCTTACCGATACCATTTTAAATTAATAAGTATGGATAGAAGAAAAGGATTTAACGACATGCTTATCAATAACCAACAAGCATGCATATCTTAAATATTTAATTAAATGATAATTAAATACACAACGAAATACATTCATATACAGGTAGATAATACCATAACAGAGACTAATTATATTTATAAAAGAAGACATCAACTGGCTGCATACCAAGGATGTTCTACCCAACAGTAGATGCTATTGTTCCAAATCTCAACAACTGTGTCACCCCTAAGCCAGGGCTATGAATCCATAAGGACGGTTCTAGATTTTTACTTGGCTTCCCAAACCAGTCAGCACTCAAGCTCTCATAGGATTTCCCAGCACTCACAACAATCCAAGTAACCAGCTCTCTTCTTCCCATCTTGCACCACCCAAGAGAATGGACCTCCACCCTTCTCTTCCACGTAGTCCCTCAGGCATTCCTTCTCCTTATTTTGGGCTCCAACACAAGTGATCTAGAATCTCAATGCTGTAACTCTCAGGACTCATATCTATGAACAACGTTGGACACATGCCAATGAATCTTAGACATGCAGGCCTCAAGTCGTGGATGGATCACACCAGAAACCACTACAACCAACAATATCATGGCTAATCTTCGACATTTTGGTTCCCTTTTCCAAGCCAAGACACGGGTGAGGATGGAATGAATGAACGAATGAGTAAGTGAATGAAGGAGTGAATGAGAAAAATGAGCGATGAGCTATCAGTCGAAACCCCCATCAGACCAAAGGTAGGTTTAAGTAATTCATGGGAAATTAAGAACCTCCTGGCCTTCCAGAAGAATCCCACATAATTGATCCACCCCCTTAGACCAAATGGTAATTAAAATAGTAAATAAACATTTATCCCCTCAAGCCCCCTCTCTTGTGGAATCATAGCCCCCTATAACTCTAGTCCTTGCCTGTCTAGCAACCAACGATGTATGTATTATTAATAATGATCAAAACATTACATTTCTTGGGCACACTAGCCTTTTAATAATTGTTTGGGCACTTTGTCCTCTCAAGAATGTAACAATACATCATTTAAAATGGGGGTTCGAAACCCGTGGTGTTACAGTACAATAGAAAATAAACATAATGCTACTCTCTAGGATGATGTTGGCAACGTTTGCAACATCTTTTGAATGACTGATGATGTGTCCATAAGAGTGAATTTTCTTTAGGCAGGTGGCCTCCCAGCTCGCAACTGGCTTTCATAAAGTTGGTACGCATCTGTCTTGACATTTGAAAACCCTATTTTCCCCCAAAATCTCCAAAAGAAACTGTGTTCGTAGCGCTGCGCTGCGAACTTTCCTGAAATAGCTAGTTCGCAGCGCCAGGTGTTGCAAACTTTCCTGTAGTGGCTTGTTTCATTTTAAAAAAGTATTTAACATCCCAAAACTATATCAGGTGCCCAAAAATGCTATAAAAAATTCATTATTTTAATACATGACTAGAGGAAAACACCAAAACTGCTAATCATGGTTTTAAAATCATAGCCATCACCAAAAATGTTGTAAAATGCATGAAACATGAAATTTAACCAAAATTGATGCTGGTTATAGAGGCTCAATGCCTTCTTCTTTTAACTCTGGAGATTCTCCTCGTAGCAACCTTGGCGAGCATGTTTAGGTTTCTTTTGGCCAATTCTTCTTTGAAAGGACACAACTCTGCCTTCAATCTTCTTATTTGAGCTTGATGAGATATGTTCTGTCTATAGAGATTTTTGAGCCATCTATGAAGGGGAAGGAATATTTTAGCCAAGAACCTAGCCTTATCAATGGTCTCATGGTACATGCCCATCAACTCTTTTAGCTTCTTCCTAGAAGCCAAGTCCTCTTTTTTCAACTTATCAGATTCAACTCTTGCTTCCTTGATCTAGGTGGAAATTGGTGGCCACCCAACTATTCCAACTGGCTCCTCTTGTCCTTTTTTAGTTCAACATGTTCTTTTAAACTTATTTGTAATTTATACACTTTTGGGGATGTTTGAATCCCTACACATCTTCCAGGTGTATACTAGTGGCCTCTTACCTAATCCAACTAGCTTATTTTGTATGTTTTCATGTTAGCACATCTTGTTGTACTTCCAGGGTTGTTTTGGAGCCCTAAACAATGTTTTTTTGGCTCTCCAGAGTCAAACTAAAGATGAAGTCATATTTTGACGTTGGAACTTTTATCTCTCTGAAATACCTTTCCAACGGGCTATCACGTGCCTAAAACAGATGTTGTATGCAGAAGTTACGACCCAGAGAAGTTGAGGTACCAACTTAACCATAGGGGCCCACATGAATTTTGGCGTTTCACCTCCTAGGGTTAGGTTTTTGGATGTATAAGGTTTTGGAATTCATGAGTAATATAAAAAATGCCTCTAGAACCTCATTGTAATCATTCTGCACAGTCGGATGCACATAGCAACCATATCTCTTCTCAGAGATGGCTACCACCATTCAAGCAAGTGTTTCAGTTCTGTAGTTTTATAGCTTTAGCCTATTTCATTTATTCAATAGAAGATATTGTTCACTGGATCTATATTTTTTTCTTCATATCTCTTTGTTTCTTGTATTCAGTCTGTTAATCAATTCGTTCCACTCCTAAATCTAGATCAGTGGTATCAGAGTGGTCTGCTCTTCATATTATTTTTCTTTGTGCATGTCCCTGACAAGATCTGGGTACAAGAAGTTGGGACTCGAACCAACCGATCCGTTGCAAGATAAG
Organism: Picea glauca; assembly: GCA_000966675.3. Classification (NCBI taxonomy): domain Eukaryota; kingdom Viridiplantae; phylum Streptophyta; class Pinopsida; order Pinales; family Pinaceae; genus Picea; species Picea glauca. The sequence continues at coordinate 20,041 of JZKD02S0021032.1, read as the reverse complement.
TTGCGTCAAGCCTGACAACAACCCATGGGGGATGAAAAGAAATATGATGGATCAGGAGATCCTATTAAAATTTTTCTCGAGGAATCCCGTGTGCGAAAAAGGAAAAAATGATGGAAAACTTTGCACAAATCCTTCGACAGTTGCCCATAGGAGAAGCATCTTCATCATGCGACCATGCAACCCCCTTCAAGGTACAATTTTTTTTTGATATTCCATTATTTTAAGGACTGATAGATGTGGATGATGTAGATAAATGGTTGAATCTGCTCGAAGGGTATTTTTCGGTCCAGAATTTTTTCAATAGGGAAAAGATTTCTTTTGCACTCCTCAAGGTTGTCCCCCATGTTAACGACTGGTGGGATACTTACTCTAAGAAAAGGTCTATAGAGGAATCTACAATATTTATGGTTTCCCCTATATGGTATTCCTTCCAATACGCCATCAAAGAACAATACTACCCTGTTGGAAGCTATGAGGACTAGTACACTAGATGGACCACCTTGCGTCAAGAAAGGGACTAGAGAGTACCAGACTTCACCAATATTTTCCATGCCCTGCGCACCAAATTGGGTATCAAAGACTCTGAGAGACACTTGGTGCTCAAATACCACGGTTGTTTGCATAGATACATTCAAACTAAAATGGAGTTTATGGACATTGCCTCATTAGGCATGGATTATAGATACACTGTCAAGATCGAGCAGAAATTTAAGAAGAAGAGGTGATATTTTGGATCTACAAACTCCTCACAGCCGAAGCAAGGAAAAGGCAACCCTAACCCACACAACAAGGGACCGAGCCGATGTGCCCACTCTCAGGACAACCAATCCAATATGCAACAAAATAAGAGAAATGAGAAGACGAAGAAGGACACGAGAAAATGGTGTGAGTACCATGAAATTCCTTGGAACAACACTGAAGAATGTCGTTCCAAGTAGTCACTCATGGTCGAGCTGAACACTTCTGAGTCAGAGGTCGATTTTAATTCCAAATAAAATTCATAAGGAGGGAAGCTGATTATCGATGCAGAACCCAGTGCCACTATCGCTACCACCAAAATCTAGCCAAGAGAACCATAAGAACGAGAGGAATGGGAACACCTCTTTCACTGACATATTGGGGTAAAGGGGGATCTGCTTCATTTCATTGTCAATAGAAAAAGTCAGAAGAACCTGATCTCAACAGGGGTCATCAAGATGTTGGACCTAGCCAGCCCCGACCACACTAACTGAGATTTAGAGCTTCTTTGGATTGGCCAACTTCTACTGATGCTTCATGTTGGGATTCTCCCTTTTGCATGGGCCCTTAGCCGGGTGACCAAGGGCGGTGGTAGGGAAAAGTTTGTGTTGGGGAAGGAACAACAACGATCATTCGATGATCTGAAGAATCTATTTTTCTTAGCTCCATTACTCTCCTTTCTCAATCTGCAACAACCATTCGATACTGAGACTGATGCATCTTACTATGTTGTAGGTGCAGTTCTCACTCAACATGATCATCCAGTGGAATACCATAGTGAGACACTCTCAGAGATTGTCTGGAAATACCCCACCTATGACAAGGAAATGTATTCCATTGTACAAGCATGTCATCAATGGAAACATTACATTCTTGGAAAGGAGACGATCATCCACACTGATCACAAGCCTATGCATTTCATATAGACACATGGGAAATTGTAGAATGATCACCATCATAAGTGGTCCACCTACCTGCAATAGTTCCATATCAACATCAAGTATAAGACATGGATATCAAATAATGTCATTGACTGCCTCAGTCTCCCTCTCATGGTTGCACTCACCACTGTGCTCCATTCTTGTGGAAATGAGGAATCTGAGTGGCCCCAACTTTATTAGCAAGATCTGAACTTCGCCACCACCTATCAGCTATTGGATACATGCACGACTGTCACTGATTTTCAAATTTAGGATGAACTATTATGCCATATGGGCCATATTTGTTTTCCTACAAGTGAGCATGCAAAGATGATTTGGGAAGACCACTACAGTCGGATGGTAGGAAATTTTAGTGTGGAGAAAACTATGGTCGTTCTTCATAAACATTTTTATTGGCCGAAAATTCGATAGGATGTCAACAAATATATCAGATCTTGCACTGCCTATGCCATTTCCAAGACAACCATCAAGAAGTAAGGCTTATACACCCCTCTTCCTACTCCAGAGAATCCTTGGGAATCCATCTCTATGGATTACATGTCTGGCCTTCCATCTACTAAGCAAGGAAATGACTACGTATTTGTGGTTGTTGATCGGTTTTCAAAGATGGACATCCTCGCAACCTGTAAGAATAATATCACAATGATAGATACTACCAAGCTCTTCTTTGAATGAGTGTGGGTCCTTTTTGGGATACCACATACCATCATTTCTGACCAGGACAATAGGTTCCTCATCACATTTTGGTCAAGTCTCTGGTCATTGTTAGACACCAAGCTCACTAAATCCACTGCTTTCCACCCCCAAATAGAAAACCAAACAAAGGTCATCAATCAAATGATTTTGCACATCCTTCACATGTACAACTCTAAGCATCCACATACATGGGATGAGATTCTCCCATATGTTTAACACAATTACAACAGGGCTCTCCATATCTCCACCGACCATAGCCCATTTCAAGTGGGGTTGGGATTCCAACCCTTGGGTCCCATTAATGTTGCACTACCACTTTCCACCACACATACAAACTCTTCCCATGTTTAGTATGAGACTGACAAAGTCACCAGGTGCATTGATCAGATTCAACACATACGCCAACATGTCCAGGAGATTTCACAGAAATCCAATGCTAAGTACAAGCAATGCCATGATCAACACAGGGTACCGCACCAGTTTCAGGTTGGAGACAAATTCTAGTTACATTTGCAAAACGAACGTCTCAGAGGGCCCCATCAGAAGCTCCGCCCACTTCACTATGGGACTTACACTATCACCAAGGATGTGGGTAGCAATGGTTTTGAGCTCAACACTCCACCCTTCCTTGGCATGCACCCAATGTTCAATGTGGACCTCCTTAGGCCATATTTTCCACCATTATTGGAAATATTTGAGATCACATAACATCTTACACTAACAAAGCTCAACCCTGACTGCATGGCACAAGCATCCACTGATCAGATAATGGGAACACAGTTCAAGGGCACTCATTAGCAGAGGATCCATGTTTATTGGGTTATCAAGGCAGAGAAGCTCCTACACCAAGGAAAGTGGCTCACCCAGGGCCAAATCCAACATAAGTTTTATCACCTGATGGGGGACCTCAATGCAATGACGACCATTGCTTCCTAAGGGAGGAGGATCGATCCAGGTGGATATTGCTGGCCACCCACCTATTCCAACTGACTCCTCTTATCCATTTTAGTTCAACATGTTCTTCTTTACTTCTTTGTAATTGTGGGTTCTACACTTTTGGGGCTATCTCAATCCCTACACATTTTCCAAGTGGATACTGGTGGCCTCTCACCTAATCCAACTGGCTTATTTTGTATATTTTCATGTCAGCGCATTTTGGTGTACTTCTAGGGCTGTTTTGGATCCCTAAACAATTTTTTTTTGGCTCCCCATAGTCAAATTGTAGAAAGAGTTAGATTTTGATGGCGGAATATGTAGTTCTCTAAAATACCTTTCCAACGGGCTATCACGTGCCTAAAACAGAGGTCATATGAAAAAGTTACGACCCCGAGAAGTTGAGGTACCAACTTACCCATAGGGGCCCACATGAATTTTGGTATTTCACCTCCTAGGGTTAGGTTTTTGGATGTCTAGGGTTTTGGAATTCATGAGTAATATCAAAAATTCCTCTGGAGCCTCATTGTAATCATTATTCTCAAATGGATGTGCATATAAGAGACATCTATTCTCAGAGATAGCTACCACCATTCAAACAAGTGTTTAAGTTCTGCAATTTTACAATTTCATCCTATTTCATTTATTCAATAAAAGATATTGTTCAGTGGATATATGTGTTGTTCTTCATATCTATGTGTTTATTTTATTCAGTCTGTTAATCAGTTCGTTCCTTTCCTAAGTCTGGATCATTCCTTGAGTTTCCTCTTAGGCCTCTTGAAGGTGGGATTTATTTCATGCTAAGGAGTAGTGATATCAATAACTTCAATAGGATTCTTAGAAGATTGAGATTTGTCTTTCTGCTGGGATGAGGCCTCTATTGTATCTTCCTTCACTAGAACATGTTGTTTGGCTTATTCTCTAGTAAAATTCCTCGTATTCTTAACCTTTTCTACAACAATGGGTGAGGAAAAAACAAGCTTTCTTCCTCTCAAGCCTGTGGGTTTGCTTGAAGGAATCTCCATAGGAATAGGATATGCCATGTGTGAAGTTTCTATATCTAAAGGTTGTGAATGACCTCCTTCTTCTGCTTCATTTGTATCTTTGACAACCTTATCACTTATTGTCACCCTTTTCCTCTTGCTAGCTTCTGAATTCTCAGTCCTCTGAACAGAAGTAGGACTTTTCATATTGGACTAGGGAGTGGGGTAAACATCTAACTGGAACTGTAATGAAGTTAGGAAGGTTTCCAAATCCATGTTAGTTCTCTTAAATTATTCCATTACTAACATTTTAATATGTCTAGAGTGAAATACATTGGTGTCTACTTACTTTGAATTGGCTTGAACCCTATCATATATCTTAACAATGCTTCTAAAAAGATAAAATGGAAGGTTCATGGTTTCTTTTCCTGTGAAATGTAACAACAGACTGATGTGGACACCATGTTAAACCTCCCCTCACACGTGAAATATCTCTAGATAAACCTAACCATTTATCAAAACATTCAAGCATATGGCTTCTAGGCACCCCTTTGGACAAGTTGTCCTCCTTATACTCTGTCTTAAGGAATTCCTTGGAGAAGGAAGTATTTAATGACATAGCTTTGAACTACTTTTCTCCACTGTGTTGGATCATGTTGTCATTGATGACAATGGTTTGATTGATTGATGTCATTGATTGATTTCAAGTGATTGATTGATGTCAAAGGATTGATTGATTGATGATTGATGTAATATAAT
>JZKD02S0021031.1:353785-367878 GCA_000966675.3 Picea glauca | reverse complement strand
AAAAAAAACAGATTTTGTAGCAGGCAATAACTATCCCTAAACCCTAAAAATTCAAGGTTCACATCAACGTTCAAGAAAAATCGAGATTACAAACGAAATATTGATTTTGGCACCACAATAAAAGCCCATTATCATATTAAAACAATAATCGTCTCCATCGTTTTGTTTTTCTGAAGTGAAAGTCGTACGGTTTTGTGATACAATACACCATAGACAGTTAGGGTTTTGTCGGTACAGTATCCATGATGCTCTTGACCTTGGGGGCATACAGAGAATACACCATGGCCTGCCTTGACGCCACCTCTAGCTGGGACTTGCCTTCAGCGAACGCAGAGACAATCACAGCCGGATCCGTCAGTTGTTGGTTTTGCCTAAAGCCCTCGGCTGTCCGTCTTTTGACGTATTCTCGTATGTTGTAGTCGGGGAACCTGCGAGCGGTCCGTAACAGTGAGCGAAAGAGGGATCGAACCTGTGACGTCGAGGGCGGGTGTCCAATCGCCGTCGCCATACCTGACAATTTTCCCGTCGATCTAAGGTTGTTTGTTGAAACCCTTGACGTATGTGTGGAACCGTCGATGACGGATGAGAGGAGGCAGGATATGATTTTATCAGAGAAAGAAGCCTATTATAAAAGAGGGGCTTAAAGCTATATCGTAAAGGAAGAGTCTCTTCTATCCCATTCAAAACATGTAAGGGAATGTCAGGAAGGGAAAGTCACTTACAGTAATTTTACAGCATCTAGATTTCAAACTATGCATATTGTCGCAAGGAGGTGCGAAGGAGGACAAAGGGAGAAGGGATCGTCGAAAGAAATATACGGGTGAAGGCATAGAGACGTGTAACTAGAAGACGCAATAAATGGATACACATGCGAAGAAGTGACTAAAGGGCAAAGCAAGGTTGCATAATTGCATTGCGCAAGCCACGATCAAGGGGTAAAGAGCAAAAGGTGCGGTCAGGTCTGGAATTTAAATTTAAATCGACTTTCAAGTGAAAATGATGACAATGATGATAGCAATTTGTTTTCATGCATGTCATTCTACATTTTATGAAAATTTATAAGTGTTAATTTTTTTTAAAAGGATTCAATTGAAGATTCAATTTCCTAACCAGCTTCTAGTTATATTTGTCTTTCAATTCTATTTGTTTATTTGGTGCCTATTTTCTTTGTAAAAGAGAATGTTCCCCATTCCCAAGCAAGAAGTCAATCCTTAATTAAACACCCCCAGACCCTATCAAAACAAAGATATAGTTGTTTTTTGGAGGCGAATTATCAAAAGCAAACTCATGAGAGCACATAGTGACTCACACATTGTCATCAATCATGATACACTGATGCTTAGAGTTTTTTTTATCTGAAATCTTTTACATTTATAAAATTCAGAGTCCAACACTTGTTACTTTATTGTTTTGGTCAGATTTTCAAAGCAGAGTTAAATATTGATAGATAGGGAAGGGCAAAGGGTTGAGCTAGTTATAGTGAACAAAGGGAGCCAGAGGGAGTCAGAGGCAACGAGCTGAAAACCCTAACTTGAGTCAGCTAGAGCCATAGCTCTAAGCAACAAGACTACATTTTGTGAAGCTATGAACTTATTTGTACCCAAAAAATTACCAATTAAATTTTACAAAATGATCTTGATCCATAAAAAAAAACAATGAATTTGATTACTTGAAACTAGAAATCTGCAAAATTTATGAGGAACTAAACGACTATTCCATACAATGCATGATTCTAACTTACTCAATTCAAATTTCCAAATTCCAAACTTACCTATCGTTAGCCATCAAAGTGATTGGACCATACTGGTAAATAAAACTCTTGGAAGTTAATGGAGCGGAGGAGGAGACCCATCGGAGCAGAGCATAACTAAACCCTTATTGTGCCCATTCATTGGGTTCCTTCATTTCCTACCTGGGTGTGACTTGCTACCGCTCAAACGTTTCTATAGTGGGTCAAGTGATCTGATATCTCTTGGAGAGAGAAAATTTAGAGGTTATATCCCTGTGTGTTTTAAGCCCACATTTTCTACCATCGATCCATCATTCATGAGTTATGACTGTAGGAAACAACATATCCTGAGCAACGATGCATGCCCTCGTCACCTCCCTCTAATCTCCTCTTCACATGTTGTGGGACTTGGACATCCGACAGGCAATATGGGACATGAATACCATTAGAGCCTGTGACATGTAGAAGGGCCTAGTAGGGTGAGCAGGATAGGATATGATGATGCCACATTGAACCAAAATTGAAATCCAAATAAGCTGGAGTGTGGGAAAAGTTATAATTACCATCATTTATTTATTAATTCATTTGAAATCCAAATATGTTGGAGTGTGGGAAAAGTTACAATTACTGTCATTTATTTATTGCTTCATCGAACTTGTAGTGATGCACCATGTCTACCCACCCATGTGTACTCATTTATTTCTTCAAACTTCAACCAGTTACGATTCACTAACCTTGGTGTGGTGTTACGATTCACTAATCTTGGTGAAGCCATGCGTATAGCCTAGGGCCTCTACCATATAGGCTATAGCTTGTTTAATTACTAAGATTTCTGACGGGCACTCTACGTAATTACAGGTCAATTTGGCAGGATCAAAGTTTTGATGTCGGCCAGCAATGACGTGTGGAGTTCAGATTTACGTGTCAAATACGGGTTCGGGAACTAAATATGGGTTGTAGGCCATCAAATTCCAGGCATGGGTGCGATGAATGGTTTGGAAACTAAAAGTGTCAATGGAAATTGAAGCCAATGCAGAGGGTTATAATAAACTTTGATACATGTTTATTGGAGATCATTGGAGAAAATTATAAATTGGATGACCATGGAAAAGGATGAGTGATCTAGCTAAGGAGGAGGAGCAAAGATAAAGGAGAAAGTTCGAAGGAATTAAGAAGATTGGTTTGATAGGAGATAGGAGATTTTAGGTGGAAGAGAAAGATGATAGTGTTGATTTTAAAAATAAGAACAAAAGATTCTCGATGTGACATATTATCATTGTAATTGTAAATACTCTTGAAATAATGAATGAGAATGAGTGGATTAGTTCATAATTTATCCACGTATGGATGTTTTTTCGCCTTAATGCCTTACTACAATTTGCCATAGTTTTTAGTTAACGGTTGTGCATTTCATTGCATAGATAGAAGGGTTTGTAGAGGGCATATTACTCCACCCTATGTGGTTTCATTAAAGGTTCATTATGCATGATCTTACATAGATGTTTGTCACATTGTGGTCTAGTGGTGAGTTAAAGTGCTTTTTGTAAAGACAATAATGGTCTAGTATTGAGTTGAAATTATTCTAGTAAAGATGGCATTGGTCTGATGATAAGTTGGAGGATTTCTCATAAAGATGATAGTGGTGTAGCAATGTGTTGGAGTGTTTCTCATAAAGATGAATATTGTTGTATAGCAATGAGTGGGAGCATTTCTTGTAAGGATATCGATGAGGGAGCCTAACCTTATGTCAACACCAATGTTGGCTCTAATTAGTTCCATAATTTTACTAGGGAAAGTCACCCTCCTAAAAACAAAGGATAAGTTCCCAAACCTGCAAATGGAAACAAAAATGCTTTGACAAAGATTTGAGAAATCTATCAAAATTAGCAATAACTACTAAGTGCATCTTTCATCTTTTGCCATGGTTGATCACAAAGAATACCCCTAAGTGTTAGCAAACTTCAAGTCCTTGATTGAACCAAATGTCAAAGTCAAATATCTCCAACCATTTTTGCAATAATCTCTTTACCTAAGTGCATACCAAAAGATGTGAGAGGTCATGTCATCATTATGACCACACATTACACAATTCTATGAGATACTTTTATTAGAGGTTTAATCTACATAATCATTTTGCTCTAGTCTAAATAACTCATCTACTGCCACTTGGGGAGCCTATTACCTTTGTACATGTCAGCCAACACAAGACCCATCATAGCTAACCTAAAACGGACCACCTAATGCAACTCTTCAACACTCAATAACTTCAAAGAAATTAAAAAAAAAAAAACATATGAGAAAGGCACTCATGGATATTGTTCCCCTTTCCCTAGCATGTTTCCATCATAATCATTTCCATGAAACACCAAATATTGAGTTTTAAATTGTTATGTTGTTATTTAAATCTTTGTAGAATTCATTAGTAGAGAACAATGTGGCTCTCTTTCGATAGAAAGCCCTCAATAAAACAAATCTTTGAAACCTCTCTTTTTTTCCATGGAAAAAAACTTTATATTTGATATTTTTAAAAGAAAACCAAAATATACATTGTCCTTAACCTTTCGGTCCAAAAAAGATGTTATTGTTATCAACAACCTATCCTAGATACCACTTATTACAGTTCTCCAACAAAGTTTTTCAAATAAACATCAAAGCATCACAAAACCTATTTTGAATACTTTATCGTGCAAACTCTTTCATAACATTGTTGATATTTTTATAAGTAAAATTAAAAACATCATCTTCAATAACTATTAAAAAAGGAAGCTTACTAAGTCTCAAACCAAGACTCCATCTCTAAATTCTTGAAACCTCTATTACAAAGGGGAAGCTTACAATATAGTGAAAGGGACATGCAATTGTTATTTATTTATTTTAAATGTCATTATTACCATGACCAAATGAAATAAATAAAGATTCTTCCACTTTGTTGTTAAAAAGACTCCCTATATAAGTCCTTTAAGTTTGTGAATTAGTGATCAAATACAAACTCGATGGTTGAATGCATAGTTATAACTCCTTTGAGTTTGTGATCAGTGGTCGAATACAAGCTCGATGATTAAATGCTTAGTTCTCATTCCAATGGAATGTGGCTTGGGCCTCTCCACGCTCACCTTTGGATATATAATTTTCTATTTCGCTTGATAATTAGATATTTCTTAATTTAAAACAATAATAATGAAATTTAATATTTTAATAATTAAAATCGTGATAATGAGATTTAATAACTTAATGTTCAAGATGAAATGTAAATATTGCCTTTTACATTTTAATTTTTTATATATTTAACTTTATATATATATTTTTTTTCTTATACATGTTTTATTTTACATTTTATTTTTTTAATTTAACTTTTTTTTTTTCATTATTCATTTTTCTCCTTTTAAAAATAATTAGTTTTTTCTTTTAAAAACTAGTTTTATTTTAAAAATCAATGTATTGGACTTTTATATACATATATTGAAATATAAATGGTGTACATACCAGAGCAAAATAATTAGTTTTTTCTTTTAAGAACTAGTTTTATTTTTAAAATCAATGTATTGGACTTTTATATACATATATTGAAATATAAATGGTGTACATACCAAAGCTTATGTATATGTGTTCATATAGTCTTTCTTCAATGCTTTGTGTTTGTTGATTTTTAACATTTTAGTTATGAGCACATGTATCAAAACATTTAATTTGCTCTTTGGATTTCATAGTTTTAGTTTGGAGTTTTCACATTCATAATTTTCTTCCAACTTTTTCATTTTTAGTTATTTTAAAGATAATTGTAAAACTTCACTTAGGGTTTCTATACCAAGAAATATGAGTGATGAACACATGGTCACCTTTTATGGTTTTTTGTAGGGTAATGATGTGCATCTTCACACATCTATTCAAAATTTTCAAATTTTGTGTAGAATTTTTTTTTCCATAATTTTGACACCCTCATGGATTTCTTCACTCATTCATGATATATGTGTTGTCACTCATGGTATCAATCGTTTCTACTTGAATATCATAAGTTTTGTAATCATTCCACAATTTTTTTCTCTCTTTAAACCACAATTTTTTCTTTTGCAACTAGTGGTATTATTTTGGGAACCTATGATTTTGCAAGTAAAACTCGTGGTATTTATTGACATTAGTGAGTTTTTCTTATTGAGCTCATACTAGTGGATTTAAATAATTATATGCAGATTATCTTTTAAGTTGCATCCATGGGGGAATTTAAGTTTGGGGAAATCCATACCATACCTTTTTTTTCATGTAATGCATTTTTCGGGGAAATCCAAGCACTTCGCATCATTTTGAGGATGCTACTGAGGGTAACCCAAATTTTGTAGAAGCTTGAAGTTATGTCATGGCACTTACAAGAATATAATTTAGGTGGGGAGGATAACAATCCATAACTGCTCAAGCTAGACCCAATTGACAAATCCATACAATATTTATCATTAGCACCATTTTAACTCTCCTACCTTTGCCCCATAAAGCATTTAGCCAACAATTTTTTATCTCTTGTAGGTCACACATGTTCATTCATTAAAGGCTATTTATCATCAATAATATTTAGAGTATCCACATGAGAGAATAAGATCTCCAAGTTAGTGTTGATGTGGTATCCTTGTTTATTGAAATCTTTGTATAGTTTCCATCAAAATCATTTCCAATTTCACTAACACCAATACCACTAACCTCATTAAAATTTACTTAGAATCCACATTCTCTGCCTCTAGAAATAAATTCTATTAACAAATTGTTAGATAGAATAGTCATAATTAGGATTGAAGTAATCCGTTGGGCTATGGTCTAGCGACAACTTGGAGTTGTTGTTGTGACAATGACCCAGGTTCAAATACTGGTGGGCATTGTCGGAGTACATGCACAACATTCCACTTTTCAAGGGACATCCATGTCTATTTTTATCCATTCCTAAAACTTAGGGGGCTGCTTTTTTGGCAATGTTATTTATAGCAGGTCTAACATATGACATTGACTGGGAAACTAATGCACATTGGATGTGGATAACTTAGCCCCTTAGGAAGTCAAACTTATCATTTACCACTTATTAACTCATGGTATCAATCCATAGTATTGACCCATGGTATTAACCCATGGTGTTGAATAGTCAAGAATTATCGCCTACATGTAGTCTTCCCCACCACAGTTTTACCCATTGAACGACAAATATCTGTGCTTTAAAGACGTCGACAGTACATGTCTATTGTGTGTGTGTGTGTGTGTCTTCCCCACCACAGTTTTACACACACTTGCATATTGTGTGTGTGTGTGTGTGTGTGTGTGTGTGTGTGTTACACACACATACACATGCATATCTCTCTCTATGTGTGTACACACACACGCATATATATCTAAATATGTATATGCACACACACGCAGGGAGTGAATACAAGAAATACAAAAACATCAATAACCTAATCCCCTTACGCATGAAACCCTAATAGATCTCAGACTTTACCCATATGCAAGTAATAACTAAGCAATCATTATATGCTCTACATGTTCCTGGTCAGTCATCATACATAATTCTTGTTAGGCTTACCTCTAACTAATAATTAACATAATAATTTCTATATTGTTGTAGATTGCTTTCCAAGGATGGCTATTGGTTATTTGTAACAAATGTGTTTCTATCTCTAAGTTAGCTAACCTCTTCCTTTTATATGCATGAACACACACACACACACACATGCATACATGTGTATGCATGTATGTGTGTGTGTGTTTCCGTCTACACACTGATCCAGATTTAGGAGCGGAATGAACTGATTAACAGACTGAATACAATAAACACATAGATATGGAGAATAACACAAATATCCATTGAACAATATCTTCTATTAAATAATGAAATAGGTTGAAACTGTAAAACTGCAGAATTGAAAACTTGCTCGAATGGTGGTAACTATCTATGAGAAGAGATGTGGCTGCTACATGCATCCATCTGAGCATAATGGATTACAATGAGACTCCATAGGCCTTTCTGATATTACTCATGAATGCCAAAACCCTAGACATCCAAAAACCTAACCCTAGAAGGTGAAACGTCAAAAGTTATGTGTGCCCTATAGGTAAGTTGGTGTAATTTGGTACCTCAACTTCCTAGGGCCATAACTTTTGCATACGACCTCCATTTTAGGCGCGTGATAGCCCATTGGAAAGGTCTTTCAGAGAAATACACATTATGCCGTCAAACTTTGACTTTGTCTATAGTTTGACTGTGGTGAGCCAAAAAAACAACGTTTAGGGCCCCAAAACAGCCACGAAAGTACAAAAAGATGTGTTGACATGAAAACATACAAAAAAAGCCAGTTGGATTAGGCGAGAGGTCACCCGTCTCCACCTGGAGGATGTGTGGGGCTTCAGAAAACCCCAAAAATGTAGAACCCACAATTACAAAGTAGTACAGAAGAACGTGTTGAACAAAAACGAAAATGAGGAGCTAGTTGGAATAGGTGGGTGGCCACCAATATCCACCCGGATCAATCCTCCCCCCTTAGGAAGCAATGGTCTCCATTGTGTTGAGTTCCCCCATCAGGCGAGGAAACTTCTACTAGATTTGGACCTGGGTGAACCACTTGCCTTGGTGTAGGAGTTGCCCTGCCTTGACAACCCGATAAAGCTGGATCTGTTGCTGGCGAGTGCACTTGACTTGTGTGTCCATGATCTAATTAGTGGATGTTTGTTCCATGCAGTTAGGGTTGAGCTTTGTTGGTCTCAGTTGTTTTGTGATCTTAGAAGTGTCCAATAATGGTGGAAAATATGGCCGAAGGAGGTCCACATTGAATATTGGATGCAGAGCAAGGAAGGGTGGAGTATTGAACTCAAAAGCATTGCTACCTACAGCCTTGGTGATAGTGTAAGGCCCATAAGGAAGTGGGTGAAGCTTCCGATGGGGCCCGGTGAGACACTCCTTCTGCAGATGTAACTAGACTTTGTCACCAACCTGAAACTGGTGTGGTACCCTGTGTTGATCATGGCGTTGCTTGTACTTAGCATTGGATTTCTGCAAAATCTCCTGGACCTGTTGGTGGATGTGTTGAATCCGCTCAATGAATCTGGTGGCTTTGTCAATCACAAACTGATCAAGGGAAGAGTCTGTCTGTGTGGTGGCAAGAGGGAGTGCAACATCAATGGGTCCCAAGGGTTGGAATCCCAGACCCACCCGAAATGGGCTATGGTCGGTGGAACTATGGAGAGCCTTGTTGTAACTATGTTGGACATAGGGAAGACTCTCGTCCCATGTACGTGGATGCTTAGAATTGTACATGCGCAGGATGTGCACAATCATTTGATTGACAACCTCGGTTTGGCCATCAATTTGGGGGTGGAAATATGTGGATTTTGTGAGCTTGGTGTCCAACAAAGACAAGACACTCGGCCAAAAGGTGCTGAGGAACATGTTGTCTTGATCGAAGATGATGGTATGTGGTATCCCAAAGTGGACCCACACTCGCTCGAAGAAGAGCTTGGCAGTCTCTGCCACTGTGACAATCTTCTTACAAGCTGTGAGGATGGCCATCTTTGAAAACCGATCAACGGCCACAAACACCCAGTCATTTACTTGCTTGGTGGACAACAAGCCAGACATGTAATCCATTGAGATGGATTCCCAAGGTTTCTCGAGAATAGGAAGAGGGGTATATAAGCCTTGCTTCTTGATGGTTGGCTTGGCAATGGCACAGGTAGTGCAAGATATGATATACTTGTTGACGTCTTGTCAAATTTTTGGCCAATAAAAATGTTTCTGAAGAACGACCACGGTTTGCTCTACACCAAAATGTCTTGCCACCCGACTGTAGTTGACTTCCCAAATCAGCTTTGCACGCTCACTTGTAGGAACACAGAGATGGCCCAGGTGGCATAAGATTCCATCATGAATGTGAAAATCAATGACAATTACGCCTGTACCCAAGAGTTGATATGTGGTGATGAAGTTTGGATTGTGTTGATAAAGTTGGGGCCACTCAAAGGCTTCATGTCCACAGGAATGGAGCATAGTGGTGAGTGCAGCCACAGGGAGTCGACTGAGGCAGTCAGCGACATGATTGGAGATACATGTCTTATACTTGATGTTGAGATGAAACTGTTGTAGGTAGGTGGACCACTTCTGATGACCATCGTTCTGCAATTTCCCCTGTGTCTGTATGAACTGGGGAGGCTTGTGATCAGTGTGTATGATCGTTTATTTCCCTAGAATGTAATGTTTCCATTGACGACAGCCTTGTACAATGGAATACAATTCCTTGTCATAGGTGGGGTATTTCCAGACAGTATCAGAGAGTGTCTCACTATGGTATGCCACCAGATACCCGTGCTGAGTGATAACTGCGCCCACAACATAGTCAGATGCATCAGTCTCAATCTTGAATGGTTGCTGCAGATCGGGCAAGGAGAGTATCGAAGCGGATCACAAGTGATGCTTTAGATCATCGAATGCTCATTGTTGCTCCTTCCCCCACACGAACTTGGCCCTACCACTGCCCTTGGTCACTTGGATGAGGGCCCATGCAATATGGGAGAATACCAACACGAACCGTCGATAGAAGTTGGCTAGCCCCTGAAAGCTCCGAAGCTCGGTCAGTGTGGTCGGGGCTGGCCAGTCAGGGATGACTTGGATATTAGCTGGATCAACATGTACCCTATGCTCATCAACAATGTAGCCCAAGTATTGGACCATGTTCATGGCGAAAGAGCATTTTTCCAAGTTGGCATACAACTTGCGTGGTCACAGACTGCTCAAAACCTATTGAATATGCCGCATGTGCTCTTCCCACGTCCTGCTGAAGATGAGGATGCCATCCAAATATACCACCACAAAGGAGTTGGTGAAGGGTCTTAATACATCATCCATCAACCTCGTGAAAGTGGTTGGTGCATTTGTTAAGCCAAAGGGCATGACTAGCCATTCGTAGAGACCTTCTTTAGACTTGAAGGTTGTCTTCCATACATCAGTTGGTTCGATGGGAACCTGGTGGTAGCTGGACTTTAGGTCAATCTTGTTGAAGAACTTGGCCCCCTTGAGATGGTCAAGAAGGTCATCAATCCTGGGAATGGGGTAGTGGTTCCTGACTGTGATTTTGTTTAAGGCTCTGTAATCAATGCAGAGTCGCCAAGTCCCATCCTTCTTCTGCACCAGTACAATCAGACTTTCGCAAGGTGAGGAGTTGGGTTTGATGTGCCCCTTTTGAAGAAGCTCTCAGATCTGACGTCAGATTTCGTCATTCTCCATCAACGAGTGCCGATAGACTAGTCCATTAGGTAGAGGTGCATCGGGGGTTAGATCAATTGGATGCTTGATTTGGCAGTGTGTCGGTACCCCTGTAGGTGAGGAGAAGATGTCTTTGTATTCTTCCACGATCCCATCAACTTGATTCTGCTGCAAAGAGAGGCATTGTGTAGAGGCCACGAATCTGTAGAGGCGACCTTCTGCTTACTGTGAGCACAGATCACAAACAAGATGAACTTCCCAGTCTGTGAAATGACCTTACTGCATTGCTTAACAGAGATTGAAAAAATAGCAGCAGACGACGCTACCTCTGGGATCCTGTACAATTGTCTACCCAAAGTAATAATAACACTACGGTGTCTAGACTCATACACAACATGACGCTTCCACAAATATTGTTGTCCTAAAAGAACATCACAAACTTCAAGGGGAACAATATCACACAGTACCTCATCTTTGAAAGGCTTGATGTCGTAGGGCAGACGACACTGTTGGTTGACACGAAGATCTCTTCCTTAGTGAAGCCAGCCGATGGTGTAGGGCTGCAAGTGCGGTGTCATTGGCAGGTCCAGCCGCTTGATGACCTCTGTTGAAATCAGGTTCTTCTGACTACCGATGTCGACATTGAAATGAACCGGAGCCCCCTTGACCCACATCTACGAGTGAAAGAGGCGTTCCCCTTCCTCTGGTTCTTCTGGTTCGCTCAATCAGACTTTGGTGGTAGCGACAGTGGCACTAGGTTCAACATCGATAATCTACTTCCCTCCTTCAGGATTTGACTCAAAATCAGAATTGACCTCTGACTTGGAACGACATTCTTTGTTGTTGTGCCAAGGACTTTTATGGTACTCACACCATTTTCTCGTGTCCTTCTTCGTCTTCTCATTGCCCTTCTTGTGTTGCGGCTTAGACTGGTTGTCCTGAGGGAGACCATCTCGACTTGGTCCCTTGCTGTGTGGGTTGGGGCTGCCTTTGCCCTGCTTCGGCTGTGAGGGGTTTACAAATCCAAATTCTCGTTGTTTCTGCTTAAATTTCTGCACGATCTTGACCGCGTATCTATAAGTCGTGCCCAAAGAGGCGATGTCTAAGAACTCCATTTTTGTTTGAATGTATCTATGCAAACAACCACGATATTTGAGCACCAGATGACGCTCATATTCTTTGATACCCAACTTGGTGCGTAGGGTATGGAAAATATTGGTGAAATCTGGTACTGTTTGGTCCCTTTCTTGTCGGAGGGTGGTCCATCCGGTGTACTGGTCTTCATAGCTTCCAACATGGTAGTACTGTTCTTTAATGGCGTCTCGGAAGGAATCCCATGTAGGGGCCACCACAAACATTGTAGATTCCTCCACGGCCCTTTGCTTAGAGTAAGTATCCCACCAATCTTTAACATGGGGAATGACCTTAAGGAGTGCAAAAGTGATATTTTCCCTATCGAAAAAATTGTGGACCGAAAAATATCCTTCGATCAGATTCAACCATTTATCTACAACATCCACATCTATCAGTCCTTCAAATAATGGAATATCAAAATTTACTTATACATTGAAGGGGGTTGCATGGTCGCTTGATGAAGATGCTTCTTCTATGGGCAATAGTCGAAAGATCTAGGCGAAGTTATCCATCATTTCGTTCCTTTGTCATGCGAGGGCTTCCTCGAGCAAAACTTTAATAGGATCTCCTGCTCCATCATCTTTCTTTTCGTCCCCCATGGGTTGTTGTCGAGCTCGGCGCGACCGATCTGGTAATGGCTCGATTGGTTTGAGTCCCAACTTCTTGTACCCAGATCTTGTCGGGGACATGCACAAAGAAAAATAAATGAAGAGCAGACCGCTCTGATACCACTGATCTAGATTTAGGAGTAGAACGAATTGATTAACAGATTGAATACAATAAACACAAAGATATGGAGAATAACACAAATATCCAGTGAACAATATCTTCTATTAAATAATGAAATAGACTGAAACTGTAAAACTGTAGAACTGAAAACTTGCTCAAATGGTGGTAGCTATCTCTAAGAAGAGATGTGGCTGCTACACGCATCCATCTGAGCATAATGAATTATAATGAGGCTCCATAGGACTTTTTGATATTACTCATCAATGCCAAAACCCTAGACATCCAAAAACCTAACCCTAGAAGGTGAAACGCCAAAATTTATGTGGGCCCTGTAGGTAAGTTGGTGTAATTTGGTACCTCAACTTCCTAGGGCCATAACGTTTGCATACGACCTCTGTTTTAGGCACGTGATAGCCTGTTGGAAAGGTATTTCAGAGAACTACACATTTTGCTGTCAAACTATGATTTCGTCTATAGTTTGATTGCGACGAGCCAAAAAAACAACATTTAGGGCCCAAAACAGCTTTAGAAGTATAACAAGATGTGTTGACATGAAAACATACAAAATAAGCCAATTGGATTAGGCGAGAGGTCACCTGTCTCCACTTGAAGGATGTGTGGGGCTTTAGGCAACCCCATAAGTGTAGAACCCACAATTACAAAGTAGTACAAAAGAACGTGTTGAACAAAAACGGACACGAGGAGCCAATTGGAATAGGTCGGTGGTCACCAATATCCACCTGGATCACACACACACATAATGACAATATGTGTGTGTGTGTGTGTACATACACACACACGGGGAGTGAATATGAGAAACACAAAAACATCAATAACCTAATCCCCTTATACATGAAACCCTAATAGATCTCAGACTTTACCCATATGCAAGTACTAAGCAATCATTATACGCTCTACATGTTCCTGGTCAATCATCATACAAACTTATTGTTAGGATTACCTCTAACTAATAATTAACATAATAATTTCTATATTGTTGTAGATTGCTTTCCAAGGATGGCAATTGGTTATTTGTAACAAATTTGTTTCTATCTCTAAGTTAGCTGACCTCTTCCTTTTATATGCATGATCACATTTTGGTCTTCTAGTGTTTATAATGTCTAACCTCAAGCCTTGATTTCTCAACCACTTTTAGAACATGTTTTGGTCCAATGGATAAACTAAAGTTGTTAAGCACACCCTTGTTAATGTACCACAAATGTATTGTAATATCCCTCCTATAATCCTTAGTTTAATTAATGCTTAATGTAGATATAA
>JZKD02S0021031.1:282370-293629 GCA_000966675.3 Picea glauca | reverse complement strand
TAAAAAGAGACTTGCCTCGGAATTTGAAATGAAAGACCTTGGCCTAATGCATTATTTCCTAGGTCTTGAGGTATGGCAGAGTCCTGAGAGGATCTTCCTTAACCAAGGGAAGTACGCGGTCGAAATCTTGAAGAGATTCGACATGTTGGAATGCTTGCCAATGAATACACCCATGGAAGCAAAGCTGAAGCTGCTGGTTGATACTTTGTCAGAATTGATTGATGCCACACTGTACAGACAGATTATTGGATCGTTGATGTACCCGACGAACATCAGACCAGACATTTGTTTTGCCGTGAACACCTTGAGAAAGTTTCTGGTAGAACCCAGACGTGTTCACCTAGTGGCTGCAAAACATGTGATGAGGTACCTTAAAGGTACAATAGATTATGGTCTCAGCTATGATGAAGATCATGATTTCACATTGAGTGGATATACTGATGTAGATTGGGCAGGAAGTGTTTCTGACAGGAAAAACACTTCAGGATGCTGTTTCAGTTTGGGATCAACTATGATCTCGTGGCAGAGTAGGAAGCAATCTAGTATTGCTCTCAGCACAACGAAAGCAGAATACATTGCTGCATGTTCTGCCAGTTGTGAAGCTATATGGCTTCGAAAGTTGCTGACCGACCTATTTGACTTAGAGATGAGAGGAACCTTGATTCTATGTGACAATCAGAGCTGCATAAAAATGACAGAGAATCCTGTATTCCACGACAGGTCGAAGCACATAGAGATCCGTTATCATTACATCTGTGACATGGTACATAGAGGAGACTTAAAGCTCCAGTACATTAACACGGATGAACAGGTTGCTGACGTGTTGACCAAGCCCCTATCTCGTGTGAAGTTTGAGTACTTTCGAGATAAGCTTGGCATAGTCCGAAAGGACCTTCCTCGAAAGGGGGAGTAGTTGCTGTGTTCCTTGCTTCTGACCTAGTTGTCAAACATAAAGCAAGATGAGATGTTCCTTGCTTCTGACCTAGTTGTTAGACATAAAGCAAGATGAGATGTTCCTTGCTTCTGACCTGATAGTTGTGACGTAAAGCAAGATGACGTGACTAATACTATGCTTCTGACTGCATAGCTGCGACATAAAGCAAGTCTAGTTCCCTGCTTCCAACCTGATGGTTGTGATGTAAAGCAAGATGTGTACCTTGCTTTCGACCTGATGGTTGTGACGTAAAGCAAGATGATACGATGAGAGTAGCACTGAGCTTCTGACTGGATAACTGTGACATAAAGCCAGTCTAATATCCTGCTTCTGACCTGATGGCTGTGACGTAAAGCAGGACGAGTATCTTACTTCCAGCTTGGGTGCTGTGACGTAAAGCAAGACAATGAGATGAGACTAGTACTGTGCTTCCAGCTTGATAGTTGTGATGTAAAGCCAGTCTAGTATCTTGCTTCCAGCCTGAGTGCTGTGACGTAAAGTAAGACATTGAGATGAGAGAAGTACTGAACTTCCAACTTGACAGCGGTGACGTAAAGCCAACCTTGTGCTGTGATGATGATGATGTATCAGTTTTTATACTAATACATATTGATGCAGATGATGATGGCATTCCTTTGAGAATGACGATGCTATGGATGAAGAAAACTTCCGATGATTTATAGATACGCTAGTCAGTGTTCCAAGATGATATTGATGATGCTGTCCTCTCACCCACTTGATGCTGTTGATGATGTTGTCCTCTCTCTCTTTCGCATGATGCTATTGAAGAATACCCTTCTTGTTAAGGGGGAGTGTTGAAATAATGTAACTGCAAAGAGTATTCTAATTATTATTTGATATATTATTCATCGGATCAATCACCATTGTGGATTGATCTTGTTGGCTATTGTAATAGGACCAAATCCCCTTTTGCGGATTGGTCAAATGTTAATTATAATAGGCAGAATAAGAAGTTGGCCCCAATAGATATTAAAGAAGCCCCAGAATGTAATTAAGGTGGTTATAACCACCCAGTGGGAGAGGTCGGCCCTGCCAGTGAAGAGACACTTCACACGTGCCAGTCTAATATAAATAAGGAGGCTAGCGCCTCACTTAGACACACAACTCACTTGCTCATTTTGAGAGACAAGTTTCAGATCTGCTGCTGGAGAAGAAGGAGAGAGAGTGGCGCATATCTGGGAGAGGATCTTCTGCATTAGTTTAAGAGATCTCTTGGCATTGTATTGGCCATCTATAATAAGGAAGTTTTGCTGGGTTTTCTTCCCCTAGAGGGTTTCCCAGGATAAATGTTGTGTCTCTTGTGATTTGTGTATTTCTCAGTGATCTTGGATTATGCTATTGTTATCTAATGAAATGCAAACAACTATAATAATGGCTTAAACATTAACAGATTTGACAGGGGGGTCGAGTCAGTGAGATCCTTAATTTGGATGAGCATATTGTTAGTGTCATTTCTTTTTGGCTCCACAATGAGCGCATCTCGCAGGTTGCCATTCTCGTCGGTTCTATACCATAATCTTGCAGATTCGTCATCGACTTGAAGTCTTTGCCGTGCTAATTCTTTTTTTCGCGGGCTGGTTTCTGGTGCGGGAGAAGTGTGTATCGCTGGTCCTGACTCTTCGTAATCCATGCTTTTAGGTTTGTCTTCCGGTTGATAGGCGTTCAATCTAGCCTCTATCAGCTCTGCATCACTACTTCTGTCGGGGGTTGTCGCGACTGCTGTTATTGCTAGCTTTGGTCGATTCGTTTCAAACTTAGATTGCTCATGCGCTCTATTAGGTTAACCCCCCCAAATCATTTTTCTATTCGACTTCTGATTGTTCCACAGGTTACAAAGTTCTTCCCTTTTCTTTTTCCTTCTATCCCGCTCTAATCTCTAGATGTCAGTGGATTGCTTGTGTGCTTGCTTTCCTCTTGACGACATTTATACTTTAGTAATTAGAACTTCTGGTATGCTTTCCTTATGGCATCTCACAAATTCGATCGATCCCCATCGCTGCCCTGACTTACTCTAAGTCGGTATTACTGGCCATGTTGATTTATTCAGAAAATAATCCCAGGCTTGTCTTGTGTCTTTGCACTTTGCGTCGAGAAATCCTTCCCACTCTTTGTCCCTCTCTTGATAGTTACTATTTGGTAACAGTGTGCCTAGTCTAGGTCGGTATTCAACAATGTCACCGACTCCCTTGTCGAGGAGGAATTTACGAAGTATTGTCGGAATAGTACACAAGAATCCTTTGTGCAAGTCGGTGTAAAAGGTTTCTTTTATTCTATCAAGAGATGTTCGATCTTCGACGACTTGCTTTGAGATATAGTCTTCGACAACTCTCTCGAACCAGTCGTGCAAATTTATTCATCCTCTGTTCGTAAGCTTGAGGCCTAGTTTCTCGTCGGCTGTCAAATTACACATTACTCGACTTGTTGATGTTCTGAAATAGCGCTTCAGGGATGGCTTCTAAAAATCTTATGTGGGTTTCTAAGAAGAATCTTGCTCTTGCTTCTGTGAGTGAAAGATTGTTTCTTTTGGCATAATTCTTAATGTAATTCTCAGTCTTGCGCTCCCACCATTCACATATGTCTTGAAGGGTTAACATCTATGTATACTTCTGCATGCCCAAGTCTAGAACTATCGGCAATAGAACCAATGTTGTAATCTAGGGGAAAGTAAGGAGAGTTACCGATAGTCGTTATGTAAGCAACATAGAAGATACACACATATAGATATAGACAATGACATACACAAGTAGTGAGACCCTAAAAATCTGTATTTATTAAAGGATACACCAATGCAATACAATGTATACAATCTCTCACATAGAGCTATTAGAGTCTCCATATGCTTGTCTATTTATATTCCTATATGTCTAGTTACTAGGCAGTTGGAACTACTTAACTGCCTGGTTCGGTCGGTTAGCAGATACTTCGATCGACTTACATTTTCGATTACGACGGTCGACCGACTATCTCTTAGTCGACTGGCGGGTCTAGTTGACAGAGTCGACTAGCCGCCTACAACAATCATCTAGTTCAATCTTCAAGGTGTTGCATGCTTGACTCCATAAGCCCTAAAAGACAATGACACTAGTCTAAAGTTATTCTTATGGTGAAAATTGCACTTAGAATTAGTATTCTCTTTCTCAAAGAGATTTTACTAACTTCTCTAACCCTAACTTTAGCAAACTAATGATATTTATTGCTTCTGTTACAAAAGTTTGCTACAGCCACTAAGTTTAACTTTAATTTGTTACATACATACTTGGAAAAGTGGCTTAAGATACTCAGAATTCGGATCTAGCCATTGGATATTATTGTACATGTTGATGGCTTGGTTTATATGCTAAATTGCTACATTTCTGAGTACTTTTTCTTGTTTCTGTTGCAAAAGATTGATTGTTGTTATACATTGTTTCACTGCTGTAATTTGCAACAGTAATTTGGTTTATTGCTTATCTAGTGTCTAAGAGGTCATTTATGAGCTATATAACTTGGTAATTGCCCGGTTTATGCTTCAAATTATTTATCATCTTGTATAGGTGAACCGATTACCTAAACCTTGTTATCTTTCTTACCTGTCCTAGACCTAGACCTAACCTTCAGGTGACCAAGATAGGGAGCTGTAGGCTCGGATAATCTTGCTATTTGATCCCTTGAGGTCACCAAAGAAGCCTCCCTTTTGTTGGACCTTCTTCCATCACTAAAACGAGGGAAGTCTCTACTTAGGAGATAGTGGTAGAAACTTCCAATTGTTACACAAGATTGGGATCTTGTGGAGGGCTTTGCACAAGTACAAATCCTGTGATGACAGACCACATAACCATTGACTTGTTGGGGCTATGCCACTTTCCATATATAGTGATTGCAATTTTTCTAGATATAGAATCATTATTGCAAAAAGAAAAAGGCATGTATTGAGTATGATTGTGGTTTGTTACTACTTTGGAAAGCATCTCGTTTGGGGTAAAGTTTGTGGAAAGCATTGATTTATAATAGTATGCATCTTTAGATTGTCTTGCTTCACCCCAAAGGCAAATTTTTGTTTGAAATAAATTGGATATTAAATTTTTATTCGTTCTTCTTCTCAGTTTGTGATGAATTTCCAGCATTTCTATCTGATTTTTGATGGTTTAGTTTTTTTTCGGTTTCCTTGCTTGGATTGACATATAATTTTGAAATTCGACTATTATTTTGTAACATTTTTTATGAAATGTGGCTTATATTACTCATGAGAGAAATAAGTACATTATTTTGTAACTTAACTATTATCTTTTGTGTCTTTCATTGTGACCAATGTAGTTTGGATCTTGTATAGGTCTACTGTTAATGCCAATGATGAATGGCCTTCCAAATTCTCCAAAGTTTATGTGGAGGTAGGTGGTGCTTTCTTTTTTCCATTAATTTAATAAAGTTATCTTTTGAAGAAAAATTTAGCTGATCACAATGTTCTTTTTGCGGGGGCTTTTGCTTCACATTTTCTACTATTTTGCTAGATATTTTTACGAAGTCCTCATGTAGCCCATTTTAATTATTTGATTTATTATTTGTTTGTATAAAGCATTCTTGAAATTATTCCGACAGTTTGATACATCTTCTGGTTTGATACATCCTATGCATCTCTATAAAGCTACAGCAATAATATAAATATAATCTTATGGGCATAATTTGAAAGTCATTATCCTTTGGATTTGAGTGGTAGACTTATTTACCTTGTGCACCATTTTTATGATGTCCGTTTAATAAACAACTGAGGTTGTAGACTTGGTTAGGCCTGAGTGCAAGAGTTCGATTCGGACTTGACAAATAACAACAATAAAAAAGCCCATTCAAGTCCGACTTGAAAAATAACAACAATATAAGAGCCCAAAATTTGATTTAATTTTTKTATTATTAATTATCGAATTTTCAAATTCCATACATTGCATAATATCAATAAAAAGTCYAAATGTTTTGATGATATGGTGATTTTATATATTACAAAATTGTGAAAATTTCCGGCAAAAATRKTTTTTAATGCGAACAGAAATTTCACCTCTTAACTAGGGGTTTCACGTATTTTAACCATGTGAATTTTCAGCCGTAGGGCTGTTATGAAATATAAACAAAACAACAGCAACAGCAGRCAATATGTCAACTCTAAACAACCCAAATCAACTAGGCAATTCAAGAGATAAGATCCCAATGTGTTCCAATAAGTTTCATCCCTATAGGGCAATCATATCATGCACATAACAGATCTGAAGACACTTGTGACAGCTTTATGTACAGCAACAAATCTGCCCTTGTATTTTTCGATTACGATGTTAAATCACTTGATGCATTTGCCCTTAACTTATGTCAAATTATCAAGACATATAGTGCTGGAAATTAGAAACCATGAAGAATATAGATGTCTGGAAATCAAATTTTGAATTTACATATGTATTGGACAGCTGGAAACTTCATTAATACACATAAAAATGAAGTTCATGGACATACCAGTAGCTCTTTTACATGCAATACTGTCAGCTCAAAGAGCATACTTGAGCTCACTGCCACAGCAGCGTTTATTTTGTCCAAGGATCTTCTTAATAATCCTGATCAAATTCTTATTGCTAGTCTTGCCAAATTGTTGCCCTGTGGATAATGATTAGACGTACGAGACAATACAATATCATATTTAGCACAAAAAGTAGTAAACTCTATAGAACGAAAAGCTTGAGCATTATCATTAAGTAATTTGAGAGGTGTGCCAAATCTAATAACAATGGTATCCTCCAAGATTCTAACAATAACTCCTGCTTTTAGCCTCCTTCATGGGTATGGCCTCAACACACCAAGTGAAATAATCTATGGTTTTCAAGATCCATGTGAACCCATTTCTGTAATTCTCATGAAACTTGCCAATAAATTCAAGCCTCCACTGCTGGAAAAGGGCTTCAACCACCACCGGCTTTGAAGATGCAGCGGGTAATTTTGACCTAATTGGAAAGAATTGACAAGCTTCATAAGAGCTCACATAAGTATAAATGTCTGAAAATAAAGTAGGCAATAATATCCTGCTTGGAGAATCTTGTGAGCCATGGTCTTGGCATGAAAGTGGCCACCACATAAACCATTGTACAATGGTTCCAAAATATTCACTGATTCTTCTGCAGTCACACACCTTAATATCACGCCATCGACATTCTTCCATTCTAATCCATTCTGAGTAAAACAGTACTTAAACAGCCTGTAGGCTGTAACTTTAATCTCCTATGCAGATTCTTATTGAGATAATCTGGACAATAAAGATGCCCTAAATTATAACTTATGTCTCGATACCATAACTGATCTCTTAGCTCATCTATCACTGCACAATCTGATTAATCTAACCCTATTGCTCCTTAAAAACATGCACATCTATATCAGCCATCAATTTAGCAAGCCCTTAGCCCCTTACCAATTTGCTAGGCAGGATTTCCAAGTCATATTCCTGCACCTAGATAATCCATTTACCCAATTTGCTTGTGGGGTCTTGCTATGACAATAGATTCTTAACAATACGATGATGAGCATAACCAATAATCTCTGAATTCCAAATGTACACGAAATTGCCCAAGTACCTTTACAAGAGTAAAAGCCTGCTTCTCCATGATGGAATAATTCAACTCTACACCCTGTTACCCCTCATTTAGCATGAGGATTGTCCTAGGTTGTAGACCGTGCCCAAGTAGGGTACATTTGGAGGATTTGGGTTTTGAAGCCAATGTGTTACTTCTTTGGATGCATATAGATCATGGATCATCATCTATTTAGCATTTTGATCACAGATGTTGTAGGCATAAAGGTTGATATGATGGAGTCCTTGGCTTGATGAGAGGGATGACACTTGTGCACACTCTCCTAGGATGTCTCTCTTGTGATAGTTAGATTTGTTGACCACTTGATGGGTGTTGAGGCATTTAGCGAGATGTTGTCCACTTGTATACATGTTCACACTTGGATTGATCCACTAGCACATTGCATGGAGAGGGAAACCCATCAACTAAGGGTTTTCCCTTAGCCTTGTGGTTCATTATTGGATTCATTGCTTTATGTAGTACTTGGCTATTGGTCATGTGCTTTCATATTAATCTTGTTGTACATAGGAGGGGAGCACCTATTAACTTAGAGTTTGGCATGGTATATTATTTATTTGATTCATCTCAAGTGGGGGGCCCATACCTCATAGCATTTTACCTAGGGCACATGCATTGGAGGTGAGAACAAAGTTTTAATGGTTAATATGTGAACTAGAGAAGCACCTTACCTAAGGAGGCCTTCGATGTTCCTTTCCTTTGACTATTCCATGGAAATTTTGACATATCTTGAAGGGTGTCCTAACATACTCGTAGGTTTTTTCAACTTCTAGCAGCGACATCTGTTGACCATTTCCTTGGTGGTTGAGGTATTTATGGAGAGGTTTTCCACTTGATGCACATATTTCTAAAGCATCCTCCTTAACCCATGGTTTTGAGATGTTGGTGGTATTTTTACATGGTTTTGGGTCTATTATCCACCAGTTTGCACAAGCTGGATTTTTTGAAGAGCCGCCAAAGAATGAGCAGTCAGTGCTCATATGACAGAGTTCAAAGTTTAGCCGGTCTTTCAAAAGACCACATTTTTCGCATTTCCACCATTGTAATAAATGACCTGAGTATGAGATATTGTAAAAGGCTATTGGCCCCCTAAGACCTAGGTACGAGCATGTACTCTAGAGTGTTTTTTTTCACTTGTTAATTATTTTTTCCGCCTGTCATTGTGGACGATCAAATAATTTCTAAGTTTTTTCATTTAGAAGACTGACT
Organism: Picea glauca; assembly: GCA_000966675.3. Lineage (NCBI taxonomy): Eukaryota > Viridiplantae > Streptophyta > Pinopsida > Pinales > Pinaceae > Picea > Picea glauca. The sequence continues at coordinate 284,872 of JZKD02S0021031.1, read as the reverse complement.
CCAGAGCTGGAGTATGTGCTGGTGGTTAGGGCTTGGCATGGAAAACCAATGCCTAGTGTCTAAATGCATATGAGCTCAAACTAGGTCATCTGAATTGAGTCATTTGGAAATTGCGGCTAGGTTTGATAGGTTTTTTTAATGTTACAGTGAATTAATTAAATTCTCGCAAAAAATGGAATTTTTTAGTTCTAAGTCAATAATTGTAAAAATATGGCATTAAACATTATCGGATGCCATATTTATGGTTGTTTTACAGTCCAAAGTATCATGTAAACCCCTATTTCCCTTCTTTCGAAACAAAAAAAGTGATTATTATCACTAAAAAATGAAATTTACTCTAAATTTATGGAAAATGGGTAATTTAATTCATTTCCTATTTTTTAGGAGAAATGGGGAACATGCTGGAAACATGTTTTTCTCATGTCCCCAGTTGACTGGAAGCCTAGGCGAGTTAAGCTAAGGTGAAGGCGACTTCATTGAGGGTGATGTGGACATGGGGGAGATCCCAATGAAGGGACTCGACCCCACCTACCCAGTTGGCGCGTTCTAAAGGAGGGGTGCACATCCCAATGCTCCCACACATCTCTTAACTCCCACTTCACTCCACCTCACTCCACTCTCACCTCACTCTTCCCCACTTCCCTCACCTTACACTCCACATCACTACCTCTCCAGTCTACACATCTCCCTATCCACTCATCCATCACTCCCCTTAACCCCACACATCTCCTCTTTCACTCACGCATTTACCCTAAATCCTCACGCATTCCCTCTTTGGAGTTGTCACCACCTATGCTATATAAGCAAGGTCAACCTCTCCCATTACTAGTTCGGTTTTGGGCAAGCTTTGTATCATTGTTGTAATCTTTCATTGGAATAATAAAGACTTTGGAGCTCATCTTTGGTGTATGGTACTATGTGTGGATGAATGTTGGAATTACATTAGGTGATGTAACCTTAATATTTTGCAATTTGTCTATTGTTACTTGGCTGATCATAGGGATATTATTATCTAGTTGGAGTGAGTTAGTTAGTTTGTTTACTATCTAATTCATTTGTTAATCGATGCTTAATATTTCATTGCATGTTTTGTTTTTGTTCAAACTATAATATGATCTTGAAGTTTTCTGTGTAGAAAAACACCAAGTATACAGGTATTTGCAGATATTTTCGGTTGCATGCAGGATATTTCTCTTGGAGAGGCAAAGGAGCTCGGTTGCATCCGTTGTTTATCCAAAGAGCTCTTAAAGAAGACATTCTCCCTCTTTCTCACATCAAAGGGACCCAATAGTCCAAGTGTTCCAGGCTGAAGCGGAAACTCCAAAAAATTTGATAAATTCTTCCCCCTCTCTATTTTCTTTGGTTGCATGTTGCTTAGATCAGTTTTAAAGTTCATCTTGGATATCTAAGGCTGCATGCATTCATTTTCTAGATCTAGTTGCAATTCTTCCAAATTAAAGAAGTAGATCTAGGCCATTTTCTAGCAATTTCTAGCCTATTTTCTTCTAGATCTTAAGCTAGTTTGTTGCTCTGTTTTTCATTTAAAATCAAGCTATCTAGCTGCCCTATGCTTGCTGTTTTAGGACAGCAAACAAAAACAGCTAGAAGAGCCTAAGTTAAGTTCATGCAAAGTGTCAAAAAAGTCTAAAAATTTCAATTTTTGCCTTGGAAAATTTTCGTAAAAATTTTGATAAATTTTTCGTAGAAATTTTGATAAATTTTTCCCAATTTTAGTTCGTCTTTTAAAACTCTTTTTTAATCATTTTTTAACAAGCTTTGTTTGCTGTTTTCTTGCAACAATAACAGGTACAAGGGGAGATTCTGTCAAATTTTGGCGAAATCAAGGCTTTCGAAGCACCCCAGGGGATTTTTACTTCATCAACAAAGTTTCTCTCCTTCTTTTCTTGTAGTTTCTTCAAGATCCAAAATTTATAAGGATCCTTTATTCAAAGTTAAGCTCAAAGAGAACTCTGTTCTCAGTGTAATAGTTTTAATAAAAGGGGGCCCTTTGTGTCCAGTTTCTCCATCCCCATTAAGGGGATTTGTGTGTCGTGATGTGGCTTTCTTTTGTTGGTTTAATCTTTTGATCTCAAACACACCTAAAGTTAAGCAAACACACATAACACTCACATTTCACATGCATGCTTAAAATTTACTTTCAGAGCTTTATGCATGTTAAGTTTAATGTTTATTTCCCACATGTTGAGATTTGGGTACCTTGGAAAGTGGTCCCCATGTGCTTATGAGTCTCTAAGCACAAAGGGGGAGGACTATTACCCTTGTACTTTACTTTATGATTCTAATTTCACTCTGACTTAGGAGTTTTAAGTCAAAAGTGAAATATGTCACTTAAGTCATAAAGTGACAATTAATTCACAATGTGGGTGGAATTAATAGACATAAAGCAACTAAGGAAAGTGGGTTTCCTTGTGAGATTTTAGGATGAGATCTCACCCATTGATTAGACTTGGCTAGATCTAATCTAGGCCATTGATCTTTTAG
>JZKD02S0021031.1:119989-130163 GCA_000966675.3 Picea glauca | reverse complement strand
TATATATATATATCGAGGTGAATGTTTGTTTCATGTTTTATTCAGTTTATGGTTGATGGTTTGAAGAATCAATAAACTCCTAGATTTCAATTTTCGTGCTTAGCTCAAAAACCTTAGTGTATTTGTTAGGGACTACCCCCCTTGGCTTCGCTAGGAGTTGGCCTAGACAGAGGAGTTGAGGATTAGGTGACAGCATCTTAACTCTCACTTGCCCCCAAGGACACACCAAGTGGATTGAAGAATTCTTCCACGTCTCCCAGGTGTGTATAAGGCGGCAACAGGTGGCTCGCTGGAAGTCCATCTCAGTGCAACTTTGATGGATAACAGTCACTACAATGGGATGGTTCTTTCTATTTAGGGTGGTAAGGCCCAAGGGAGACGTCCCCGGTGACCTGGGGTTTTGAGAAGGCAAAGGATTACAGGATAAAGTAGTTATTCCCCCCTCACAAGTCATCACCGAGCAGATAGTCCTGGCCAAAGGCCAATAATAAAGTAAAATCCCCCAAAGAGATACACCTGCCTGAGACAGAGCAACAATGAAACTGATATATGCAAGCTAGCTCAATGGGTTAGTACTTAATATAAATCAACGACTATCTGATAAGCATATAAGCAACTTGACAATAAATATTGACGAAGTCAATGATTATAAAATAGCAATGAAAATTATATCACTTCTTTAATAAATGCTGTAATAATGTGGCAGTTAATGTAACAAATCAATACTTCATTCAATTAATGCCTTTAATCACCATTCAATTGTTTATAAAGAAAAACGTTTAGCTGCACAAGGGTGTTAATATCAAGAGATGACGGCAACACTTCAGTTAATAGGGTTAGTTTATAAGCTAAGGTTAGTGTAGTTAGGGTTTCATTCAAGATTTGAGAGTAGTTTTGATCAAGTTCACTTCAACGCAAGAGGTCTTTAGATCAGTTCCTTAGGGTTAATGGAGTCAAATAGCAAGGATGCAAGAGCTAAAGAAGGCAAAGGTATAAACGGCTAAAGACTAGAGGGAAGAGCTTTGAGATGTTGCTAAGGCAAGGCCTCAAAGTCAAAACCCTAGGGGAGAGAGGCTCACCTTGGTGTAGGAGAACTAGGCCTCGATGCTCTCTCCTCCTTCCTTAACTCGGTGGCAATCACGGCTAGCTGATGATGAAGCATAAAACCAAGACTAGAGGGTTTGATGAAACAAAGTGTTGCTACAGCAAGGCTCTACCAGCAAACTCTAGAAAAATCGGCCCAAAGTTTAGAAAACCTAGGCTTAAGGCGTCTCCTTCTTCTCAGCTTATAGATACTACGACTAGCAATAAATGAAGAGAGAAAGAGAGTGTAGCAACGGCTAGGCTCTCTCCTTCTTCAATCAATCGTTGAAAACTTTCTCTCAATGGGGACATGAGACAAGGACCTACTTGTCTGCTTGTCACCTAGGGTTTTATTCAGCAAATTATAAGCATATGCAAGAAATGAAACTACAACCATTCATTCAAGAAGTTTTGCAGAAAAAATACTTACATATCACCAAGAAAAAGCATTGCAAACCCTAGTTGTAATACCTTCCATTAAGAGAAAAGCCAAACTATGCCAAAAAGATCCTCCTTCAACAACTGCGCATCACTAAGTCAGCCAATAACCCAAGAGAGGGCGCAAATTTCAGACCTCCTTATGGAGTGAGTAAGTTGTCTCTTTAAAATGAAGGTGAAAATCCTTCATTTATACAGTATCATGACCTAAATTTACATTTTAGGTCATGTAAAAGGCCGACAAGGCCAAAATACTAAAATCATATTGTTTTTACATTAAAAGGTCAAATTAAAACCCTAATCAAGCTGAAAAGAGATATCAAGCCCCTCTAAGGGAGACGTTAGCCCCTTCTAGGGCAAATCGAGCACCCTAGAGCAAAACGTTAGCCCTCCTTGGGCTTCTCCAACCTGCCACACGTGCCAATACTACCCAGTCTGCCTCCCAAGACGTCCATAAGGCTGGATGACGTCATGGTCATGATGGGTGACGTCCTAGGCCTTCCAAGGCCAACGTTCCACTGAAAAAGGGCCAATCCCCCTAAGTCAAGCTCAGCCAAGGTGCCTTTGGTGGAATGTCCTCTTCTTCTCCGGTGCAAAGCCCCTGATCCATCTATGCCCTGTCTCTGCCACCTGATGGGGTCTCAGCACCCATCTAATGGGCTCTTCAGCCCCATGGAGGTCCGAACTGATCATCTCCCCATGTGTACCGGTCCAAAATGGTACATGTCCGTTGGGCATGATCCTGCACATTAAAAGCTACGCCCTCCATGGGCTCATCAGTCACAGGGATCATAGCAATGTCAATCACGTCTCATCATCAATATTATTAAACATGTGCATAAAATCCCTAATACATCAGCTAAAAGCTCAAAGACATTACACAAGCCTGCAATACAAGTTTGGAAAGAAAGGCAAGGCGTCCTGTTGGGCTAGTGCCCCACTGGAAAAGGAAAGTTCTTGGAAGAGACCTCATCCAAGCCATGTAAGTGGGTGATGTGGCTAGGGAATGTCCAAACATGTGGGTGCAATGAGGGCCAAGGATGCAAAAGACATTACCTGTGGGTGCCTTTGTAGAAGGCGAGTTGTACTTGTCCTAGTTGCATTTTTTCCAAGCCCATTCTTGCCTTTTATTCTTTTACTCTTTTATTCTTTATTGCCTTTTTTGTTCAAGAGCTAATCAGGGGACACTGCCTTGGCATGGTGACCAGTGGTGACAGCGTTACCCACAAATACTTTCACATAAATGGGAAGGTTGGCTCGTGATGAGACCCCCTTTCTCTTGGCAATGCAACCAAGAGTCACTGCCCTGGCATGGTAACCAGCGGGTGGCAATGTCATACTGCTAGATACCCATTTCCTCATAGGTTTGCTCGTGATGAGACCCCTTATCCTATGGTTAGGTCTTGTTTTATTACTTTTCCGGGTCCCTCTTGTTTCTTGCTAAGAAGCCTTTTATTGCTTTCTCGGGGATCCCTGGGCGAAGCATCTCAAGGTTTTATTCTTTGGCTTTTATCTTTTACCAGTTTGCTTTTACCTTATGAGCCTTTAGCCCCTTCTTCCCACGAGATAAGGTGTGGTCCTGAAAATAGGTCAACCTAATGCCTGGACAAGTGGAATGGGATAGGTGAGCGGGGAACAAGATGAAAAAGTGGTGTTGCAATGGGAGCAGACGATGGCTTTTCAAACCCCCCCAAGTGGCAAACCAAAACCTACAGACATGGGCTTGCTAGGGCACCCTGTCAATCCCCCAAAACATGGTCAAGTGGGCAAGTGTAAGATCCAAGCAGTGGTTAGAAATAAAAGGAATCAGATGCATACGTTCAAAGGTTTTGATGATCAAAGTGACACATACCATGATACCTGGACTAATTACCTCATGGAGCAAGAACCCTTTCTGACACAGTACCAAGCCGATGGTGATGGATGTTGCGGTTGCTGACAAGACAAAGGCGCTGGAATAAAGAAAAGGTGGGCCCTCCAGGGCCATGCTAAAGTCGATCCTGCTCTCGATACTCCATGTCTAGGACCTATGGGCCTCGAGACATGATCTCCTATTTATCCCTAAAAGTGGGGGATAACACAACCCTAATGGCTGCAGCTTTTAGTTGATTATAACCAAGGAACTACTAGGTCAATTAAGATGCGCTATTGGCTTTAGCAAGCTTAGGACACCAAAAAAAGATTCCAACTTGAACAATTTCAATATCTCTCAAAATCACGTGTACCAATACAAGTAATTTATTTCTCCAATGCAAAATTATATTAGTGCCTTGCAAAAATGGGTTATGGAGTCTTCTTGTATTAGGTTAGGTCTACTACTTCTCAACAGGTGTATGCCCTTTTACTCCCTTGAGCAAGTAACCCTAACAAAGTAAATCTGGGAGGGTATAAGCCCTTTTACTACTCCTAACAAACTTTGCAATAGCCTTTTCAACAAACAACAATGATAAAACTTGGTGGAAGGTATATGCCCTTACATTCCTCCAAGAATCTAGCCAATAACAACCATGGAATAAGAAAGAAGAATTAACAAATTGCATATTTTTCTTACCAATTCCAAGAGCATGGAAGACAAAACCCTAATTACCAAGAACTTTTATCACCATAGAAAGAGAAAAATCCTCCAAGAGCTAGCGCACCACTTCACTCCACAAGACAATGATAAACCATAGAGAGAGAGAGAGAATGATATTGCCCAAGAGGGGCGCAAATTTCAGCCAAGTAACTCTTCTCCAAGTGAGAGAGTTATGATAAAATGAAAAGATTCAAGCCTTTATTTATACTAGGCTTTCAAAAATAGTTTGTCCACATAAAAGTAGGGTAAACCACAAAATAATGGGGTCATCCCCCTTTATTTTGCCCCTTTACAAAGTAATTTGATTTTAACTTAAAAAACTGCACAAAAGAAACCCTAATTGTGACGTCAACCCCTTCCAGGGTGACATCTTGGTCATTATAGCAAGTTGTTGAGCTTGAGGATGAAATCATTGGGCCTCCAAAGGCCTTCCCTTCATGCGTTGCAATCTTCTCTCCAAGGTATAAGGGATCTTCCTCATCAAAAGTGCCAAGTGTCTGTCAGACACCTCCACCACCACATGCCCTAGCCCTAAGGCATGACGTCAAGCCTAGAAAAGTGGCGTAAGACCTGCCAAAGAAAGTCGTTGGGATGGAAAGGGTGGGATGTCACTGTCCACGGTGTCTCTCTTTACCCCAAAGGCAACATCCCTCATCCAGTTGGTCCCCGAGTGTGGGTCATGGCATCCAACCTGTGGGTTTCTTGCCCCAATGAAAGCCCAACCTGGGCTTGTTCCTCCAAAATGTTCAACAACAAGGTCCTGCAAAGACAGACAAGTGCACCCTCCAAGGGTCTCAAGTCAAAGCATCATGGCAAGTAAAATCAATTTTAATACAAGAGTCATCTAAACATGTGCATCAAAAACTACCATATCAAATTAAACAAGTGCTCAAAGACCATATGCAATCTGCCAAGTTTAAGTATGGGAGGGTTGACAGGGTGACCTATTGGGTGGCTCATTCCTTGGGTCAAGGAGTGTTTTCTAGGTGGACCCTTTCTAAGTCATGTGGAGAAGATGAAGTGGATGAGGGGTAAGAATTTTGAGCATGGGTTTCATGACATACAAGGGTTTGTATTGTCTCATTTATGAGTGCCTTTGTAGAGGGTGTGTTGCACCTTCGTTTTCAATGCATCCTTTTTCCAAGCCCATTTATTTGCCATTAATTAATTCAGGTCCAGAACGATTAGGTACTCCCAATGGGCAACATAAAACTTGGGGGGCAACACCACAATGTCACTTGAAGGGAGAGGTACACGGAGTACCATAGGGGTAAAGAAAAGCTTGTAATGCACTTGTGTAGATCCCTCAACAAGTGGGACATTTTTATATGTGTATTTGCTTTTGCAGGTCTTTGATCTTTTAGGAGAAACTTTTCATTGTTCTCAAGAACTTGTTGGGCGAGCATATAAAAGGTTATGATTTTGGCTTATATCTTTTGCCAGCTACATTCCCTTTGGGCCTTCAGCCCCTTCTTCCCATGAAATGAGGTACAAACCCTTCTTGGGTCAATACACCCGAAAATCCCAAAAGATAAGGAGACGAAAAAGGGGTGAAGTGTGAAAAATGGTAAGTATGATCGGGAACAAATCCACTAGACCCTTGAACATCTCTCTGGTCGATTGCTTTTCTGCCACGTGAGGGATCAAATGATCCTTCACGGCATACAAGATCACTCTCTGGGCTTTGATGTCCTTTTTTCTCAAGACCAACCTTCTCTACTGCATCTATTGGTGTAGGAACAACCTTCTTTACAATCCCCCAAAGGTCATGTTCCTTCAAAAGCAAAGCAACCCCTGCTTTTCAAGACATGAAGTTAGATGCTCCATCTAACCAGTCTTCAAACCCAAGACTGGTTGTTGCCACTTCTAAATCTGATCAAAACTGTTGTAGAAATAACCCTGTTGATTTATAGATCTGCAAAAATCTTTTGAAATTGACCTCCTCTTTAGAGTGAAAGCTTTGATACCATGTTAATTTTCTAATCCCAGCCCTAGATAAATTATTTCCTAGTGACAGCCTAAAGAACTCTTCGGTGTTTTCACGAATAGATGTCTCCCTTTGTCTTAGGTTCTGGACTTGTCCATATAATTTTTGTTGGTAATCAACAGGAAGAAATTTCTCCATGATTTTTGTGACCATCTTCTTCCATGTTTTAATCTTCTAGCTAATTATTCACTCTATCCATCTGCAACATATTCCACCATAATGTCGCATGGCCCTTTAGTTTTGTAATGGAAAATCTCACCCGATTTCGGTCTTGGACATTTTCATACTCAAAATATCTTTCAAGTTCCCCATTCCAATCAACGAGAACATCATCTCTCAAACTACCATCATAACAGGAAACCTCAACTTTTGCACTACACCTGTTACTCAAGTACGAAATCAACCTAACTGTTGGATCTCTTTCTTCACCATCCTGTTCCTCTTCAATTTTTTCTTCTAGCTCTGAATCTACTTCAGCATCCCCATTCCTTCGATTCTCCAATTCCTCTATTCTCCGTCTCAAATCCTCTAGTTCTTGATTCCCTGCACCCCCTCTTCCTGCTCCTCTTCTTCGTGGCGACATTCTTCCAAGTTGTATATGTCTCACCAACATCTACAGACCTCACTCCCAGTTCTGCAACCCAACTTGATCTTTCAGCACCCCTATCGAGCAACCACCACGAACAGGTGTTCTGTACCCTGTCTCACAGAAGCAAATTTAGGTACAAATCCCAAAGCAAAACCTGCTCTGATACCACTTGATGTAGAGCAACAACTTGTAGCTCTAAAATACTACTTGCTTGATGCAGAGCAGCAAGACTGTAGCGTTGAATATTACTTGACACAGAGCATAAATATGCAAACAATTAACAACAATACAACTAACAGCTACAGGCTCTGTTCTGCCTTCAGAGTGCACAACGAATCACAGACATTACAAGCAACAAAATTGCGAATGATTTATTTCACTATTGGAATCGAAGGATTTATTACAATCAGTGACAGTATTTGAAACCACAAAAACCCCGTCAATACATTAACCACAGTCTTATGACATCGACCTGTGAGTTATCAATTCAACCTGGTTATTTCCGAACTGGTTGTTTGCGCGCCTGTAGCACCCGTCGCAGTCCCGTGCTGAGCCTCTTTTGTTCTCCTCCCTCGCATGCCTCTTCCTTTCCTGTCGATTCGTTTCCCCTGGCCATTCCGTTTCTCAGGCAGTGGAGAAGATGAACCGTCATGGCAGTTTGTTGCCAACCGTCTTCCCAATTCGCCATTCATTCATTCCTTTGTCACAAGCGATTGCCACTTGGCACTTGATCTTCCTGAGACACGTGGATGGTTTCTTGAAGTGACAGCATAGGAATCACAACACTTACACAGAGTAACATCATAGGAGTAACAACATTAAAGTAACAGCAAGGTCCTTATTCCTCCTACAATCTACTTGCACAGAAATAAAAAATGTTTTTGGTGATGCAGATCGCCCGAGGCCAAGGATGCTCTTGCATCACTGAACCAGCAGTAAGCCCAAAACATAACAGCAGCCCTAAAGGGGATATTACAGTGGGGTTGGATTCTCTGCAAGACTGGATTCCTATATCTTGGACCTATATTTGACTTGGGGTGATTGTGAGATATTTGAGCTTTCCTTTTGGGGTGGGGTTGTTGCTAGTGTCTATGCGGGTTTGGGGTCTTCAACAACTACAGAGCGAGGTTCATGTCTGGCATCAAAAAGGACCTCCCATTTGCTAGGAAATTGATAGTTGTTGGACGTATTCTCTAGGTTTCACATTTATATTATGTCTCTTGCTAGTTGTTGGTTGCCTTGCAGGGCTCAGTTTCAATTGTTGGAGCAGATTCTATGGTCCTACTTGTGGTCCAAGTATGGTGGAGAGAGGGGCCTTCCTCTAGTTCTATGGGATGTGTGTTTTATGCATAAGGATAAGAGGGCTTGGATTGATCGATGTTGCCACTCAGGGTAGTATTCTTGTTACTAAGTGGGTGGTGAGGTGCTTAGAGGGTTCCACTCTTTGGCGGGTCTTGTTTTGGCATAGGATGATGACTTCACAACATACATGCAGAGTGTGAGGGTGTGTGGGTATGTAGACTCCATAGTGTTTGGTTTGTTTGGACTTCTTATAAGTTGAGAGTATTTGTTTGGCTCATCATTTACCGAGGGATCTCCTCCAAGGGCCATTGGGAAAAGAGTGAGCTCTCTGATGGTCTGTCCTGTCTGTCACCATCTAGAAACAATGAAGCAGATTTTATTGGGAGTGCCAGTTTGCTAAGAGTTGTTGGAAGTATCTTCCGAATCATTATCCAGTTCTTCTTCAAGGCAGGGTTCACTAGTATGCTACAATGTTTGGGGATTGTTGCTCTCTAGTTCTCTCTTCCTTCATTGGGATCTAGTAGTGCTTTAGCATCTTGGCCTTATTTGCTATCTGGAAGGTCAGGTGTAAGTCTATTTTTGAGCATGAGATTAGCTCTATGTTCGCATTTTGTACCATATGGCATGATGATGTACACTATCAGCTCTTGGCTAAGGGTGCCTTGTTGATAAAAGATGCCCAGGCGCCAAACTTTAGAGCCCATGGCATATTCAGACTTTATCTCAGTATTAGTAGCTTTATGGAGGAAGTTATGAATTCCATCGTATATACCCTTCCACATTTTGCTTCACTGTTCGTAAATATTTTTCTGTAAATATAAGATGTATTTAAAAAAGAAAAGATTTCGAGTTTTGTGACTGTGAAAAAATATTTTGAGTGTTTCCTGATTCTCCGCAGTTGTTCAATCAACTGGTCCCATGGTGCTTGATTGTCCAAAAAGGCTGACAGGGAAAGTGACATGCACAATTTGTGATTGAATTTGTGGTTTGTCTATATTATTTCAGATTGATTTCAACCTTTAGTAAGAGGTCCAATTTGACAAATATGTTTATTGTGCAAAAGTTCTTAATTTTTTTGTGATTGAATAATTTCTGAATAGACTTTCATTTACATCCTTCTTTTGGAACTATCTCTGGTGCCATGCTCATCCATATTGTCACTAATGACATTCTTTTAAAGGGTGTTGTTGTCGTCCTAATACACACTTGCAAACGTGAGCAAAGTCTGGCTCACTTAGTGTGTCCTTGGAGACATAATGCCTAGGTTCACAGTCCACAGACTGGAACCTCTTCCTTCTAGGCTTACTCCTAGGGAAGCCAAGGGGGGTAGACCCTAGTTACTAGATTGGATTTAACGTTTATGGTTCTAGGAGTTGTTTTTAATTTGTTAAAGGCTAAAGGGGGAAGACTAGCCTAAGATGCTAAGGCAGCAAATGCAAAGTGCAAGTCTATCTATATGACAATCAACCCTTTCCCCAAGTCAACTATGACTAGTGCCCAAGGTTGGGCAAGGGGTCAACTAAGTTTGAGGGTGGTTCAATTACAAAGTGTTTACAAGTAAAATAGATTGAAACTACCCCACAAACCAAAGATTACAATTACTTACAAAAAAGAATTAAAGATGTTACAATGATTACACAATATACAAATAGATACAAATGAACAAAATATAAGTGATACCAAAATGTGAAAGCTAAAAGATATTCAATTCATAAACAATCACATAAGCCAAGCATGCCCCAATAACACTTACTCTATTGGACTGCTTTTCAATGGCAACCACTAAAGCACTCAAGACTCAAGAAGGTGATGCCTCCCCAAGTGGGATACTCAACTCCTCCTTGAATCACACCACAAAAGCAATGAAGTAAGATATAACAATGTTTAACTCATATGCTCATAAGGACATGAAACATTAAAGACATAAACCATGAAGTTGCAACAAGGATTATAAGCATGAAATTATTAGCAATGTGTGTTCCTACATATACATCTAAGTCCCCCCAACACACAAGGATTTTCTATGCAACTAGATGATTAAGGAGTTTCTTAAAAGTTTAAGTAATTTTTATTTCCCTCCCCCTAAACTATGTTGGAGCTTTAAGCTTCCTCCTCCCTTGGCCAAATAACTGTCGGGTGCTCAAGATAGTAAGGCAACGAGGCCCACCCTAGCTTCCCAGGTCAGCCCTGACAGTAAGAG
>JZKD02S0021031.1:78005-95967 GCA_000966675.3 Picea glauca | reverse complement strand
CTAGAAACACTAGGGTCAACTCCCCATAGTGTGTGATGTTAAGGTCAACTCCCTTGACATGTCCTCATGTGCTCTCCACAAGGGACGTTGGGCTATCCCTTCTCGGATAAGTGTCCTCAGATTTCAACACACATATCCCTTCTCGGATAAGCCCAAACCCACTTATCCCTTCTCGGATAAGTGTCCTCACAGATCAACTCAACTCAGTCACATAGGAGTACGATCTAGAGAATGTCTCAAGAAGCTGCAAACATCAACACTCCCTCTCAATGAGGGACGGTTTATTTGCCACGCCAAGTTTGTCACGAAAGTACTCGAACTTCGTCCTGGTTTGGTAAGAACATCAACAACTTGCTCATCTGTAGGAAGGTACAGCACCAATACTTCCTCTGCACCATGTCTCAGAATAATAGTGGAATCCAGCACATGTCCAAATAAATCTACAAGGATATTGTGAAGCCATAATGCCTTCACGGACTGCCACACTCAATGCAATGTACTTTGCTTATGTGATGCTCAAAGCCACGTAAGTCTGTTTTCTGCTACACCAGGAAACCATGCCAGATCCCAAAGTGAAGCAACACCTAGATGTGCTCTTCCTGTCCATTGTGCTCCCTACCCAATCAAAGTCAGTATATCCTTGCAATCTCATGTCAATATTGGAAGTATATCTCAGACCATGTCCAATTGTGTCTCGCAGGGATCTCAACACATGCTTCGCAGCAATCCAGTGTGTTTGTCTCCACTGACTCATAAACTGGCTAAGTGCACTCACTGCATAGAAAATATTTGGTTTGGTGTTAACCAGATACATCAATGATCCAATCAGTTGTCTGTACAGAGTCAGATCAATTTCGTCAGAATCAGAAGAAGACACACTTAATTTCTTCAGATTCGTCACCATTGGTGTAGCCACGAGCTTCAAGTTCAACATCCCAAACTTATTCAATATCTCAACTGTGTACTTCCCCTGACTCAGGAAGATTTCATCAGTTCTCTGCCACACCTCTAGTCCCAAGAAGTAGTGCATCATACCAAGGTCTTTCATCTCAAACTCAGAGGCCAATGCATACTTGCATTCAACAATAAGACTCTTTGTACCGATGAGAAATAAATCATCAACGTAGAGGACCAAAATCAGGGACTCACCATTAACAGTCTTGTAGTACAAGCTGGGATCGACAACACTTTTGTTGAAGCCCAAAAATCACCAGGTGTCCATCAATCTTCACATACCAAGCTCGAGGTGGCTCCTTGAGTCCATATAAGGCCTTCTTCAACCTGCACACATGAGACTCTTTCTCATGTATCATGAAACCAACTGGCTACTCAATGTATACTTCTTCCTCTATCTCTCCATTGAGAAAGGTTGTCTTTATATCCATATGATGTACTCTCCAACCCATGGATGCTACAGGGGAAATAATTATTCGGATAGAAGTGTATCGAGCAACAGGAGAAAATGTCTCCTCATAATCTATTCCCTCCACCTGAGAGAATCCTCTAGCAAAAAATATCATTTTGTGCCTCTCGATGCTCCCGCCAATTGTGTGTTTGATCTTGTAGATCCATTTGGAAGTCACTATAGACTTCCCCTTAGGTCTCAGAAAAATATCCCACACATCATTCTTCATGATGGATTGATACTCCTCCATCATGACATCTCTCCATACTAGATGACTAGTTGCCTCCTCATAGCAGGAAGGCTCAAAATGAATGATGTGGCTCATAGTTGCGGCATAGCATGAATATCTCTGAGGTCTCTTGCTCACTCGGAAGGTACCACGAGGAGTTGCATATCCTTTTGTCTCATGTAGAGTCTGACGATCCCATGTAGGTCTCCTCCGACCTACTGCAATATCTCTGGGAACATCAACTGGAGCTATAGGATCAACGGGATCAATTGGATCAATTTGATCAATCTCCATGTGAGATCCTCTAAATCTCTTAAAGGATATCTCCTCCGCAAAGGTAACATCTCTACTCACCTGATTTTGTCTCTGACCAGGGATGTAGATCTGGTATGCCTTCGAAGACTCATTGTACCCCACAAATCTACCATTTCTGCCTGAAGGGTCTAGCTTGATCCTTTTCTCCTTGGGTACATGAATGTATATTGGACACCCAAATATCATGAAGTGTCCAACCTCAGGCTTCACTCCGGTGAAGGCCTTCTCAGGCATCATGTTCCTCAAAGTCTTATGAGGACTTATGTTCTGAACATACACTGCAGTCATGGATGTTTTTTCCCACAAAAACATACGTAAATGTTGATCATGCTAAATCATCTTGGACCATACTTGATATATCGAGGTTTCGTCGTGAAACCAACGTTTCGGGAAGTTGTAAAACATCAACACTCCCTCTGGAGCTAGGGGTGACTCCTCCTTTGTCTATGCTCCCTCTGACACTGAAGGTAGTTTTTCCTCCTTCTCTGGAGGTAACTCAATCTCTGCTCCCTCGGGATGTATTACTGCCTCCCTCCTTGGGAGTGCCTCTACATACACTAGAACTGCTGCCATGCTTGCTTCCTAAACATCTCATGGCTCGACTCATGTACTGGGACTGCTACACCTGCTCCCTCTGAGTCTCATAATGTGTTTGCCTCCTCTATTGGATCTACCATAGTTGTGCTACAGTCGGTCTTGACTCGATGTATAAATGATCATTGGAACTATCTCTACTATCTGGCATGGTCCTGTCCTGGGAGGTACATTTCTCCTAGAGACTTATTGTCTCTGAGCATCATGTATGGAAATGTCTCTCCTTCATATCATGATGAAAGGTCTTTCCCTCCATGTCTACCTCCTGCGACTGACATTATGGCTCCTTCTCAGAACTATTACCTGTGACCTTCCCGGAACAAGAAACAAGAACAACAAAAAGCATCTCCTAGAGGAGATCAATTTATCTTGTGCACAACTATATACAGTGACCCTCCAAATAATATGTCTTCTACTATGACCAACACACATCCCTCATATACTTGATGTCATATGGCTACCAACACACATCCATCATATACTAGATGTCATACGGCTAACCATGTTGATTTTCTAGTGTTAAATTAAACAATCACAATTTTCCGCAAGTGATAATTACTTCCAATGATATACGATATTACTTTAGTAAACACTAGAACATCACTAAGTAACTCGGAAAATTTCAACTTCTTAGTCTCTTCCTTAGATCACTTATCCCATGTGTGAGAGAGAAAAAAATGTGTGTCTATTGTTGTGTCTTTCAAGTGTCTTTTTATAGTAATATTAGATTGATTCAAAAAAGACATGTCTCTTTGAAAAAATTAATTTAAAATTAAATTAAATTTTCTTTCTTATAAATAGTTGGAGAATACCTTTGTAACTACCCAAAGATTAATTTGGTTATAATCCATCCACACAGCATTTGACTTTGTTAAATTGTTCATCCATAATTCATGTGATTCTTTGCATAAATATAGGTAGAAGTAAATATCTAGTACATTCCTCATATTTGGGTAATTAGACATTTTTGCTAGAAATCATTGCCCACCATAATTTATGAAATTTTTTCTATAATTTAGGTAGGAGTAAAAACGCAAATATGTTGTACATAGAGATTGTAACAACCCCATAAATTTAACACACTCAACATTTTACTCTACTCTCATTTTCCTGGCCCTCCTGGGAAGGAGTCAATCCCAGTCCTGCTCTGATACCATGTTGTTTTTTCTTCATATGAGATATGATCGATATATTATTACAATGATGAGTGTTACATATATAGGGAACATATGGTGACCATCCATGAAAGGATGTGTCCCTTGAATACTCAATAACTATTTATTATTGTCATTTATTTATTATATATGATATTTAATAATTAATAATTATATTATTAATTATTATTCTAAGAGAATGTCTTCTCGATGTTGTCCAAACAACATAATCAAGGTGAGAGATATGTTTTTTTATGTGTTTATTGTGGCAAGAATGGACATAAGGCAAAGACATGTAGGATCCCATGTGAGAAGATCAAAGATAAGCAAGAACAAAAGGAAGAAAAGGGTAAAGCTCCTAAACCCACTCATTCTATTATTGTTCATTGCATTATTGACATAAATGAAGATTTGTTCAAAACTTCATTTACTTCTTCAAGAGATGCTTGGTTCCTTGACATTGGTGCTACTTGCCACGTGACTTTATGGAGAGACTTCTTTGAGGAGTTGAATAGCAATGTAGATGGTGCAGTAAACTTTGTAGATGGTTCTAGTCTCAAACCTATGAGAATTGACACCATCATGCTCAAATTGCTTGGATTCTCAGATTTTCTTTTGCATGATGTTCTCTATCTTCTTGTTGCACTATGAAGGAACTTTCTACCTCTTGTGCACATTTGACAACAAGGCCATATTATTCACATGTTTGATGGAATTGAAATAACGAGATCTTTCAACTACATGATCTTCATGACAGGATTGTAGGATGAGAAATTGTTGAAATTGGAAGGAACATACCTCTCTCACCATGATGAAGAGACATTGTCATACAGTCTCGTGTGGCATGTTAGATTTGGGCACATCAATTATGATAGTCTTCGTATGTTGAAGAAAATTGGTGTTTTAGGTTTTCCTACCATTCCAAGGAATTTGAAGAAATGTGAGGCATGTATATTGGTAAACACAATGTTACCCCCTCACATCTAAGGATAACTGGAGGAGATTATTCTCCTATGATGCTTACCATGGACAACAGTTCCACAGACAAGATCCATGGTTCTCCACAGACACTTGACTAGAGATGCTTCCCACGTTACGTTCAGGTCACTCACATTTGATGACTATGGTGCTTGACATACATGGGGTATTGTATTTCATTGCTTCATATTAAGTGTTAATGCCTTACGTATTTGTCATGAAACTAGTGACCATTGGTTGAGTTAGATAATGGATCATGATGCTCTAAATTTGTGTCTTTTGTCTTGTTTCACCTTGCCGGTCATCATCATCTTCTAGATAAATGTTGTCACTCTTGGATAGAGTTGTACTACTAGGGGACTTTGAGAGGTGTAGTGTGTCCATATCCTAACCCATACTTAACATTTTCCATCCTTCATTATTTCCATTGTCCCACTCTTGGGTTGTTTGTCATATGTCATACATAGTGGTATGTGCTTCATAATCCCATGAAAAGGAGTTTGAATGCTCGAAGTTGATGCAATGAAATATATAAAAAATAAAATGCAAGGATCAAAATGCAAAATAAAATGAAAAGAAAAGAAATGTCAAAAACCAAAGGGAACAAAGCATGAGCAATGCCCCCTCGTTATGAGGCATGTTATCCCCTAGCCTAGGGATAAATAAGAAGATCGTGTCTCGAGGCCCACATGTTCCATACATGGAGTGTCAAGAGTCGGACAACCTAAGCATAGCCCCGAAGGGCCCCTCTTTTCTTCAAGTACAGTCCACTTATCGCTAGCAGAAGCGTCCATCACACTGGCTTGGTCCTGAAGTGGCAGTGGGTCTTGCCCCATGAGGTAATGAGTCTAGGTATCATGTTATGTATCTCTCTGATATTTGAAGCACTTGAACATGTTGTATTGAATCCTTCTTCATTTCATGACGTTTGCTTGGAAATTATGCTCTTTTCCTTGTTTAAACTTGGGAGGGTGACACGGTGCCCTGGTAAGTTGATTTCCCTTTAGGATGGGCTGCTACTGGGTGGATCTTTGAAGAGTTATCGTATGTTCCCTCCATACTTACCACTTTCCATCTTTATTCCTTCCATCTCCCCATCTTTTGGGCATTGGGATAGACTACACTAGGAAGGGTTGTACCTTACCTCATGAGAAGAAGGGGCTAAAGGCCCAGAGGGTAAAAGTAGCTAGCAAGAGTTAAAAGCCATTTTGAAACCTTCAAGATGCTTTGCCCAAGGATCCCCGAGAAAGCAATGAAAAGCTTCTTAGTAAGAAAAGGGGACCCACTAGATAACATGAACACTCAAGGTATTAGTTGATGGATAGGAGGTCTCATCACGAGTCAGCCTATTATGACCATGAACATGTAGTGGTATGACATTACCACCTATCTAGTCACCAAGCTAGGGTAGTGGCTTCTGGTTGCATAACCAAGTGAAAGGGGGTCTCATCATGAGCCACCCTTCTCATTTCCGTGAAATGTTTTTTGGATGACACTGTCACCTCTGGTCACCAAGCCAGGATAGTGGCCCTCAACTATTCCCTTGTAGCACAAAAGAAAAGATCAAAAGAAAGAAAGCTAAGAAAGAATAATTGGCAATGAATGGACTAGAAAACAATTGCATTCATGACAAGGTGCAGCACACCCTCCACAAAGGCACCCACAGGTAAGACTACATTTCCTTGTTATCACATGCACCCCATGCCACTTCATACACTTACATGACTTGGATTAGGCTCCACCTGGGAAACACCCTAGACTTAAGGGGGATTATCCCAATAGGACATCATGAGACCCTTCCCAAACCTAAATTTGGCAAGTTGTATAATGTCTTTGAGCATCTGTTTGGTTTAGGGGGGGTTGATACACATGCTCGGGTAGTTTGATTATTGGATGTAATTTACTTGCTACGATACTTATGACTCATGGTCCCTTGGAGGGCGTACCTATTTGTCTTTGCAGGACCTTTCCCAGTGGACAAGTATTCATGAGGAGATGTACAATTCAGACCTTCATGAGGGCTTGAATCCCAGGGATGGATGTTGAGACCCCATGCTTGGGGCATGACAGTGATGACCAACGTGTGTGATACAAGAAGAGGTTGTTGCCTTTGGAGGCACTCTGGTAGGCCTAGGGGGGGGATTTTTCCCTCCATGCACTAGGACACTACCCTTTGGAGGCTAAGACACCATCCTTCTAGTCCAGGACAACATGGTTCCTTGAAGATGATGGTAGCACGTGTGGACAAAGATTGAGGCCTTTGGAGGCCTAGGGTCATATTCTTGCAGCCTAACATCCCCTTGAGGAGACCTAATGTCACCCTAGAAGGGTTGACATCACCTTATTTAGGGTTATTTTATGTAAATTTATTTAATTTGTAAATTAAGGGCATAATTGTTGAGGTCGGCCCTGTATTTTAAAATAAATTTAATTTTAGGCTAGATTTTGGTATAAATACACAAAAATGACATTCATTTTCATCATAACTCACCTCTCACAAGAGGGGGACTGAAATTGGCACCCTTTTTTGGTACTTGGCTGAAATTTTGAAGCACACTTAGCTGGAGACTTGTTTGGATTCATTTTTGGATCATTTCCTAGTGGAGTTTTGGAAAATCTAGGGTTTTTTATGCTTGATTATTCTTGGTGAAGTAAGTACATTTGCAATTTTCATTTCATGATAAATGTTTATGGTATGTTTACTTGTTCATATTTAAGATTGTGAAATTGCTTGCTTGAAAACCCTAGGAGTAAGAAACATAAGGTGCTTCTTTCTTGCTCTTTGTTTTGCTAATTTTTCCTAAGAATATTTTGTCTAGACAAACTTCTAGAGCCCTAAAGTGCTAGCACTTTAGAAGTTTTGTCTAGTTTTTATTGTATTAAATATATTTCAAGAGTCTAAGGATAGGAGAAATATCTAGGGCCTAGAAGTGCCTACACCCTAGTTGAATATTCTCTTTGGGGCTTGGTGCTTGAAAACTTAAGGTGCTACTTCTCAAGCTTCCACCTTGTTATCTCTTAGACAAGTACAATCATTGTTATTTCTCCAAGTTGTTGTGTTGATATAATTGACTCCATAATCCCTAAAAGGCACTAGTTCTTGCTTCTCTCTTGTTGAAGGATTGATCAAACACTCAAACACTTTTCTCTCAAACTTTCACTAACTAATACTAACACTACCTTAGCATAAAACATTAACTTACTTCTTGTTATTATAAACATTTGCTACAGCCATCTAAAAGCAACAAATTTTCTGCATAATTCATATTATTTGCTTGCTAATCACTTCAGAATTTGTTCATGACAAGCTATTATCATTCTATACATTAAATGTTATATTTTCATTGTCTTTTTTAGCATTTCTGAAGAATATTTCTTGAAGTTGTTATACATTACTAATTGTTGTTGTAAACTGTAACATCCCGCTCTGGCGCACTGAGCGAACTTATTATTTGAGGACACTTGCTCGCAAGTGATCCGGATTAGTATGCTATTAAAGCTTTTGATTTTGATTATGAGGTGTTATGGGTTGATGACATGTTGTTTTACTGCATTGACATAGACATGTGCTATTGACTCGGTTTACTAAGTGTGCAGGATTTTGGACCTCAATGATGCAGAGGCATCAATGGAACCCCTTGGACTCTGGATCAAGTCAGGGAGTGTACCATTGGGGTTTGATTGTTTTACTGTGATATTAGTGCATCTGATTAGATGATATGATATGGATATGTTCTGACATGATTTGTTGATGATGCAGGCTGACGATAGCTTGTCGACCAGACTCACATGTGGAGTAAAGGGGTCACGCACGACTTCCAGAGATGTTGAGGGAGAGGTGTGGATAGCAGCCCTGCCACAGCCTACTAGCACTCTCGTCATGGCTCGAACTATAGGTTAACGTTTACCTAGTTCGAGAAGACCCACGATGCTGTGAAGGCAGACTGCGACAGTTGCTCACAATGATTCTAAGGGGCATGCAATAAGGCGAGGGCCTTATTCCTTAGAGGCCCTTAGTCTCCCACAAGTTCACCTGGCGGAGTATTGACTCCAGGGGTTATTGATGTCTACCAAGTCAGACAAGAGGTGAGTGGCACCCTTGGAACACGTAGTGCGTCCTGAAGGGCACATCGCACAAGGGAAACAAATTAAGGCAAGTGGCACCCTTGGAGCACCTAGTGCGTCCTGAAGGGCACGTCACGTTGTTGATGATAGAGGAATGAACCTAGATGGCCTTAGGATGAATAACGTGTTAAGAAATTTTTAAAACAAATTCCCTGATTAAATGTCGCCATGTATGAAAATTTAAGGTTTAAGTCTAAACTATGCTAGTGGTAAAATTTTCTCTCTATAAAAAAAAAATAATAACAATAATAAAAATAAAAATAAAAACCGCATAAATAATAATTATGACCTTAGTTAAATCTTGTAACACGAAGGGAATAAGAAATTTAATTTATTCATTAAAAAAAAAACTGTTGGAATAAAATTTAAAAAAAAAGGGGGAATTAATGGTTTTATTATTTTGATAATTTTAAAATACTAATTAAATGAGAAAAGGGAAAAATGGTTAATTTCCACACCTGCCTTTTTGAGTTCTAATTTAAAAGGGGAAAGAGGGAAAATCTAAAAAAATAGGAAACTAGGAAAAGAGGTAAACATAAAAAGGGAAAAAGGGGAACATAAGGAAAAAATCGGAAAGTCAAACTTAGAAAAAGTATCTACAATTTAAGAGCTTTCTAATTTAAACTGAACTAGCAATTTAATAATAGGGAAAGCCATTGAAACTTGTAAGAGAATTTGGGGACACCTAAGTGATTCTAGGAGTAACTCTAGGTGGGTGAGAGAAATAAAGATAATTAATTAATTAAAGAAATTAAATTATATGGAGGAATGTAGGGGATGGGGGACACTTGTATAAAGAGGAATTTTTAGGAATTTATTTTTAAAACTTTAAATGAAATGATATTTTAGGAAAGAAAGGAAGTTCGAAACTCTATATAATAATGAAGGAAGGAGAAGAATGAAGAATCATCTTTTGTTTGCGTAACGTTACGCTACAAAAATATTTACTTGACTGATTTAACTTGTGGGAGTTGGGATACCCAGCTCGGTGAGGAGTGGTAGCTCGGCCTTGCGAGGGGATCTGAAAGCTAGTCGAAATCTCTGGATAGTGTGTGTGTGGCCCCTTTGCAACTCGAGGGGCTAAGGGGGGAGAAGAGTACCTCTAGCATTGGCTAGGAGGTATCGGTGAAGTCTCGTTGGTCAGCAAGCGAGAGCTGCACAGAGCGTGCCGATGACACTCGGAGCGGGCGATCAGGCAACGATACGCTCTCTTCATTTTTGTTTGGTAGATTGTATTAGGACTTATGCTTGGATATGCTTATTTATTGGAAAAGTAAACTGAGGTCTTTTTTAAGTTGATGACGAAAACTTTTCTTAGCCTAGCTCAATGGTTGTTGTCTCCCATGGCCTTAGTTTTCCCACATGTCTTGAACACCTGGTTGTGATTGATTGTGTCCTTAATGGTTGTTTGTATTTCGTCCCTATCTCCTCAATCCTTGTCTAAGTAGTCGGCCAGGAGCCTGATCTATGGTCATCGCTTCGGCATTAAAAGACCTATGGATCTCAACGCCTTGCTTTTCTGTGCGAGGATGATGAGCGAAGGACGCACCTGTTATCCGTCTACCCTTTGATGTTTGTCCTTGGCTGAAGGTTCTCCTTGCGCCCCGATGCGTTCAATTAACCCTGCACTGTGATTGTTGGCGAAGTTTATCCTTAAACTCAGCGTGTTTATTTTTCATCATTGTCTCGTATTTACCCCGTCTTTTTATTTGATGGATCAATTTTAAACCAACATTTGTTCTTGGAAAAATTTTAAAATCGACGTGTAATGGTGTCCTAACAATGCAATAAAAAAAAAAAAAAACGATCCCTTCCTATCTACAATTTTTTTCGTGGCCTGTGATTGTTGAGGTTTTTAATTCACTACAATTCGACTTACCGTTCTCTATCTGCGTCTTTTTTGGGGGGTTGGTTTTCCTCATGCCCTTGTTTCAAAAGAAAAATAGACTTTTATCTTTGTTGCGTCGTTGGGTACCCCAGGAGAAGAAAATAATTTGAAACCCTTACCCCTGGCTGTGTTGAACCATGTATTGACTGTGTGATGTTTTCTCGGTGTTTAGCATGGCGTGTTGACTGTGTGATGTATTCTCTGCGTTAGAATGGTGTAAGTGATTGCCCACGAATTATTTTAAATTTAAATGTGACTGTGTACTGTGTTTCACCACGAAATCACCGTTGAAGTGTTCTTTGCGTCCCTATAGTCGCCCAGGTTCATCACCCCAAAGTTTTTTAATCAGACCCTTATCTAGTTGACTATCACGGATTTTTAGTTACTCGGGTTTTTCCAAACTTAACGTCCATGAATTGTGACTCTCAATCGTTGCTCACTGTTGTTAATTCCCACATTTTTGCTTAATCGTTGATTGGGTTGCGGTAGAATGCACCCATGAATTCATCTTTTAAATAAGGAATTCACTTACCGGAATGACTACAGTTGGGTATACAAAATTGGATTGTGTGCATGCGTTTTTCTTTTCCCACTTTGTTGGACTGCGATTTTACCCTTGACTGCAAACTAAATAACTTTAGATAGTGACACCATACATTTAGTTGGTCAGATATGTCTTGTGGATAAAAATTTAGTGTTGATGAAGTCTGCTTTTGATTTTTACTTGTTGGGCGCTGCCATCTTTAAAGATTGAAAACGTGTCTGGTGGGTAACTGGCAATTCGCCCAAACTTTTAAGTTTGCTTCGTTTTCTTTAAGTTGGGCGACCTACCACTTTTCACTGCATCTTCATGTCTCTTTCCAGCCCTAACTTGACCACCCTGCCCTCTGTGGGTATTGTAAGGTATAGCTTGAAGGTTTATGGCTTAAAAACTCATTAATGATTATTGCAGTAACTTTCTTATGATTCTCTAGAGCCCACTGTCTGTAATTTGTTTATGACTCTTGGCATGTTAAGCCTGTACCATGAAATTTTTACTCTGAAATTGGTCCTGATAATTGCTATGTTGATGGCCACGTTAATGGTCATGTTAATTGCTACAATTAATAGCCATGATAGTTGCATTGTTTAATGCTAAATTAATTACCTTATTATTCGCCAGAATAAATGCTACAGCGCTGGAAATGGTTAACAGATTCCTGCTTGTTGATTAAATGGCCACTAGTTGCCTAAATGGTTGACTTCGCTTTTCACCTGTAATGACATCAGTCTAGGCCGCCAGTTGCTTCGGTGTTTATGCCCTGAATTTTACCTTTACCTGGCAATGACTCTTATTGAGGGCGCGTGGAAATAATTCTCTTACGTGCATGGCCTTAGTCTCTCGTAGATTGTTTATGGCATTGTGACACTTACACTTCTTAGCTGATTTCTTTATTGTTGTAGGCACCTGTCGTTTTGGTACCTAGAATATAGATAGACATGCGTGGAATTTATTGAGTTAATAAATGCTTAGTTGTTGCTTCGGTCTTGATGTAGTAATGTTGTTATTGCTATATTAAATGATAGGTTAATTGTCATGATTAGATTCCTTGTTAATTGCTTTATTATTGTATTAATGATAGGATTCTACATCAAGATTGTTACTATTGTTATTTAGTTAATGGCCAGACGGTGGGTTGGATGTTAAAGTCATTATTAGCATTTTAATCTTAGACATAGTAGTTTGGTATAGTGAATATTGTTCATATTTTGGCAATTGCTAAGGTTAGATCGTATTAATGTTAGATTATATTTGTAGTTAATGTCTAATCATGATTTTTACTTGCTAACTTGTGTGCTTTTAAGGTCAAGTTAGATTTGCCAAATAGTTGACTAGCTGAAATTTAGACTTGCTAAATGGGATATGTAATTGATGTTAGTTGGATTTATAGATGTTGCCTAATTGGTAACTCAAACTCGCTAAATTGAGTCGTAATTCATGTTAAGTTCTGTTGGTAATTCGTTGACTAATGTAATTTAGACTAGTTAATCAATCTGTAATTAACACCATTTTAAATCGTAGATATTGACCATTTAGCCTTGATTAATGGTTGGATTGTTGACGAAATAGTTTTTAGCGTGCGCTTTCCGTTGAGGGTGGTTTTGTTTATTATAATTAATGATTGTCCTTAGCTTAGTGGGCTTGGTCTGCTTGTGTCGGGCGAGATGTAAACACCTCCTTGTTCCTCAGAACAGTCGCCAACCCTGAGACCTTAAATTGTCAAAATCGATGGGAACCTGGGCTTGAGCGTTGTTTATGTGTCTTGGAGGTCCTAACCATTGCAGGGTAGGACGGGCAGGTAGTCATTCTTATTTTTCGTCGATTGAATGTCGTACATTGCTTCCAAGTGCTTGATGTGCTTTTATGTTAGGTCGTTATGTTGTTGTTGCATGAGTTTCATGTGTTGTGTCGTCGTCGTGTTGCGATGTTGAGTATAATGTCATTATTACCTTCCTACACACACAAAAAAAATAAAAAAATTAAGGGTGCTTTTACCGGTTGTACATCGTAGGAGTCGTACTAGGTGGGGATTTTACATAAACTTGTCCATTGCTGCATTTTTATATCAGCTAGCATATGTTTCACTAGTTTATTGTCTTATTGAAGCATTAATATCATTTTTGTACTTGAAGTTGCCATATATATGCTTGTTGTCTTGTTCTGGGCCGGTACACTTCATCTTCTACACTTGCTTCATCCCTTTGAGACATAAACTTTGTGATATCTTTGACTTAAGTGAACAGTGAGAGGGGGGTTGATATTTACATCTTGGTTTCGTTTCACTAGCCCTTTAGGTCACTAAGGATGTCTCCCTTGGGGTAGTTTTATTTTACTCCTAAATAGAAAGAGGTTTCCTGTTAAGGTGATAGTGATAGGTCACCCCCTTGTTACGCTAATATTGTTTCACTTACCCTAGGCTTTGGGAAAATACAGATTGTGCGATAACATTTTTGACGTCATTGTCGGGGAACACTGAGTCAATATTCCTCAACGACATGTTTTCGATAAGCCTTTCCCTCAAAGCCTTCATCTTACAAAGATTACCTGGCAACTCTATTGAGGGTGATTTCGTCACTCCCTTTGATAATCCTTAAGAGGTTATCTAGCAACTCCATTGACCTTTTCCAAGGTGCCACCTTACTCTCAACTTTGTGATATTTCCAAGATATGGGATCATGGCACCCTAGGAGCAAGTGCATTCGTCTATTGATTTTGAAAGTTTTCAAGGATATCCACATTATTTTGATATAAAATTGTTGAAAAATTGTCCAAGATTTAAAGGCCTCCCAATTACTCACATTGTAGAATTCTTGAAGTATATAAGTGAAATAGAATTTGAAGGGGAGGATGTCCTGATAAAATTGTTCATAATTTCATTGCCATCATTTGTACAAGAATGGATCAAGGGTTGTTGCAAAGAAAATGGTACATCCCTTTTAGTAGATCTCATCGATAGGTTTCTTGAGTTCGCAAAGCCACAGTGCTAGACTTATGAGGATGCCATTCAAAATCTCAAAATAACCCTAGAGGACGAAGGATT
The DNA here is from genome assembly GCA_000966675.3 of Picea glauca. Taxonomy (NCBI): domain Eukaryota; kingdom Viridiplantae; phylum Streptophyta; class Pinopsida; order Pinales; family Pinaceae; genus Picea; species Picea glauca. The sequence continues at coordinate 81,698 of JZKD02S0021031.1, read as the reverse complement.
CACCACAGAGATTGTAGAATATCTTAGGGGTGCATATCATGCTCAATTCCAAGAACCCTCCGATACAGAAGAAGATATTTATGAAGGAGTTTACCAATCCCATGAGGAAGAGCAAGAATTTACTCATGATTCTACAGAAGATAATGAGGACCTGGTTGAAGAGCGAGAGCCGGAAGATATCAAACATGATGATGAAGTGTTGATGTGTACTCCTCCCTCTGATGAATCCATCCATGATCCTATCCCTCCTACACAAAAAGAAGAAAATGAGGTTAATCATTTTCATTTTCATATTTTTGATGATACCCTATTCTATGATTCAGAAGGTGAAGAAGTAAGGGAATCCTTGGATGTACTAAACCCTTCGTGTTATGATAAAGGTAATGGCATGGTTGATAATATTGATGAGTTCATACATGTTGGGAGACACAAATGGGATGTGGTTGGTTCTAATAAAGATCCCATTTATGATATGGAAGGACATCTCCAAATGTTGCCTTTACAACTATTGTATGAGGTTACTAATAATTATGACATGTGGCAACAAGGAGAAGGTATGGTTACTGATATTTTCCAAACACCCAACGATGACCTAGTGCAATGTTCTCATGATGATTTGCGATCATACCTTGAGGATTTTGATGAGTATTCCTTTGAGCACTTGGATTTATTCTATGAAGAAGATTATCAACAACCGTTGTGCTCAGAGCTTGATAAGGGTGAGGACATCGCTTGCCTGAAGAAAGATACTTGTGACAAGGTTTTCCATCTCCCTCTGATTACTTTACGTCGTTATGTCACTAAGGATACAGTTGGGAAACATGTCTCTAGTACCAATTTTTCTCTAAGGCGGAGCCTTCTTTTAGAATTCAAGGGTAGGTTGAATGCCTTAAGAAGAATCTTATTATCTCAATCGTTCAACTCTCCCCTAAGAAGTTGTCAATCATCCTCTAGGTTCTTGTTAGTCCCTTCTCAGACCTCAGGATGTGGTGATGTCCAAGCTAGCCAACCTTCAGACTCTGAGTCAGTCCTTTGAGTCTTTGACTTTTCACGATCCCTTTCTGAGATGGATTGATCACTTTCCTAGAAGTGTAACTTGGCATAATTGTGTACCTCCCTCCCACCTCCATGAGCTAGATTTTATGATTTCATATGATATGATACATGTTCTAACTCATGTTATTTTTGTGCTTATCTTGTCATTGTTTTGGTTTATGATGAAGCACAGAGGTAGGTGTTATGAGATATTGTTGGGATGGTTTCACTAGTTATATGACTACACCTAGCATTCAACCAACATGTAAGTAGAGGTAGGTAGGAATTTGCATCCATTGTACATACCATTGCATATCATGTTAGCATAGTTGTAGTTTCATTTTATTGTCTTCTCTCACTTGTATATATGTATGCTCATGATTAGAATTTGTTTTATTTCAATTTTTATATCATGTATGGACAAGGGGTGATATCACCACCCTATATGTTACTAATATATTTTGTTGAGATTTAGCAGGCACGGGTCATACCAGATATGTTGAGGTTCTCATGCGCTCTACGGTGAGCACATGTCCCTGAGTCGGATCCAAATGTTATCCTCTAGCCTAGGGATAAATAAGGAGATCGTGTCTTGAGGCTCACAGGTTCCATACATGGAGTGTCAAGAGTCGGACGGCCTAAGCATAGCCCCAGAGGGCCCCTCTTTTCTTCAAGTATAGTCCACTTATCACTAGCAGAAGCATCCATCACATTGACTTGGTCCTGAAGTGGCAGTGGGTCTTTCTCCATGAGGTAATGAGTCTGGGTATCATGTTATGTATCTCTCTAATATTTGAAGCACTTGAACATGTTGTATTGAATCCTTCTTCATTTCATGATGTTTTCTTGGAAATTATGCTCTTTGCCTTGTTTAAACCTAGGAGGGTGACACGGTGCCCTGGTAAGTTGATTTCCCTTTAGGATGGGCTTCTATTGGGTGGATCTTTGAAGAGTTATCGTATGTTCCCTCCATACTTACCACTTTCCATCTTTATTCATTCCATCTCCCCATCTTTTGGGCATTGGGATAGGCTACACTAGGAAGGGTTGTACCTTACCTCGTGGGAAGAAGGGACTAAAGTCCCAAAGGGTAAAAGTAGTTGGAAAGAGTTAAAATCCATTTTGAAACCTTCGAGATGATTTTCCCAGGGATCCCCGAGAAAGCAGTGAAAAGATTCTTAGTAAGAAAAGGGGACCCACAAGATAAAATGAACACTCAAGGTATTAGTTGATGGATAGGAGGTCTCATCACGAGCCGGCCTATTATGACCATGAACATGTAGCAGTATGAAATTGCCACCTATCTGGTCACCAAGCCAAGGTAGTGGCTCTTGGTTGCATATCCAAGAGAAAGGGGGCCTCATCACAAGTCAGCCTTCTCATTTCCGTGAAATGTTTTTTGGATGACACTGTCACCTCTGGTCACCAAGCCAGGACAGTGGCCCTTAACTATTCCCTTGTGGCATAAAAGAAACGATCAAAAGAAAGAAAGATAAGAAATAATAAATGGGCTAGGAAACAATTGCATTCATGACAAGGTGAAATGCACCCTCCACAAAGGCACCCACAGGTAAGACTCTACATTTCCATGTTATCACATGCACCCCATACCCAAAGATCTACCCCATGCCAATTCATACACTTACATGACTTGGATTAGGCTCCACCTGGGAAACACACTAGACTTAAGGGGGATTAACCCAATAGGACATCCTGAGACCCTTCCCAAACCTAAATTTGGAAAATTTTATAATGTCTTTGAGAATTTGTTTGGTTTAGAGGGGTTTGATGCACATGTTCGAGTGGTTTGATTATTGGATGTGATTTACTTGCTATGATACTCGTGACTCATGGACCCCTGGAGGGCGTACTTATTTGTCTTTGCAGGACCTTTCCCAGTGGATAGGTATTCATGAGGATATGACCAGTTCTGACCTTCATGAGGGCTTGAAGCCTAGGGATGGATGTTGAGACCCCGGGCTTGGGGCATGACAGTGATGACTATATTGTGTGATACAAGAAGAGATTGTTTCCTTTAGAGGCACTCTGGCAGGCCTAGGAGGTGGCTTATGCCCTCCATGTACCAGGATTCTACCCTTTGGAGGTTGAGACATCATCCATCTAGTCCAGGACAATAGGGTTCCTTGAAGATGATGCTAGCATGTGTGGACAAAGATTGAGGCCTTTGGAGGCCTAGGGTCATGTTCTTGCAGCCTAATGTCCCCTTGAGGAGACCTAACGTCACCCTAGAAGGGATGACATCACCTTGTTTAGGGTTATTTTATGTAAAATTATTTCATTTGTAAATTAAGGGCATAATTGTTGAGGTTGGCCCTGTATTTTAAAATAAATTTAATTTTAGGCCAGATTTTGGTATAAATGCACAAAAATGACATGCATTTTCATCATAAATCACCTCTCACAAGAGGGGGACTGAAATTGGCGCCCTTTTTGGGTACTTGGCTAAAATTTTGAAGCACACTTGGTTGGAGACTTATTTGGTTGCATTTTTGGATCATTTCTTGGTGGAATTTTTGAAAATATAGGGTTTTTTATGCTTGATTATTATTGGTGAAGTAAGTAAATCTGCAATTTTCATTTCATGATAAATGTTTATGGTATGTTTACTTGTTCATATTTAAGATTATGAAATTGCTT
>JZKD02S0021031.1:43848-54261 GCA_000966675.3 Picea glauca | reverse complement strand
TTTTCTAAAACCCCTTTTGTTGTTGTCCATTCATTGATGTCCAAATGTCATTTGTCTATGGTCTACTTGGGTTTTCATGTTTTCTACATATGTCTGTGAGTTGTTTATGTATCACATGCATCCTGGCATTTAAATTAACTCACTCAGTCACTCAACATTTTGCAACAACATGGAACATTGTCGACTTTCAACAGTCATGGAAACCATTTTCCAAGCCTATGCATTTAATTGTGTAGGATTACTCATCTCTTTGCATCATTTGCACTCTGTGAAAGGTGTTAAATGCACCCTATGTATTTAATGTCACCAAATTACTCAAATTTTTGCAACTCACGCAATATGCAGTATTCTCTTGTAACTAAATGAAACAAGGAAGATGAGGGAAATTACATATTCCTCTGTCCAGGAATTGGAATAGTGTCGAATGGGGGGAAACAAACATGTTACATTTAGTTATATATTGGAATGAACGAGGAATTTGTATGTTTTGCATTTCACCTTTTGATAAACACAAGAGACAGTAAACCAAACGAGGATATCAATTATAGTCATCTACTCCACAATTTTTCATTTCAACATTTCAAATTTTTTTTTCTATCCTTTCTCAATTTTACAAATAATTTGAGTGTTCTTGAATGCTTCATATATGATATTGTAATGGAAACCCTTTGGAGTCTTATGGGAGGCATCCACTCAATGATAACATGTTTTCTCTTAGGTTCTTCTTCCTCCTCGACAGCTTCAATGTTGACGTTCTAGGGATGTGCATTCTTCAGAAGTGACAAACCCCTCCCTAATTTGCTACATTGAAACTTTGATCCCTGATAATTCCCCCCTCATCGCTTTCCATGCCTCCAATCCTCGAAAAAAACTACCTCAAGCCTTGTTGCAAAACCCATTTGCATCTGATAAACCCTAACATCTTCCTAAACACTTCTATGGGAACTCTTCCTAGGACAAAGGACCTAATGTCCATGTTGATTTCAAGATAAATCAAACCCTTTATATAGATACACCTTAGGCCTTCCCTAAGAGGCAGGCGACGTAATTCCACATTCCTTAAAGCATTTCCTTAGTGGATAAAATGATGAAATGGAGGACCAGTTAGATTATGACAAACTGTCAATTTCCAAGGACCATATGCTCTTTTTCTAAATTTAATTTTTCTTTAACAATATGGTAGGTCTCCATAGTGAATGGAAGCCTATGATTGGATAAATTCAGAGCCCAAATAATTACTCTCTGGTGTGTGATAGAATGGGATAGCTTATGATAAATGAAACCTTAACCCGCCCTCCTTTGTTTAAATATGTTCCTTTTGATGAGTATGTATCCAATGTTCCAACAAATGATGGACGACTACAAGTAATTTTTCTATTCTTCAACAAAAAATGAGATAGATTGAGTTGAATTGGAGTACCAGACTACAAAACCCTTCATCTTGTAAACTAATAACATTTGTCAATCCTCTATAACATTTCTATCATATATATTCAATTAGAGCTAGAATGTTGTTTTTTTATTTATTTATTAGTCTCTCAAAATTGATAACATTAATATCTATTGGGAAACATTTGCAATAACCCAGCATGAATTGTTGCCTTAGAATAATAGCATTATTTTTAAGCCAACGTTGTTTCATTCTTTTGTATCCATTACCCTTTGGCATTAGCATCACACCTGAACTTGTGCTTAATTCTCATATTAAGTTAGAAAATATAAATATAATCTTTTTCATTCTTTTATATCCATTACCCTTTGGCATTAGCATCACACCTAAACTTGTGCTTAGTTCTCATACCAAGTTAGAAAATATAAATATAATCTTAATTAAGGGGAAATGGAACACCATTTAGATGAAGGGTTTTGTAGTCTAGTACTCCAATTCAAATTATCCTAGATTTTGTTAAAAAATAATGATATTGTTATATTTGCATGTGAGTAACATGTTATCATGTTGGAAAGTTTTTGGTAATGATGGTTAGTCATTTGGAAGGAAGGGAAATGCATAGTGATGAAGATTAAATGAGATCGACTCTTACGGAACAAGTTTATTCTTTGTAATAATTACAAAGAGAATTGATTCCAATGTAATGAATTGTCTCATTGTGTATTTATTCTTTGTAATAATTACAAAGAGAATTGATTCCAATGTAATGAATTGTCTCATTGTGTATAATTTAATTATATACATATTGATTCCAATGTAATGAATTGCCTCATTGTGTATAATTTAATTATATACATATTTATATTATGTTGATTAATATTTACATTTATTTTTATTAAATAATATATTTTGCAACTCTTTTTATAGGTATGCATGATGATAAAATATATGGACTACTTAATTATTGAGAAAATCATTGATCCTCTAAGTGAGGTGCATGTTGCATATGGGATGTGTCCCAAACTTTTTGCCTAATTCATTAATATTTGGCATTTGGCATATAGGTGTCTTTACAATAGATAAGTGGGTTGTGCATAGTCAAAAGCTATGTAGGTTAGGATTTTTTATTCTTAAATGTTGTACTTTTCTTTTAAACATAACTTTTCTATAAAGTAGTCAACTCTGTAAATTAATATTAGAAACAAGAAAAAAATACAACATTTAGGAATCAAGAAGCTTAATTTACATAGATTTTGATTATGCGCAACCTGCTTATCTATTGTAAAGACAAGTATTGATATAATTAAAGATTTAAAAAATATTGATGTAACATAAAATCGTAAACCATATATAGGAAAATATTAATGTAGAATAAATCATGAATTGTGTACTATCCATAAAGTTAGTAAAGTTGTTTTTAGATGAGAAATACTTCATAAACTATGTAGGTCTTACCGATAATATTCGTTGACCATCAAAATGAAATTGAGATAAATTTTGTATATTTAAATTAAAAGAGCAGTTATAATATCGTAATATTTAGACTCAAAATGCAATTGCGATAAATGTGTGTGTATATATCTAAATTCAAGGAGTAGTTGTGATAAATTCCAAGAAGGGTATTTGTGATCAATTTCAAAAAGAGCCAGAATGTTTACCATAAATTTCAACTTCATAAGGAATGTTGTTTTTGAAGTGTGTAGGTTTATGCATTGATTACTTCTTTTTCATTCATAATAACTCAAACAAAGAGCTCATGTTCAATGAGTCAAATTTCATGAAAAAATAAATGTGTATAACTAAGAATCGCCATGTTTGACATAAGAAATGTTTAAACTACATGCACATTATATGGATTATTTGATTGAGCAAATTATCGATCCTCTAAGTGAAGTCCTTGTTGCATGTGAGATGTGCCCAAAACTTTTCACCTAATTCACTAATATTTGGCATTTGGAATATAGGTGTCTTTACAGTAGATAAGTAGGCCGCACATAGTCAAGAGGCACATGGGTTGGCTTCTCGGTTCCCAACTATTGTACATTTTTTCTCATTTGTAGGCCACACATAGTCAAGAGGCACATGGGTTGGCTTCTCGGTTCCCTACTATTGTACATTTTTTCCCATTTGTAGTATTAATTAGCAGGGTTTACTACTTTATCGTAGAAGAGTTATATTCAAATTTAAGATAAAATAAGTTAAAATTGAAGAGTTATATTAAAACTTTTGTAAACTTAAAATATAAAATATGTAATTAAAGATTTACAAAAGTATTGATATAAAATAAAATAATAAACCATATATAGGAAAATATTAATGTAGAATAAATCATAAATTGTGTACTATTCATAAAGTTAGTAAAGTTGACTTTGATGTGAGGAATACTTCATAAGTTTTGTAGTTTTCACAAATAATGTCTATTAAATCATATATCAAAATGCACTTGTGATCAAGTTCTTGTATCTAAATTCAAGGAGTAGTTATAATACTAACATACTTTCAAAGTGGGGGAAAGGAAATGTCGAAATGAATCAATATGATATCATGATTGAAGATAAGAGGAGTATTGGATGGTTAATGGATAACTAACAAAGGATCCATTGAATATATTTCATAACTAATGTAATAAAATTATCTTTCATATGGTTGGGCATAAATGTACCATTTGCAAGTGGACACGTCGCAAGTTTACATATGTTGTGCGATTCTGAAACGTGGCATGCTTCCATATGTCTTTGACATAGGATGAAGCTTGGAGCAGAACCCTTCCCTTAAAAGAACACCTTCGATGTGATTAAACTAAGTGGATAATGGTAAGATGCAGATCAAGATACTACTTCCCCTCGAACTAAATCTCTTCCTAATTATGTTTAATGCCATAAGCAAAATGGTTTGGGTACTTCGTTCCTTCCATCTAGTAAGGCCTTATGGATAGATTGCTTGGCTCGATGGCTATGGCAATGGGAAGGATAGATAACATGTATGATAGTTAGCTAGTGATGGTGAGACACATGTTTTTCAGATGTCAATGGTCATGTTGCTAGAGTAAACTTAGCTTCAAATGCATTTGGCTAACTACCCACCTTTCCTCCTATTGATACTACTATTGGCCTGTACCCATCCATATCAATGGGGACTACACTAAATAGTACCACATAGCATTGTTTATTCTTGTTTTGTTCATAAATGAATGTATGTACACTTAGAAAAGAAGCTAAGCAGTGATAGAGAAGGTCACGAGATCAAACTTGAAGTTGTCGATGCCCTCCAAAAGAAGAAGCATATCGAGGGAACAAGCCTTGGCTTCCTGGTGCTTCCAACCGTACGATATGACCAAAAACCAAGACATTGATATTGTGTGGATCTTCCAAGCCTCCCAACAAGAAATAAAAAATTGTAATGAGGGCACTAGAGGGGGAATTGAACTCCAAACTAGACAAAGGAATCATCATTAGGACTTCGAACAAGAATAATGCAGGACCTTACACGAGCAAGGTAGTGTCATCTTCCATATCCAATTGTGATACCAAAGAGATACCAACATGGTATGGCACTATGATGGTGATGTCAATGGAATAAATAACTTTTTCCCTCGAATCATGCGTAGGTTTGTTGCAATCAACGTAATCATACACACATGTGTTGCCATTAATGTGTGATAATTATGTTGATTATAGTGTCTTCAATGCACATTGCTAAGCATCCCATGGCTTAGTTGAGGGTCTGGGCAAATAAATATATCATTTATTTAAGGAAGACATGGATGTATCCTTTTGTCCACACCTCTACACATATCATTTGGTAAACCTTTCAAGAAATAACATGTGCATGAGATTTGGTCCACATGTACACACAAAGGGTGCAATGCATGCTTCATACATTCAACCACCACTTTGAGTGAATGTGGGCTTTGGTCCACATGTGTACATGCATGTTTCATAGATTCAACCACTACTTTTGAATACTCTCATAAGTCCATGAAAAACATAGATGTTATTTTTAATATACATGTTTATGCACATAAATAGTGCTATTAATGATTCTTACATTTAACCACTCATTTTGACTACCTATAGATAATACTAATCCTTGTAAAAATGAAACCTTGAAACAAAAACACCTTCACATTTCGCTCATGACTATCCTCTTTTGATATTTGTCAAATAAAATGTTATATGAAAATTGAGATAAAAAAAAGAATTACCATTCATCACCATGCTTTTTTATTTAGCATTAAGGAAAAACTTATGTTTGATTTATTGCTATACAGACATACCTTTAAAAAAAAATAGTCATTCCTTACCTTAGTCTTTTGAATAGAAAAAGACACATCATTCCTTACCTTACTCTTTTGAATAAAAAAGACGTCACTCTTCACCATGCTTTTTGGGCGTTTAAGAGGAAAAACTTATGTTGTCTTTTCACCAAGCATTCCAAGTTCCTGTAATGAGAGATTTCCATCCACAATCCAAAAAAATCCTGGAAGCATCAGATTTGATGGATTGGGGGAATCAAATCTCTCCCGCAGACGTATTGTCAAGCTTCTGTAATAATCAGAGATCCATTTCGGCGATGAATAATTTCATCGGAAAGAGGCGCTTGTGAAGGGAAAACATGGGTTTGATCATGATTATGAGGGCATATCCCACTGATTTCCATGCAATGGTTCAACATATAATGAGTTTTCCCCTTGAAAGTAGCAGTAGGGCTGCCCCTTTTCAGTTGAAACCACAACCAAAGTGGTCTGGCAACAATAACATGTCGTCCACCCTGTTCACGCTCGATTCTAGTGGCCTTCTACAACAATTTGGCAAAGAAATCTGTGTAAACCAGTTGACGAACGAAGCCTGGAAATTCAAATCTTTGATCCGCTACTTAAGAAAATCCTGGACATGAGAAGACACATGGTAATTTTGGATACCATTGATACCAGTTAAGAGGGATTACGACCAGCTGTCGATGTTGGATAGGTTATCGACAGACGACGAAAAAAGCTCAAATGAACCCTCCCTTAAAAACATGTCTTGGGCGGAATAATAATATTTAGAGTCGAAATGCAATTATGATGAAGTTATTATACCTTGTCGATAGGCATGGTATATAGTGTTGAGTTAGGTTTGACTTTCTATTAGTTCATGGTTGACTATAAAATATACACCCCTTTATCTAAAGTTTTAAAAAATAATGAATAATTTTTAATTTTAAATCTCATTTATTTGATATGTTATTGGCCAAAAACTTTGAAGTATTATTGTTGCCTTCACTTCCCCCAATGTTATTGTAATAAATATTTTTGTCATCTAGTCATTTCATGCCTACTCTTTCTCTCCCTATCTCCTTAAAGAATACTTTCATTATTATATTCGATAGGTATATGCTACCTAGTAGCCTTGTTATATCTATATTTAAATTCAAAGAGTAAGAAGTGATATATTCTAACAATAGTAGTTATATCAATTCCCAAAAAAGCTAGGATATTTACCAAAAACAAATTCCAATTTTACAAGGAACATTGTTTTTGAAGTGTGTAGATTTGTGTATTGATTATGCTTTTTCCATCCACAATAACTTGAACATAAGAGAAATAGTAGACAAAACCCTTATGGTAGGGTAACGTCATATATTAATATTTATGGAAGGATAACACTCAAGCAATGCTTGATGCATTCACAATATTCATCACTATGCTCTTTACATTGCTTACACATTTTTATATAGTACTCTCTATCTCCTAAGAACATTCTAGAGAAGGATCATTCTAGTAGGTGGAACCTTCTAGTAAGTCTTCTCACAATTGTTTTCACTCTATTATACATGCATTATTTATTAAAAGTGACCTTCATATAGAAATATCTATTATTATGCCCCTTGGGTACCTCCCTAGGTACCCTATATTACCTCCCTAGGTATACTACATTCCATCCCCCTTCACATGTTTAGTCCTCGAAACATGGGAAGAAACCATACAATATGACCGACTAAGCGAAGTAGTTAGCTAGTACTAAGCACGAGCTTCCATCCATCCTAGTGAAATGTGGACATGGGGTCCAACTGTGGCTTTTCCTTGATCTTGATTATGGCTTCTTCTTGGGTTCCATGTCTTCGCTATGCTACTCTGATAACTCCATGCGTTGTTTTTAGTCCTCCATGTACCTCCAAACTAGTTGTTTCTTTGGTTCCACGTCGAGCCATAATGAGTTTGTTGATGCTCAAGCCCCTGCCTTGATGACTATTGTTTCTCCAAGTGGTATGGATGATTATATACATCTACCTTACCACTTGGTCTTTCTAGATTTGAGTCTTCAACATGAGGTTTATGTGAGACATTTAGCTCCTTAGATTCTTCTTCATGTTTGTGCCCTTTATGTGGCTTTTCTTCAAGTGATTTTGTAGGCTCGGCTTCAGATTCTGGAATTATTTCTACTGGAAGAACTTCATTAAGGGCCCTTGTGGACCCTATTGGATTAGGAAGAGAAATATCCAGCATTATAATTTTCTTTTTCTTATATCAAATCTTAATAAACGGCTTTTGCACATTGACATTAACCGTGCCCACTAATTCCATCCAAGGATAGCCAAAAATAACATCAACATCATTCATATCTATGACTTGAAAATCAAAATGCAATACATATTTGTCCATGGTGAGTTTCAAAGATTGAACATTGTCGCCCTTAACATGTGTGCTTTGCATATTCTTTGTCGGAACTTGCAATCTATTAACCAACTGAACATTGATAAAATTTTGTTGGCAACTGGGATTAATAGAAATAATGACCTCTTCTTTATGAATACAACCATGAACCTGTAATATAGAGTTTCCACTTGAAAGTAAACCCTTGGTGCTCTCTTTATATGTGTTTCCCACGTGAGAGCACCTATCTAAACATAAATTTTTCATTGCTTCATCAGAAATTTCCATCCACTCAAAATAGTCAAATGATTATCACCATATGCGATCATCATCTTTGAAATCATAGTGTAGAAAAAATTTCCACTTATGTTTCCATGACGACTTGCAATTTTGGATATATTCTTCAATACTAGGACCATCATATTTGCCAGTAAGAATATCCTGATTGTCATAACCCAAAAACACAACTAGGGTTTATAGAAATAACTTACTTTGCAATGGAACTCCTTGATGTTGTTGCGACTATACTTCTTTGATTGGCTATTATGACCACAATTATGAAATTCCATAGTAAATATGAATCTAATGGCGTTGGTTTTATTGAAATTCCATCACTCTAGCAAAATATATCTGATATGCAAATCACGCGACCGTTCGGGGAAAAACCTTGAAATTTTGCTAATTTAAAAATCTCAATAACTCACTTTCCAAACTCTGTTTTGGACAAATTTGTTTTTGAAATTGGGTATTTTTCCGAGAGAAATTAAAATATCCAATTGGTTTCTACAATTTCTTCATATAAAGTTTCATAATTTAATCTGAAGTGAATTACCCCCCTTTTCCCTTGAAAAAATCTGCAAAAAGAAAAAAAAATCTTCCTTCTTTGGTCGAAGAAAGAGCTATGATACCAAATGTTGTGTTCTTCAATAAAGATGAAAGTAAAAAATTGAATAGAAATCCTTAGTTTCAACCAAAACAAATCACTCACACAAAATATTGAACACAAGAGAAATAGTAGACAAAACCCTTGTGGTAGGGTAACACCATATATTAATCCTTATGGAAGGATAACACTCCTCAAGCAACGCTTAATACATTCACAATATTCTTCACTATGCTCTTTGCATTGCTTACACATATTTATATAGTACTCTCTACCTCCTAAGAACATTCTAGTGAAGGAACATTCTAATAGGTGGAACCTTCTAGTAAGCCTTCTCACAATTATTGCTTTCACATTATTAGATAGGCCTTATTTATTAAAAGTGTCCTCCATACATAGAAATATCTATTAGTATACCCCTTGGGTATCTCCCTAGGTACCCCATATCACCTCCATAGGTATACTACAATTTCCTTTCCTCTAGTTTCTGTAGTGTTGAGGCTGCCAAAGCTAAGTCAAGGTTAGAGATACGAATCCCACATTACGAATCTAAGTAAGTTGATTTTTTTATTATTATCCATTGTCTCTATAATAGAATGAAAATTGTTGGGACCAAAATTGTGTGCTTTCAGTGAGAAGAAATTGATATTTATAAGGAAATTTCCCAACCTTACAATATTTGTAACTCATGTTCAGTGCATCCATGTCGTTGTCTTCGCTCCCCAGTCTCAAGCTCCAAACTGCTAAGCATGTCTTGAGTCTACATGTTATCCTCGACACCACAAAGCTTCATTCGATCTTTCGCAGAACCATGTTATGGAAAACATTGTTCCATACGACAAGCATCACATAGGAGAGTGTAGCATGCCAATGGTTGGCAATGCGTCAAAGGCGATGTGAGAGGTCGGAGGTGGGAAACATGTGATGGATGCTTCTTATGGATGACATGTGGTAAGGTGTAATATGTTGTAGAGTGGGAACAAATGACAATGTTTCATAGGTCATCAACAAACGATGAAAGATTGAGAGGAACCACCCCCTTAAAAAAAATGTCTTTAGCACAAAAACATGAATCACTACGCTAGACTCACTAAATCATGTATATAAATAGAATTTTTTAAAATAAGTAATTATCCAACAAATTATTAATATTAAATCCTCCTTATTAACTACCCACTTTTGACCTTACGAAGTAATCATTAGTTTAGTTTCTTATGATCTTTTACAGACCTTTTAAACATCCAAAGATATTAGTTTTTCTCTATTAAATATTAAGCTTTATGTAACATTAATAAAAGTGAGTATGTTAAAATATTAATATAATTGTAATTATTATAGATATTGTGTTTTTTTATTAATGGATAAAGAAAAAACAATTGTCAATTGAATTTATCGTTAGGAGGAAAAATGTTATTATTGTTACTTGGATTCAAATTCCATTTATAACATGTTTTGTTTTTCATAAGCTAATTATTGTTGAAACTATGAATTATGAGAAATAGCTTA
>JZKD02S0021009.1:0-21746 GCA_000966675.3 Picea glauca | reverse complement strand
CAATAATGAGTCATATTTACATCAAACACTATTGGGTCCATTACCCAAACCTTTGTGCTATGGGTCTTTCTTCAAGGGTTGACATCAATGACAACCAACCTTAATCAACAACTCTTTCTTCTAGTCGTGCCCTAGTTTTTAGACTAGGACCAAATCTATCAAACATACCTAGATCCATTATTTTGAAGCAAACATTTCCACTTATCTTACCTTTCTTAGAGAAAAAATCTTTAGGATATTACCTCTTTTCTTCAGATTGGACTTCCTTATCTTAGCATAGAGCTTCGCAAGTGAAGTAGAATATTGCGCACTACAACAATAGATCTACACAAAGATTTTTATTTTATTTTTCTTCAGTTCCCAACAATCACAGTTTCAGGTCTCGGCAACGAAACCATTTGTTAGCAAAGGGGCAGACCCAGGGTTCAACGCTTCAACATCACACCAACAAAACCCTAACTATCGGCCATTTCGGCAACAACTGCGAAGCAGATGCAGCCTCACCCGAGGTAGAGGCAGGGGGGGTTGCAGAACTCAAGTGTCTACAACCTAGCTAGGACACAGATCTGTGATCAAAATACTTAACAAAGCACTTAGCAATTAACAATCATTAGTATTTAAACCTTATTCACATCATAGGTTAAACCCTTATTACAGATTGACACAGTAACAACCAAGATCAAGCACCTCTAACCATTCAACACATAATTTATCAACCCGAGTATTTGTCTTTTATCTCAAGAATATCAACAAAGTCTATGTAGATAGCTCGTAGAGGCTAAAATCGTGTAGTTAAAGAAAATATGAGTTTATCAACAATCAATTTCCTCAAACATTCACTAAAGATTCTAGGAATTGAAATCTAATGCTGTGAATTGGAAAGAAACTAATTAATCTATTGAATTTATTTTAACTAAAAGTAGTTATTGAATCTAAATAAAGACTTGCAGAATTGACTATTACTATGAATCAAATTACTGGAAAGGAAAAGATGAATTACTCTATCTATGGAAAGAAACAACGACTGTAATCTAATTGAAAGAAACAACAATTGTACTTCTATTGAAAGGAACAACAACTATATCTTAACGGAAAGGAACAACAAATGTAAACTAATTGAAAGGAACAACAATTGCAAATCTAAGTAAAAGGAACAGTGCATATGAAATTATGAGGAACTGTCACGCATCAAATCTTAGTAATAGAAACTGGAACAACAATCATTTAATTTTTAAGGAAATGTCTATCTCTTGCACGCAAATGATATAAAATCATCAACACACTTATGAATTCATTTAACTACTATAAAAGAGAAGCGAATCACAAAATAGAAATTGAACTGATACAATTACAGGTCGAACAATAGCTCCTTCAGACTAGGCCCTTGGTCCTTATAAGCACTGCTACTCAAAACTCAGTATGTAGAAAGGGTAAAACCGTTCAAAGCTTTTATTGATTTCATAGTTGGTACAACATTTACAAAAACTGCTAATGCAGAGCAATTCTAAGTTCTGAGTTCTTGGGTGCAATTCTTCTATATCCCTTCTAGGATCTATTACCCCTTATATATTACAATAATCTGGGTAAATTAAGATATCCTGAGGATCTAGAGATCCTCAGGATTGCTTTACTATTATAAAGTTATAATATAAGAAACTTAATCATCTTCAAAATTGCCTTGTGCCATAAAGTCCTCAACCTCCTATAGCTTGCGCATCTTCAATATTTCCTTTGATATCTCAGGTTTGACAATATTTAACCAATCCTGTAACAAAATCAAACCATTCCAATCGTATTTTATGATCTATGTAATCTAATTTAAAAAATAACGCTAAAGGATATATTATTCATTTTCTATCCTATTTTCTCCTAATTAAACAAAAATTCAATCAAGATGATATCATGAAATGTGGGAAAAAGGAAGATATTTATACCTTTTTCATAACCTAACAGAGGCAGGGGGGGTTGCAGGACTCAAGTGTCTACAACCTAGCTGAGACACAGATCTATGATCACAATACTTAACAGATCACTTAGCAATTAAAATTTATTAGTCTTTAAACCTTATTCACATCGTAGGTTAAACCCTTATTACAGATTGGCACAGTAACAACCAAGATCAAGCACCTCTAACCATTCAAAACATAGCATCAGAACAAATATAATCATTCATTTATGTATAAAGCACTAAGCATCAATGGATATACCTATTACACCAATATTATTACACTAAGCAATTAAATACATAAACAACATTAACATCATAGTACAAAGCACATTGACACAAGATATACGTGGTTCACCCCAGTGTGGGTCTACATCCACCGATCTTCTTTTCCTCTTATTAATCTCTTCCAATATTCTTACATGCACCAAGCCAGAACGTCAACTCTGCATAGGACAGGAGATCTGCACGCACCTTGCCAAATCCTCCTTCCCTAAGTTGTATCAAAGCATAAATCCTTACAAAGTCCGTATGCACCAAGCACTTACAAAATGTTTTTACTTAGCTCTGCAAGCCTTAACACATCTTCTTGCACATAGCTAATATTAGCACTAAACCATCGGCCCTTTCTTACACCGCCTAGCTAATTTATACATTACAAAAGAGGCCTAAGCATGGGTAAACCCATGGGCCGACATCCCATACCCATTACATAAACCCTAAAACCCAAAAATACTACAAAAGGGGTGAGATCCTATGATATCTGCTTCGCTTGGTCGCTTCGTCTTCGACCAGCTTGCCAAAGTGCCAAAAATGGTCAAACACGACCAAGGTTCTCTCAAAACCTGGTCAAGGGCCAACAATAGTGTAAGGGGGATATTTCAACCAGAAATAAGAAATCAAAATTACTTTATGACCACTTTAGTAGGTCAAAATCCAAGAGAGTTGGAATATTGTAAAGAGATAATAGCCAGAAGGTTGAAGTCCAGAGGACTTGATTCTAGCCGCCAATCATAGGTTATGATCACATGGGTGATGAAGAGCTAGCATGTAAGGAACTTAGAGATTAAGCGTCATTTTTATCTTGTGGTCACATCGTTGGTTTACATGGAGTAAGAAAATGAAGAATAGGTTCTTAAGAGGATAATCACCAAGGGCATATCTCTCGGTCATAGCTATCAATCATGTGGATCTGTGACTAAATCTCCACTACTAAAGTGGATGCTTCATTTGGAAAGTTTAGAAGGTGGCAACAACAATAAATTTGAGCAATTTGGATTCAAAGAATCGCCCATACCATCCACTGTTTAGGAAAAGGTATAGAACACCTTAATCATTTTCGAATCTTTCCTGGCTAGGAGAAGGTAATTGGGAATGTCACCCGATATTTATAGCCTAAAAAACAACATTCACTCCATCCACAAGTATTAATTACAAGGATTAAGGATGGTTTTATAATTTGTATATGTTGCAAGGTAAAATAAAATTTATACAAATCTACGGGAATGTATACAAATTTTACAATAAAGTAACATGGAGACCAAAAGAGAAAAGAAGAACCAAGTCATGAAAACAAATGTATGATATAGAACAACAATCTGATTTTATTTCATTTTGAGATACCAAAAGTGTATTTCTCTTTACAAACCCCTGCGAGGGTATGGACCAAAGTCAAATTTAGATATATTCGATGGGAACCACGCAAAAATACTTTGACAGTAAAATAAAACTTAAATCAATGATCTGGACCAGCGTGCCACAAACTGCTACCATTTTGATTCTGCAAGATATTCTTTATCAGCCATGAAAATTAATTCACAAATAGACAATAATACACAGACTATCAAGGATGAATCAACACCTCTAAAACAAGCAGCTAAAAAGTAAGATTTAGTCTTGAACTTTGCTGCCTACAATAAGACCCTGCTGTTAACAAGAGGATTATGATATCAAGTAACTCAGAAATGAATGAAAACTAAACTTATCTCAATAAACTAGAGAGAAAACCTTAGTAATGTCTTTCTCCTTATATTATCCCCTTGTCTCTTCATCCAATTGAGATTTTATTCTTTCCCAATTAGTTGAAGTAGTTTAACTACTTTCTTTAGTTAAGTCAAATTAACTTAACAAATTAGTTTAGGAGAAATAAATAATAATAATATATAATTAAGGGCCTTAATTAATAATAACTAAATAGGTGGGACCCCTTGTGACTCCCATCATTTCTTCTTGTTAATCATCAAATATAAAGTACACAAAATAATCATTTAGACCATATAACACCCTTGTAGCTCACGTGGATTCCATTGAGACTGGATATTAAATATCAACAATAATTTATATCATATTTCAAAAAAGAATATATCCACATTATCCACAAAATATCCAAAAATAAGGCTTGTTGTCCAAAACATACTAAAAACCATTGAACACTGTCCTCGTCACTAAAAATCATAAAAAAGAACATTTAGAAACCATATTTGTTGCTTTGTGAGGCATATTTCCTCTTCTCTCTACTGTCCCCAACTGACTTTTCTTGAATGGCCTTTGGTTGGTTAGACCTTTGAGGCTACATTTCGCTGATCACATGGGAGCAGTCATATATGAGGTGGAGGTGTGAAGACACATATTTATAGGACTCAATGGATGGAATAGAGGGGGAGGCCGCTACTTTTCCTTTGTCTTGCACAAGTCGTGGAATGTCGGTTTTTAGTCTCTTGCTAGCGTGCGAGGATTGTACTAGCGAAACAACAGGAGAAATTTGAACATTGGGGTTAAATGGTGGTGGTAAAGGAAATGACATAGTGGGCCATCCACGATGGTGGGAGAAAGGCTGCTAGAAAATCTCTTGCCAATTGTCATTTGCAGGTACTTCGGGCTGCAAAGACACATGTGGAGGAACGAGAATGACAGGAAAATTTTGAGGAGGATGGAAAGGGGGCCTCTCTGGTAGAGGGTGCAATATCCCATGACCAACCCAATTAAATAACCCAGCTTGAAACAACTCATTTAACTCTTGTGGGTCAATGTCAAATGAATAGAAAATCTAAGCGTTATATGACCTCGATTCCAATTTCCTCTGCCTCTGTTATTTCGACCATTTTTGCCTCTACTGAAAAAACTCATTGTGTAGAAACAATTTGGCAGTCATGAATTTCTTAATCAACCATACATGAAACTCTACTTACATAAACCAATAGTTGGCTCTAGAATTTACTATGAGACACATGCAATCCATCCATAACATGTCATTTATTAATCGCCACATGAACATGAAATTGATAGCGTTCATGGAAAATATGGAGGGCTTGTATTTAGTGAAAAATGATATCATGGAGGGGAATTAATACACAAATATTGTTTAAACAATTAACAAAACAATCAACTGTGTATTTAAAAATATCTAGAACCTTAGTCCTCAACCCTTGCCACTATCAACTTCCTTTCATTTCCACACAGACTCCTCTTCAAAACAAATACCATAGAACAAGGAATGAATAAGTGAAATTGAGATCGTGAAGGGCATGTATTTAGCGAAAAATGGTAGAATGCAGGGGCATCTCATGAATACTATTCAAATGATACATCAACCATTCCATCTTTGATATCAAGTCGCAATCAAACTTCCTTACTTTTCAAAAATTTAAAATTTAAACAATACTCTATTTCCAACAAAAAAACCCAAAACTGATGCTTGCTTCACAAAAATGCTCTCTTGCCTTAGAACTGTATTACATAGTAACCAATTGCCCATAAATAAAAATAACCATTATAACAATACTTCCTGTACATAACGGAATTGAAAAATGAATAGCATCATAATCACCACAGGAAATACAACAACAACCTTGAAGTGGATAGACTACAACCATAATAACAAAATCAACAAAGTCCTCAAAACCCACAAGGTCCCGTGAAGTGCCCCAAAACAATCCTTGTATATAACCATAATTTTAATCGAACCACAATTCATTAAACTTCCTCATCCAATTTCATTCTAGTTCGTAGACTTCATTCAAGCATCACATAACTTGTACACATGTGCCTTTTGTATTTACAACAAAACATGGCAAGTTTACATTATACAATTATTCACACATTGACATCAAATTCATAACTTCGTATGGACAGACTATAACTTCAAGCGAATAGGTGAGTCCAACACTTCCTCCATACTTTCATAGAAAATGACCAATCAAAAACCATGCCCAAACAAAAGAGCACGAAACAATTCTTTCCATCAAATTTTGAGGAAGAAATACTTTCACGATAATGCATAGGGTTCAATGCAACAATGGATAGTAGGTGGAAGAAGAAATCCGGTTGCCAACCTGAGGGTTTGGCCCAAAAATAACATGAAAAGTTTACTCACCACCAAATATTCCACATTAATACTCACAAAGTTGGGATTATGCGCGAGTGTATCAGCCACAGAGATGAACCATCTTAACATACAAGCAGAGTGTCCAAAAAAAACCATAGGTAAGAGGCAGAGAGTACCCATTATCAAACAGGGAAGAAAACCCAAAACAAGGAACCAGAGGCAAAGCAGGCCTGAGAGTATCCCTAGACACATTGTTTATAACAAAATTGTGAACAACTGTTGGCATAGGGGCAGACCCAGGGTTCATCTCCAAGAGAGCACCAACAAGCCCTAACTACTGGCCCTTTTGGCAACACCTGTGAAGTAGATGTAGTATAATCTGAAGCAGTTATGAGGGGGTTGCAGGACAGAGATGTCTACAACCAAAGGAAATTTCAAGTGGATCTAACACAAGAACAACACAATGTTCATATATCACTTGTCATCTTAGATCTATTCTGCACATCTACTTATCAGATCTAAAGAAGTAATGAAATCATAGTATATCAATGAAAGAGATAAAATACCAACCACACACAACACTAAATATATGTGGCTCACCCTCTCTCTAGGGCTACGTCCATAGAACTGTGCTTATTATTTATTAATACAAAGCATACAGTTCTTGTTTGTGCTCTCTGCTAGCAAATCTTCTTTCTTCTTCTCTCTTTATCTCCCCTTCCTGCGTAGCCAGCTGCAGGACTTGACCTTCACACCCAGCTGAAGATCTTACAATACCAGAAGGCTCTCATACTCAACACTTCTCTCTCTCTCGATACAATACTCACTCACATCAACAATATAAATAGATCAACAACAATATCGTACCAACTTGACCCAGGTCCTTTATATCTTTATTTATACATTACAATATCTCACCGACAACCTTAGGCCAAAACCTAGGTGTCCAAAACCCTAGATACCAAAACCCTAGGTCAACTTGACTTGTATTGTTAGGGCTTCACCAGCCTGTCTTTCCTTCCTTCTCGCACGATGCTCCAAAGAATCCAATGATGGCTTTTCCCACTTTCTAAGTTGTCCACAATCCTTCTCTCTTGTGTATTTGTCATCCCCGATCTCCTCATCCAATGACTTTCTTTCTCTAGCTTCGCTCCATCTTTTCTGCTCTTTTGTTCACTTCAACCTAGTAACAGTCACTGTGTCTTCCATGAAGTTCACATTCTCCATTTTCTTCCTTGATCTTCGCATACTTCCATAACCAAGGGACAACATGCCCCCAAAAATCGCCTGTGACTCGTCCTGAGGCACTGCAGATCTAAGCTTCCTGTTTTACTTCAACTCCAGACTGCACAATGCAACCTCTACTTTATGCTCTATGGCTCCTTTTCCTCCTTTGTGCAGACTGTCTTTTCTATGTCTGGTACCCAATTTCAACTGCACCTGGTACCTAGACCCATTTCTTCATGCTTTCACTGAGAGATGCGAGGCATCTAGTTGTCATAATACAACTTCAACTGACTCCCATTCACCAAACCTTCCTTCCATTCTCCATTCAAGGTTTTCAGTTGCGCAGCTCCTCCCTCTGTAACATAAGTGATATTGTATGGCCCTAGCCAATGTGTTCTAAACTTCCCATGATGTTTTATGAACTTGTTGTCGTATACCAGCACTAGATCACCTTGTTTAACTAACTTCTTCCTAATGTGCTTGTCATGGTAGGCCTTCTCTCTTTCCTTATGTACCTACTAATGGAATTCTGCAATGAATCCGTCTTCTTCCAATTCAACTAGCTGTGCAAGCCTCTCTTGAATAGCACCAGGGTCATCCATATCTATAAAGGAAACAATTCTTAGGCTTGGTACCAGATATTCCATTGGAACAACACCTTCAAGACCATATACCAACTTGAAGGGGGTCTGCATTGTTAGTTTCTTGCAAGTGGTTCTATAGGCCCATAATACTACTGGTACTCTTAAATCCCAATCATCCTTGTTCACACTGCAAATCTTGGTTAATGTTGTTTCCAAAATCTTGTTGAATGCTTCAACTATCCCATTCGCTTGTAGATGGTAAGGTGTACTCTTTTGATGGTGGACTGCAAATTCTTCAGTCAAGGCTTTGACTGTCTTATTGATGAAATGTGTTCCTTGATCACTCATAAGGATATTTGGGCATCCAAACCTGGTTATGATGTCATCAAATATGAAGCGTGCTGCTGTAGTTGCACTACAGTCCTTAAATTCTCTTTCTTCGGCCCATGTGGTCAAGTACTCTGTAGCTGTAATTATGTACCTTGATCTTGTGCGCTTTCCTGGTGGGTTTATAGGTCCAACAAAGTCAATGGACCATTTCACGAATGCTTGTAGGGTTAGTTGTGGTGCCAATGGAATTTCGTATCTTCTATATGGTTTCCAAACTCTTTGGCATACATTCTAGGCTCTGGAATAGTCTTTAGCATCTCTGTTTAAGGTAGGCCACCAAAGGCTAGCTCTAAGAACCTTTTGCGTAGTTGCTTTTCCTGCATAATGTCCTCCTGTGATGCCTTCATGAGCTTCTGCAAGGATCAATGGTCATTCTGCCTCCATAAAACACCTTCTCAATATCTCATCAAGTCCCATCTTGTATAACTGTCCAACTATAAGTGAAAAATCTACAGTGCGCACTACTAGTTGTTTCTTCTAAGGAATTATGTACTCACTAGGTGCCATTCCTGTTGATATGAACTAGACTATCTCTGTGAAGTGGTCATCAATATTTCTAATGGCCAATAGTTATGCATCTGGTAGTGTATCCTCCAAACTGATGGGCTCTTCTCCATGTTCCAACCTCGACAAGTGGTTAGGACCTTTGTTCATTCTTCCCGGCTTTAATAGGATCTCAAAATCATATTCTTGAAATAGAAGGAGCCATCTACATATCCTCCCCCTCGACACTGGCTTGTTGACTAGGTATTTCAGCATGGAGTGATCAGTAAACATTTTAAAATGCCCGCCCAACTAGTAGTGGTGAAATTTATGTAATGCATACACCATGGATAACCCCTCTCGCTCAATGGTGGTGTAGTTGATCTCAGCAGTTGACAACGTCCTGCTAGCAAAATATAACGGGTGGTCAATATCTCTTGTTCCCAGTTGTGCTAACACAACTCCTAAAGAAATGGAAGACGCATCAACATGCACATGAAACTCCTTGGTCCAATCTGGGAAAAACAGAATGGGCACAATAACCATTTTCTGTTTTAGTGTGTCGAAGCTCTGCTGGCATTCTTCTATCCAACTAAACTGACAATCCTTCTTCAACATCTTCTCCATGGGTGCTGTAATCTGAGCATAGACCTTGATGAACTTTCTGTAGTAGCCTGTGTGTCCCAATGCAGTGCGCAATTGTTTGACTGATGTAGGAGGGGGTAGATCAACTATAATGGCGATCTTGGATGGATCTACTAGCAATCCTTGCTTTCATACAATATGACCTAACAACAATCCAAATGGTGAAAAGAAAATACATTTCTTCATATTCAAGCAATTTGACACTGCCTCCATTTATCCAACATTAGTCTTAGACATTCAATATGATTCTTCAATAAACTAAAAACAATCCCATCATCAAAGTATGCTTCTAAAAATTTATGCAGAAACTCCTTGAATGCTTCGACCACCACCCTGGAAAATATGTATGGGGCATTCTTCAGTCCGAATGGAATCACTATATATTGGTAGGATCCCC
The DNA here is from genome assembly GCA_000966675.3 of Picea glauca. Classification (NCBI taxonomy): domain Eukaryota; kingdom Viridiplantae; phylum Streptophyta; class Pinopsida; order Pinales; family Pinaceae; genus Picea; species Picea glauca. The sequence continues at coordinate 11,751 of JZKD02S0021009.1, read as the reverse complement.
ATTCTGTTGAAAATGTGGTCTTATGGCGATCTTCCTTGGCAATCTGGATTTGATGGTATCCTGAAAATCCATATGTAAAAGAAAATACTTCTTGGCCTCCCACATTATCTAACACTTTGTCAGTGAATGGTGTAGGGAAGGTTTCATGCAAAAAAGCATCATTCAGCTTCTTGAGAACTACGCATATCCTGATTTCTCTTATCTTCTTGTCTTGTACCACCATAGGGCTTATCCACTCTAACTCTTCGACAGACTCTATAATCCCTGCTTCCAGCATTTTGTCAAGCTCAATCTTCAATTTTTCCTTATATTTAGGGTTCAGTCTATAAGGTCTCTATTTAACTGGTCTTGCATCTGGCTTTAAATGAATCCTCATCGCTCCCATAGGTCCTTTAATGCCCTTCATATCAGTGAGCTTGGTTGGAAACAAGTCCTGATATTCGTGTAGTAATTTTGTAATCTTGTCAATGGTGGAAACATCCCAGTAATCTCCAACATTTGCAAACTTTGGTGTCTTCTCTGTTCCAATATTGAATTTATTAATCTTAATCGGTTTTCCAATAAATGGTAGCTCCACTCCTTTTTATTCCACATATATCTGGCCCTTTGTTTCTGTGATGTTCACCTTCCTCAGATCATCATCTTCATCAACATTGATGTTGTAGCAACCTTGCAATTTCTAGAGAGGTGCAGTCCATTCATCCTCTTCTTGTGCCATAGGGAGGCTGGATGCCTCTTCAAATAATTTTTGTTTCACAATATGTAATGCTTGATCTACTAATAGGTATTGACTTTCAAATAGGAAGGTAGTTACAAAATTTTGAGCCATAACTTTCCAATCTGTAGTGATGAGGCGCAACTCTACTTGAAGGTACCAGTTGATAGGTGTCATGTCCAGCGTGTTAATGAATTTTTTCACCCATTGTTCTCGAGGAATGTTTCTCTAGGCTTCCTTATAACTTCACACATGGTCCTTTGGGTAGCTTCGACCTGTGTAGCGAACTTCACAACCTTCTACTTGTGCTTAGAACCTCGCTGTCATCAAGATGCGACATTGTATCCAATCTATAATATTACTTTTGTGTGCCCCCCACCATCTTTCTGTTGTGGCTTTCAAGGCCTTATCCATTGCCAATAATATCTGTTGTATTGGTACACTTTCTTCAATGCCTGACAAGAAGGTTTCTAAAGGATTTAGACCATCAAAGGTGGGTAAGTTGCTTACTGTTGTGCCAATCCAACGAAATTCTCTGGTTAATCTAGCACATATTCTTGTAGATACTTCATACATCTTATTCTACCAATTCTCCAGTGCCTCTTCTGAGTCTGATGAACATGTGCTCTCACTTCGCCAACTTAGGTTCCCATCGGTTGTAGGATTAATGTAATCTTGCTATCTAGCTGTTAGCTTATATATATTTTCTAGTTCGTATGCATGGTATTCTTCTTTGATAGGTTCTGTGTATCGCTGACCTTCATCTGGATATAAAGGTGCAATGACCCTAAGTCCATCTCTTTCAAAAGTCATACATATTTTCTTTAAATCAACCACAGTGGAATTATTGAAAGCCCAATCAATTCCTAACAACGTGGGGGTAAGGACAACTGTCATCAACTATTTCAATTACCTAAAAATCTGCAAATGTTCTTACTCCATCAATGTCCACAGGGACATGTTCTAATTTGCCAAACGGGCTTACAACTTGTTGATTGGATATCCTAAGCCTGATAGGGGAATAGATCAACTTCGGTTTTCCCATCAGTGCCCGGGTTTGCTTCGTCATGACATTGACGTCTGCCCTAAGTCAAGGACTACATAGTCTATCTCATACTCTCCTATTTGGGCATTCAAATGTAATTCCTTATTTGTCCTTCTCTTCTTACCAATTTGGTGTACTTCCCTATTCAGTAAGGGGTCTATCTTTCTTAGCTCATATTGTCTGATTAAATTTTGTAATTCTTGTACAACACTTTCATCCTGAATCAACTTAATACAAGTATATAAAAATTCCATGAGCTTGCTTACCTCTTTTTCTTCTTTTGGTGAAGCAGACTGATCAAATGCCAGAGGCATTCTATATTCTCTCACTTCTGGTCTTGTCTTTGATGAGGAACCTTGGTCTCCTCTGAATTCTTTTTGGGCTTCCTCAAACATTTGTCTTTCTTTCTTTGCATCAAACATTTGTGTCTTCTCTGTAGCTTTCCTGATTCCTAAATCTTTTGTGGTCTTCCCTTGGGTCATTCTGTCGTCTCCTATAACATCACCTCCTCTTGTTATAATGATGAATCTAGGGTCTTCTCTGCGAGGCTCAACATATATTAGTTGCACTTATGGGTTCTGCTGAGGTCCATGTATTTCTTGAAGCTTAGTTAGTAGCATCAGACAATCTTCTATAACATGGTCAAACGAGCTGTAGTAGCTGCAAGTAGTACAAGGGTTCTGAAAATCCCTTGCAAGGTGTCCTAGTTGTGCATAGTTATAACAGATGATCTATCCTCGGCCTTGACCCATTCCTCCTCCTCGTCCTCTTCCTCTGAATCCACCACGAGGATTGAAGTTTCCTCTCCCAGGAGAGTTATACTGCGTAATGTTTCCTTCTTGCTGTACTTCGCCTTGAATCTTATATATGTCTCTTGACCTTTCATGCATGAGATCGTAAGCCCTACAATCCCTATCATCATGTCCTAAGGACTTACATAATGTACAATACAAATTTGTAGGTGTCTGAACATACTTTTTCATGTAGTAGCACTCACCAGGGCGATGTCTGTTTTTGCATACTTTGCACCAAGGTAAGGTGACTTGCTTCAAAGGGCTTAGAGCTCCAGAATCCAAGTATTCATTGAAAAGGGATAGTGTTCCTTGTCATGGCCTTCTGATCTACATATGACACACCAGATGTATTCTCTTTTATATTTTCACTTGTCTTTCTTCATATCTTTGACCTATAGAGACAAACTAGTTAGCTGACTCAAGATATGACTCTTACCTGAGCTAGATTCTCCCATAGGGGTTGATTCTAACTTCATGGTGATCTCCAGTGCCTCAGACTACGAAGCAATATTCTTTTTCATCAGGGGAACTCTAATGTGTGGTAGAAGGGCAACAATGAACCATTCCTTGTTCTGCTCGTCATGGATTTGAAAGGTCAATTGGCCTGTTAAGGTTTTGAATCTCTGATCGAATTCCCAAACAGGTTCAACCACCTTCTGCTTGATCTCTTTTAGCTCTGTGATAAATTGTGACTTTGACTTGGGTTTCTTGAACTCTGCAATCAATGCATTGTTAATCTGACTCAGTGGTTTAGGCTGTGCAAGTCCTTGGACTAGCTTCATGTACCAACTTAGTGCGCGATCCCTTAGATTGGTACTAAACTGGGTTCTTTTGACATCTTCATCGGTGACATTTTTTATATTCCATATGGCTTCACATAGGAACCAGTGCTGGTCAGGATCTTCATATCCATATCCCCTAAAAATAGGAAGCCTCATCTCATCTTCCATAGATCTTTCTAGGGTTCCTTACTAAATATGTGGTGGAATACTATTGACAGTTCTATGGATTCTCTGGTGATTGGGATTACTCTGGTTTCTTAATATTATTGAATCAACAGGAGGGGTAACAATACTTACTTTGATGGTCTGCGCATTTTCTGAGGTTTCAGGTTCTCTTCGGCGAAGCTCTTCAACTTCTCCTTCCTCTGCCCTAGCAGGTTCTGAATTTTCTTCGTCTGTCAGATCTGCCTCTTCTCCACTGTAGAAACCCTCTTCCCTGTAGTTCTTCTTAAACATGTTTGCAAGGTGAACTTCTTGAAACACTCTCCCACTGCGTGTATGTCCAGCTTCGGTGTTGTTGTCGCTGTCCAAATTATTGAACATTAGCCTTTCTTGATCCAACCAATCTATTGTATCTTCAAGACATTCTTCTCATGCAATAGCATCTCAATTCTCAGCTTCACAAAATGCAAAAATTTCCCTCTGGGTCCTTTAAATAAATATCTCTCATCTTGGCTATATGACTCTACTCTGTCAACAATGAACTTCGTGATGTACCCACCAATGGTGCTATCGAACCAGTGATCTACTGCTCGTGATACATCACTATCAACTCTTTTGACCTTCTTGATCAACTCCAATGTCCAAACCATAAGAGGTCTAGATCGGATCTCGAACTGGGTATCAACTAGCCTAGCTAGCCACTCATATAGCTCCTGATGGATTCCTCCAAAGAAAATTTCATGTATATCAATGAAGATATATTTCTCCAACCAATCCTCCATACTAAGATTAGGGTTCTTGTTCTGGGCTTCAATGAAGTCCTTTTCTTGATCTTCTATCCACTTTTAAATCTCTGTCTTCCATGGAAACCACCTTGACATTCCCTCAAGAAGATTCATGTCTCAGCAACAGAACCATTTGTTGGCATAGGGGCAAACCCAGGGTTTAGCTCCAAGAGTGCACCAACAAGCCCTAACTGCTGGCCCTTTCGGAAACCCCTGTGAAGCATATGCAGTCTCACCCGAAGAAGTTATGAGGGGGTTGCAGGACAGAGATGTCTATAACCAAAGGAAATGTCAAGTGGATCTAACACAAGAACAACACAATGTTCATATATCACTTATCGGCTTAGATCTATTTTGCACATCTACTTATCAGATATAAAGAAGTAATGCAATCACAATATATCAATGACAAAGATAAAATACCAGTCACACACAACACTAAATATACGTGGTTCACCCTCTCTCTAGGGCTACATCCACATAACCATGCTTATGATTTATTATGACAAAGCATACAGTTCTTTTTTGCGCTCTCAGCTAGCATATATTCTTTCTTCTTCTCTTTTTCTCTCCCCTTCCCGCGCACCCAACTGTAGGACTTGACCTTCGCACCCAACTGAATATCTTACAATACCAGAAGGATCTCACACTCATCACTTCTCTCTCTTGATACAATACTCACTCACATCAACAATACAACTAGATCAACAACAATATCATACCAACTCGACCTAGGTCCTTTAGACCTTTATTTATACATTACAATAGCTCACCGATAGCCTTAGGCCGAAACCTAGGTGTCCAAAAGCCTAGATACCAAAACCCTACGTGTCTAAAACCCTAGGTCAACTTGACCCGTATTTTTAGGGCTTCGCTAGCCTGTCTTTCCTTACTTCTCGCGTGGTGCTCCAAATCATCCAACAATGGATTTTCCCTCTTTCTGAGTTGTCCACAATACTTCTCTCTTGCTTATCTTTCATCCCCGATCTCCTCATCCAATGACTTTCTTTCTCGGGCTTTGCTCCATCTTTTCTTCTCTTTTGTTCACTTCGACCCAACAATAGTCACTGTGTCTTCCATGAAGTTCACATTCTCCCTTTTCTTCCTTGATCTTCGCATACTTCCATAACCAATGGCCAACAACAACTACACTAGTAAAAGATACCCATGACTCTTATAATGCCAATGATCTCAAAACAACCACCATAGGAAACCAAAACTTGAAAATCAACCAACAAACAGTCCGAACATTATAACAACTTTGGAAATACACAAACTGTGAGCAAATAAGAGCCAACCACTGAATTAAAGAACATAGCAAATTTTCATGGATGGAAAAGCAAGAAAAACCTATACCTATGTAAAATATTGCTTAAGGAGAAAATACCAACTTGTATAACTTCTCCATGACTGAGTAAATCAGAGAAACAAAAATCAACAAAGAAAAATGCAAGAATGACTAGGGTGGCAGGCTTGCGGTGAGTTTGAGTGACATGCATTTACTGCACGTCACTTCTCCCTTCACATTTCATTCATGGCTAGTACGATCCAACTCCACTCTTAACATTCAAGTTGATTAATGCAACCAGCTATACCAAAGTTTCCATATGTTTCCATTTATCAATTCACCAACCCTTTTCACTACCTCGTTTCACATAGAACAATTTGCTAGGGATACAACTAATATTGCAATTAAACCAATGCACACAACAATTGTTTATAAAATCCAATGTGACATAACTCAAATATGTTTTTGTGGATAACATATTCCAACATAGCTCCCAATTCAAACAATGCATATACCCTTGTGGTATGATGTCACCATATCACACATATAACTTAAGCATGGAGTTTAGGTCCTGTCTCAAAGTAAATGTAACATAATAATACTTGCGAGTGTTATGTAAAACAAGACCATTCCATTTTTAAATCATATTTCCCTTATCATCATATTGTATTAATCATTCTGATAGATATTTTAAACGCAAATAAACTGTAGGGCTCATCTCAGCTAACTCATAAGCATGTAAAGCATAACTATTGTTTTTTATGTCATAGTCACACAAGTTTCATTAGGGGTCCCACCTATTAGTATATTATTATATATATTTAAATAATAATTCATAAGGCATTTGAAACCATTTTCAAGAAGGTACCCTTTGTCGTGCTTTTGAGCGTCAACAAACTGGTGACTCCACAGGGAAATTTGTTTCTGATAGATTGAGAACTCAAAATATCCGGTTTCGTAGATTGGTGAACATATATCAAAGAATTATTGACTAGAATGATTATGCAATAGGGGGAAAAAGATGTCTTAAGGGAAAAAATGATCTGAGACTTTGGGAATAAGTCATGAAATGTGTTATGTATGAGGGGGTTTGGTCTTGTATGCATAAAATTTGATCGGTCACAGTAAACGTGTTTCTTGTTTTAAGGATAAATTTTCTAGTATGCTCTTTTGAACCTCATAATGGAGGGAAGAAAGGGATAACATAAAGTAGGGATGAAAATCAAATCATCTATCTAACAACAGTACTGGAAGTAGAAAGTAATTTCAACGATGTCTACAAGGAGGACATAGTGATAGCTGTGTAAACTTTATTGTTATTGATCAACGATGCTTATAGAATGGAATTGTTGTGGTGAAACTGATCCAAAACGTATTTCTAATAAACAAAAAGAAAACAACAAAAATTGAAACAATAGAAAATGAACAATCATTTAAACAAAGAAAAATAAATTAGTGAAACATAAAGCTATATACAATAGTGATTTCCATATAGTGTTTATCATTCAAGTTGGTTCCACATAATGTTTCAAGTGGGAACCATTGGTACTATAGGAAAACAATCGCTCTTCCAAGTCTTTTAGAAGATAAGAGTTTGTGCCTAGGACAAAAGTGATTTTGAAAGGACCTAGCCATAATTTTTTAAACTTTGAATGTCTTCCTCTGTCAGCATGGGTTGAGTACCAAAGAAATAATTTCTCATTTACTTTAAATTTGACAGCTTTTGCACGTTTTTTAAAATATTTCTTCACGGTTTGTTGTCTTCTCTTTATGTTATCCAAAGAAAACCTTCTTTGTTATTCTAAGGCTAATAATGCATTTATCCTTTGAGGGACATTGGAATAATTTAATTCTTCTATCTGTAGCATCAACCGCAGGGAAGAAAGTTCTAGCTCAGTAGGTAGAATGGCTTCTTGACCATAAACAAGCTGAAAGGGAGTGCAACTTGTGCTTACCTTGGTGGTAGTGCAATCTTCCCAAAGGGAATAAGTGAGGAGGGTGTGCCACTGATGAGGCTTATCTTTAATGAGTCTATTTATGATCCTAGCCAGATTTTTGTTAGTAGACTCAGGTTGCCCATTTCCTTGAGGGTAATAATATGATGAAGTGAAATGTTTGACCCCCAATTTAGCTAAAAATTGATTCAATTTAGTGAAAATGAAAGCGTGACCATTGTCTGTAATAATCTATAAAGGAATTCCAAATCTAGAGAAGATATTAGTTTCCAAGAAAGAAATTACATGTTCATCCTGGGAGTGTCTAAGAGGGACAACTTCATTCCACTTAGTGAAATAATCAGTGGCTGTCAAAATAAAAATATTCCCCGTGGAAGACAAAGGATTAATAGGACCAATAAAGTCTAGGCCCCATTTAGAAAACAAAAAATATGAGAGAACAAGCTGTAAAGGCATAGCAGAAAGACGCTCTTTCCCATCAAATTTTTGGCACTTGTCACAAGATCTTGTGAACCTATAAGAATATTGAAAAATTGAAGGCCAATAATAACCATTTCTGATGATTTTAAAGGAAGTAGCTTTAGAATAAAAGTGGGCACTAATGTGAATAAAAAAATCTAAATATCCATGAGTATCATGTAACAATTTATGTGCTTCCTCATTATTCACACATCAAAGTAATATACCATCAACATACCTCCTGAAAAAAAGTATCCTAAAATAATATATTTGGAAGATTCAAGATGGAGCCTTTTCCTTTGATGAGTATCTAAGTCATATGGGTATTTCTGATATTGCAAGTAATACACTAGATTTTTATACCAGGGATGTTCAACTATAGAAAGGGTTTAAATCTCAATATAAAATAGTGCTGAAAGAGGATTATCCTGATCGTAAATTTCTTCACTTGCTTCATCATGTTGAGCTAAGTGAAGGGATAAGTCTCGTCCCTTAATTGTTTTCGAAGTCATGATGGTTAAATCTTGCTCCTAGATTTTGGCAAGCCAATGTGCAAGCTTCCCTGAGAGATAAGTTTGTTAAAGAAAAATCTTGACAGCAGGCAAAGGGACTTTTACTTGTGTGTTCTTGCCTAGGATAAAGTGGAGAAATTTCTCTACAACTTTAACAAGAGAAAAGGCATGTTTTTCAATACAAGATTATTTGAACTCATCATCTGATAAACTTTGGCTCATGTAAGCTACAGGTTTCTCATTATTTTGGTCATTGCATTGTAAGAGAATAACATAAACTTCTTCCTCAGTGGCATTAGTGTAGATGATAAAATATTTATCAAAGTCTGGTTTCGCCAGAATCAGTGTGGAACTAATTTCCTTCTTAATCCTTACGAAAGCATTTTCAATGTCATTTGTACAAGAAAAAGAGTGATATTTCTTTACAAGATTATGGATTGATTTAACCATTAAGGAAAATTCCAGAACAAACCTACGAACAAAGTTGATAATTCCTATAAAGGATTGAACCTTCATTTTGGAAGTTGGGGCATGAGGGTTTATGATATTTGTTGTTCCAGAGTTTGTACTTAAGGCTCAGAAGTACAGTGTCTAGGCATCCGAAAGTGGGTAAAGAGTAGAGAAGAGAGAAACGTCAACCTTCGGCAAGGGAAACTAGGGAAGATTTTTGCATTGGCATTGTCTAGCTTCCAACTGTTCCTGGATGTTTATATCCTATTCAATCGCTGCCCATGAACGTTCGAGTTCAACCCGGGTAGTGGCAGTTTTAAGAATAGTATCAAAAAGGTTTAAGGCAATGTGTGTTTGATTTGATAATCCGGGTTCGATATTGGGCTGTGTTGGTACAGGGATAGTCATTGAGGAAAAATAAAATAAGGAAAACTCGGGGGAAGTTTGAGTGCTGTCTCAATTCGGTCATATGAAAGAGAGTTTACGGTTTTAGGAATAAAAGGAATGCAAATCAAAGGCTCTTTCCCATAACTGGGTTATATTTTAATAAAATGTATGAGGTGGGAGAAAAACATTTAGCTGTCTATCGAGTAAGGCTCCTATCAAGGGAGAATCTCATGTATAAACCGAAGAAGAAAAATGTAAAGAAGTAACTGGATGAAGCATAAAATATATATAGAATTCTGAAAGTGTTGACTGGTCTTATACCAACTGATAGCTGGTACAGAGGAAAAATAGTAAACAATATAGAAAACCAAAATTTATTCACTATAGTAGAGGTTGCACTAAATTATAGTGAAGCATTCATCAGTTATGAATATGAAATGAAACGAAATATGAGATACAAGAAAACAAACTCATAACACAGTCATGACGGAATTGAGAATCTTCAGATTTTCTTTATATTAACTCTCAAAATGTAAATCCTCTGTTACAATCGAAACAAAAAGGTCCAACCCCTTTTCTTTCTTTCTATGGTGTATTTATACAGTTTTACAATAAGATGGAATCTCAATCGTTGCAAAATTTTCAGTTATGATAGGGAGGAGAGCAATCGCTCCATTTCTTCTTCTCTGTCTTTACTTGGTGCCAGAAGCTTGTCCTCGTGCGTGCTCGGTACAGGTGATACATCTTTCAAACAACTGAGATATCAGCCTTGATGGTTCTGCTTGACAATTGGATTCAAAAGAGTAACAATCTCAGGCTAATTGCGACAGCCTGTCTTCCATCTGTCTGTCTATGATGTCGATAACGCATAATTGTGCGCTTGGTTTAATCATACATTTGTCTATTTGTACTATGTCCGCCATAGTCACTTGGGAGATCTCGGCTGAATCTCTTTCCTCTTTTTCATTTAAATCAAGTGATATTTTTGCCATATTCATCTGAATCAATGCCTCGGCATTACCTCCTCTAACAATGCCTAGTAGATTACCATCTATAGAGCTAAAAGCCTCTTCTAAGGATTTCCTTACCCTCTTGGCTTGTAGCTTACCTTCTGAGATGCTGTGTTCCCATTCTTTTAATAGAATGCTTCCTCTGGTCTGCTCCAAAATGGTAAACCTGGGAGTACTTCCCGAATCCCTGTTGTTTGTGGCTATCACAACCTCTTGAAAGACGACCCGTGCTGCTCCAGCTTCTCTTTCTCTAGCGGATAAATTCTCTGAAACTTGATTAACCAGTAAATAGTTGTCACGAATCGCCTCTACCTTGGCGAGTAAATTTCATTGGGCCACAAAGACTCTGCTCTGAATCTCCATCGCTTGGGATTGGAACATCCCGATATTTATCACTTTACTTTCGACGATTTCCACTCTAGCTTGTAGCTGTTCGATCAAATATTTTTGCTGGCCCGCTTGCATCTGACCATTCCGAACCACCAGATGTGCTTCTTCGAGCTTAGTCTTGAGCAGCTCTATTTCACTATTATCAGCCAACCTTGCTTGATCTATTCCTACACTCGCCTGGTCTTTGGCAGCCTCCACTGCTGTGGCTAGTCTGGCTTCTAGGGTCTTGATGAGGTGATTTTTTTGTTTCAGCTGGTTTTTCAAAATCTCGACTGAAAATTGGTTCGCTGTGGCATATGCCCCTAATGTCCCAGCTATTTCCGTTGTGAACTGTTCGTTCTTCTTGTCCTTCCCATCAGTCATAACTTTGTATTTCTTGACTGTCGATTCCCCTACCTGATATAATTCTCTCTTTACCACTTCCTTTCTCTTCTTATCGAAGAAGAACTCATTCAGAGGGAGTTCTTCCATCCTTATAGGCCTCAATTCTTCATTTAAGATCCACCCTGCGTCAATATTTCCCTGAGTTGACTGCAAGGGAGTAACTGATGTGATAGGATCTCTGATTTGCTTCGCTGATTGTCCTGGAGTAGTAACTGGAGTCTGCTCCTTTGGCGGGTCGTGAGTCTTTATCTCTTCTTTCACACTCTTAGTTTGCTCTCCCCATGTCCTGGTGTTTTTCTTGACTGGGAGTCGCATCCTTGGAGCCTTTAGCCTCTTTTTGTTTCACGTCCGCTGTACTCGGACTCTCACCCCGTAATACTACGGGAAGACAACTGCGTCTATGTTCTTGGAATTTCAGAACATTGGCCCTCTCTTTAGGTGCCAATGTTTGGATCCGAGCTAAAATCTCGGCATAAGATCTTGTGCCTCGGAAAATGTCATCTGAGGGTGAATTTTCGTGCTCAAATCTCTTGAGTCCACAACTGGCCAAATGATTACTCATGACCCTTTGCGGATCGTGCTTCTTGAATTCAATAAGGACCAATTTTAGGTCTTCCAGGGCTGCTGCCTCAG
>JZKD02S0020998.1:0-16540 GCA_000966675.3 Picea glauca | reverse complement strand
CCCCCCCCTCAAAGTAGAATGCATAAAAAAATAATGAGAAGGAACAAAAGTAGTTGCTAAGCAATTGTGTCCTTCACTCTAAGGAGACCTTGCAAATGTGCAAGTTTAAGCTCGGTAAAGATTTTGTTGAAGATGTAGATGTATGTACGGATCTGATGAAGTAGATGCACCGGTGAGATGTCTTCATATATCCACTTTCTCTTATTGTAAATAAGAAGATCTAAATCCCATACCATGTGAAGTTTGGATGAAACTTTGTAAATCATGCGGTCATTTTCGGAAAAATGTTGAAAATTTGTTGATTTTAAAATGCTCACAACTTCACTTCCCAGACTCCATTTTAGACGATTTGTTTTTTGAAATTGAGTATTTTTTCAAGAGGAATTCAAATATTCAATTTGTTTCTTCAAATTCTACTTAGAAAAATGTCAGAATTGAATCTGACGTGCCCGACTCCCTTTTTGTCTCCTAAGATGCATGCACGTGGCTCTTGAGATGCATGCATGGTGCATGCAAATTTTTTTGCATGTAACTCCTGAGATGCATGCATGATATCTTCCATTTGAAATTCAGAAAATAAATCTGAAATGGAGTAGATATCATCTTCAATTAATGGAACAAAAATTTGTGCAGATACTTGTGTAGAAGACTCTTTAGAATAAGAGGCTTGATCTTTTGATGGCTTCTCTTCTAGCTCTATCTTTTCAATCTCTTGCATGCAATTTTCACAATCTTCTTTATTCCCAAATAGAACCTCCAATCTGGTCCATAGTTCATTTGGAGTTGAGTCTCGTGATTCATCATATGGTTGGTGGAGAATTTCAGGAGAAATAGACCAAAAGATACATCCTATGGCCATATCTTATCTATTAAGAAAGTTATTTTTCTCATGGACATAATCAATCTCTATATACATTGCCATGGTTATTTGGTATAAGCCTCCACTTCTGAGAATAATTATAATCTTTGGTTTCCACTCCAAATAGTTATATGACGTTAGAATTGCAGATGGCGGAAATTCCATTCTTCCTACATTTTTCAATCTTCAGTACCTGCAAAAGAGTGTTGGTGACGAACCTTGATAGTGACATGTGGGATATGAACCATGTAAGATGTGGTGAATACTTGCACAAAATATTTAGCTAGCAAAAGAACATACACAACTTGCAAAGTTGAGAAGAAGAGAGAAAAAATGGGGTGAAAGAATGAGAAATTATATTAATTGTATTCCACACTCAAAGAGTAAATAATATATAGGCTACATGAGTAACTAATGTGTCATGGTAGTGATCTAGAGAGATCTAGACACTCACTAACAGACATTGGAGTGAACTTCCACCTAGTCCTAGTTCACTGATCCATGCAATCGTTAGTTAACTGAGTCACACATGTGGAAGTGAGAGAAACACATGCAACTGTTGGTGATAAAACTGAGGTTTCCATGCATGAGTGACTTCCATTAGTCTAACTGAGTGTAATTAACTTTGAACTGAAGAGGAACACCCTATTTTGTAGGGGAAGATTCTCTAGAGAGAATATTCTCATATAAGGAAACACTATCAACATTGGACTATCAACCTTAGGAAAATAATTACCTAGGCGAGTGTGTAATATCTCCAACATCCACGCATGGTCACACCTCAATCTCCAGTCCAACTATCGATGTCCAAACCAGTAAGCTCAAGCCTCTAAAGAAAACCCCAAAGATGATAAGCGTAGAGGAGGAAAATCTAATCGCCAACTTCTACAAGAGATTGGGGACATTCTAGTCAATTCAGGACAAAATGCATTGATAATAGATTCCCACCAACTTTTCCTTTCTCGATATTTTCAATGAATACCATCTCTTGGAATATTCATGGTCTCAATGGTAAGTGCAAGCAATGACTCTTATGAAACAATATAAGCAACAAATCTCTCAATATCTTAATGTTGCAGGAAACAAAATGTTATGGTGAAAATGTAGAAACCATACTTAGAACAATATAGAGAAAAGGGCATTCCATGATGATGGATGTTGTGGGGATTGTTAGTGGACTTGCCATCCTTTGGAACCCAAACACCATCCAGCTAAACAACTTTTTTTCCACTGCAATAAGTCTTATAGCTCAGTTCATATGTATAGGTTCAACCGAAACATGGTGTATCACAAATGCCTATAGTCCTCTATTAGTGACAAAAAAACTAATCTTCCTTTGAAGCCTATAAAATGTTGTGAATGTCATAGGGTGCAGTCACTAGATTCTAGGCAAAGACTTTAACCCCATCTCCTCACTAGAGGAAAAACAAGGGGGGATCTGTAGGATTGATCAGGACAGTGAGGCTTTCAACTCCTTCATGCAAGATGAAAAAATAATTGATATCAAAATCTCCAATCAATTGCACATGTGGAACAATCCATGAGGTAGATCCAATCAAGTGGCTTGTTGACTGGACCGCTTCCTAACCTTTGAATCCATACTGCTCTTAGGCCAAGTGTTAGCAACTTGCATTCTTACAGTTGTAGGGTCATATCATTTCCCCATTTGTCTTCTAGTAGAGATAGGAGGCGTCCCTCTCAAGAAACATTTCCACTTTGAAAAATTATGGCTCTCTCACCCAATCTTTCAAGCCAATATCAAATAATTATGGCAGGTAGTAGCAATGCATAAAGGCACACATATGTACCACTTCCGACAAATACTTAAAAGACAGTTTTTAGAGATATCTTCTAATCTCAAAAGGATCTAGAAAGTCACATGGTAGTTATTCAACAATAAATTATCTTTTTCGGGCTCTCGCAACCTCTAGCTTAGTAGGAACACAACATTCGAGCGTAGTTGGTGGAGTGTTATAAGCAAGAATAAATCCTATGGAAACAAAAATCTAGAGTACAATGGCTCAAAGAGGGAGAACACAATTCTAGATTCTTGCATTGATCCATGATTCAAAAAAGGCATTCCAATCGCATCCTCCAGCTCAAAAATCCTCAAGGTAACACTCTCTCCTCTTACAAGGATATTGAATAGGAACTAATTTTCTTTTGAGTCTCTTTTAACATAACCTCAACTAGATCACTATGGTGTCATTCAATCAATCACTTAGCATGTCCCTTGACTAATGTATGACGATCATGATGCCAACCTCGTCACACCCATCTCCTTAGAAGAGGTGGAAGTGGTTATTTTGGATATGCATGCAAGGAAAGCTTCTAGCCCAGATGGCTTCACCTCGAACTTTTTCCATCACTACTAGTCTATTGTTAAATATGATGTTTGGTCCCTGGTCTCAGAACCTCAGTGCATCTCTTAGGCCCTCCCAACCTTGAATGCCACCTTTCTCACTTTGATTCCTAAAGAAAACAAAGCAATCGAGCCTAATCAATTTAGTCCCATTGCCCTTTGTAATGTCATTTATAAAATTGTATCCAAACTTATCTCTGATCGCTTAAAATCCCTCTTGCCCTTCTTAATAAACCTAGAACAATCTGGATATGTTGAAGGATGATAGATAATGGACAACATCACCCTTGCCTATGAAGTCATTCACTCCCTGAAATCAACCAAAGCCCCCAGGATGCTCATCAAATTGGACTTATCCAAAGCCTTTGACAAGTTATGTTGGTAGTACATATGTTCTTTTCTCTTGGCCTTTGGCTTCCATCCTATCTAGGTCAACTAGATCCTCTTGCTCATCTCATCCACCTTCTTCTCCTTATCAATTAATGGTTCCCCCTCCCGTCCCTTCAAACCTTCACGGGGTATATCTCAAGGCGACCCTCTCTCCCCCTTCATCTTCATTTTGATGGTAGAGGGCCTCAATAGAAGTCTTAAATCAACTATCTCTTCAAACCATCTTAATGGAATAATACTGCACAACTCTAAATGTCTAGTCTCACACAATTAGTTTGTGGATGATACTATGTTAATGGGTGTCCCCACTGCCAGGGAAGCCAAATATTTTAAAACAATATTGAACAACTTCATGGAAGCCTCATGTATGTTTATCAATCATATCAAGTCTCAGATATTTCTCTTTAACACTCTACTAATTGTACAATTCCTTGTCTCCCGCATCCTGGGCTTCTCCAGGAGCTCCCTTCTATCCAAATACATAGGGGTTCCTCTCATTATCTCTGCCACAGTAAACACACCTTAGGAGGATCTTATCTCCAAGATTCACAAAAATTATCTAGCTAGACTTTTCGCTCCTTAAACTTTACAGGCCATCTAATCCTCCTCAAATCAGTTCTTCGAGATATTCCACTTTATACCTTTTTGGCCCTCGCAACCTTGAAAATAATCTTGAAAGTCATCTAATATACAGAGGAATTTTCTTTGGTAGGGAACCAAAGAGGCCATAAAATGGGCCTTGGTAGCCTGGGACACCCTTTTTTGGCCCAAGGAAAAAGGAGGATTGGGACTTCAAGACCCTGTAATTGTAAATAGAGCTCAGAGCAAAAATATGGTTGTGTTGGCTGCAAAGGAAAGGGGAAATATGGAGTACATTATAGAAGCATAAGTATGCCATGGATATTCAAGACAATGAGCTCATCCCTATGGATGGATTTCGATCAGGGTCATTCATATGGAATGCATCCTGGTAGAACAAATGCCTCATCCAAGACCATTACTTCCAGGAGGTTTTTGATGGGAAATCTACCCTCTTTTGGGAAGACTCACGACAACAACTTCCTAGATTGCAAGAATGCCCTACCTATTAGCCTCTTAAGGAGTTCTTAAAAACTAGTCATGGAGGGTATCTCAGTCAATATTGGAATCCCTACCCGCTCTTGCTAGATTGGAGAAAATGGAACTTAAACCTGGATCATTCGCCTCTTCAGCATCGACTTCAGTTCCTAGATCTAAAAAAGGACCTCCTTAACCACAAAATCAGATTCTCGACAAAGCCCAACAAATTCAGATGTGGACATAATCTTGGAGGCTTCTTTAATCTTAAAGAAGCCTATACCTTGGCAGCCAATCAGGTTCAAAATCAAGAGCATAACATATGGATCAAATCTGGTAGTCTAACCTATGGCTAAAAGTTTTTTTCTTCCTTTGGTTAACTGCTCATAGAAGTATCTTGACGTAGTATCAGTTGGTTTGACAAGGTTTTGAAGGTCTAACCATCTACATGCTATGCAAACAGACAGAGGAAACTTCATAGCACCTACTAAATGCTTACACCTTCAACAACGATCTTTGGGATCATGGTGTCATGCTCTTCAGACAAACATACAAACATTAGGATAATATACATCTCACACTCTTCATGGCACGTGAATGGATTTAAGATCCCCATCCTGAATAGGATCCAATAGCTTTTCCCAGGATATGTACTATGGGAAACATGGAAAGAAAGAAACCACCAGATTTTTAAGAATGAGGAACAATTGGTGGATTCTTCATGGGTACACAATCACAAGATCATACTAGAAACAATCGAGTCTTAGTCCTGGCATGAAGACAACTTGAAATACAACCCCAAGGAGCAGATCATCCTCTCTAGTTGGAATCTCTCTTTAGCTCAACTTACTTCTAGTGGGAAGAAAAACGGGGTTAGAGTATCTTCTCCCACCACTTGGCCTCCACCTCCCAGGCCTTTTATCAAGCTCAACTTTGATGGAGAAACCAAGAACAATCTGGGTTCAACAAGTTATGGGGGGGTCTTTCATGACTCCACAAGGAAGATTCTCAGAGTCTTTACGGCAAACCTAGGCGTTAATTCCAACATTGCAGATGAGTTTCGGGCTATCCTTTTTTGGATCAAAATTGCAAAGCAACATAACTACTCCAAACTCATAGTTGAAGGAGACTCGCAACTTATCATAAACATGTTGATCTATCTGTAGAATGGTTACCCTCCTTAGAAAATCTCCAAGCATCGACGTTTAGAGAAGAGTCTTGAGTAGCTTCAATTCATTGACCAAGGTACTTCTACCATCATCCCTTCGCATGTCAAAAGAGATGCCAACAAGATCACAAAATTCTTGGCAAACAGAGCATCCTGTGATATTGGTAGAATAAATTTGGAATGGATCTCTCTGGAAAATGACTCTCTCAAACAAGAATGCCAGAGATTGGCTTTGAATGATTTCCATTCCCTAGATGGGGTGTCTAATGAGACATTGGAGGAGATAGTGCATGGACAGAACAAAGGCAATATTTAGATGGTTTCTGACACTCTGGCTTCTACCTCTCAAGCGTCCCTGAAGAAGACAGTCGCAGAGGGCTCTCTTGCAAGTTCCCCTGGAATGATATATATCACTAGTTTTTCTCTCTTCTTCTCGTCTTTTGCTGCTAGGTTTATAATGAGTTTCATTTGCCATAGATCAGACTGTGAGAACTTTGATAATCAGATAGACCTCTTTTTTATTTTTGTTATAAGTATAATAGGTAGGCCTGGTTTCTGTCTAGGCAGACTAATATGCTTTATTGTCAGACATGAATGATATGGTCACCCTCTCATTCCACTGAATTTTTATACAATATGTTTCTAATATAATGAAAGAATAACTTACCAACAAATAAAAAAGTATATTTACGTTCGAGATTATTGAAAATTTAATTTATATATGCTACACCTTTGAAAATAATTGAAACGACATCTTCAATAACATTAATATAAATAAGCCCAAAGGTGTTGGATCCAATGGCAAAAAGCGAGGAGTTTTTCACTATTGGGCAAGGTTCAATTCTCGTGAGGGCTTTACCTGGAGCCATGGGGGCACCTTGAGGTAGTGTTCAAACGTGTGGTTGGACCCAAATATACTATATTAAATGGCATCATGACCCGTGCACACATAAGTGGATCAAATCCCATCCCCATGTCCTTGAAATTAAGAAGAAAAAATTAGGAAATTGGGATTTCTCTAGGTAGAGGAGGGAGGAACCCTAGATCCCGCTATGCATGTTGTGATACCCTAGCTCCTACAGATGAAGCAGTCACACCTCTGTTAGAAGACTATCTCAAATCCAAATCGCCAAAGCTCTGACAATGGATCCAAGGGGAGGGGTGCAACCCCCCTCATACAATAATGTTGCAACAAACGATCGAGTGGGGTTGAGATCCAAGTGATCGACATTTGAGCCGCCGCCCCACCTACGGGAATGAATCCTCACCAAAGAGTAAGGTTTCAACTAAGAAATGGAAGTAGAGATGAGTACGTCTCATCCAAAGGCGTCTCGAGGATGGGAACCGAGGAAATGCATCCCCCAATCGGATAAACCGCCCAGATAAATTATCAACTCAACCAGGGCATAGGAACACACCCAGTTCATGAAAGAACATGCCCTAATCGAGAAGTTTTTGGGTCTCTTACCTTCGAAAAGGGACCTCATGCACTAGATCAAAGCTTGGTGGAACCCAAAGGGGGACTATGAGGTCCAACTCAGCTCCAAAGGTTTCTTCACGATTATCCTCTACAACCTGGAGGACAAGGATCAAATATTTGATAATGGGCCCTATTTTTACAACTCTGTAGGGCTCTTCCTCAGATTGTGGATGGACCGCTTTAGTCTAGAGAAAGAGGATTTTACCATGGCACCAGTCTGGATCTGCCTCTACTCCCTACCCCATGAATTTTGGCTTGAAGAAATTCTCATGGGTATAGGAAACACAATAGGGTGGTATGTAAAATCCTCATAAGCGACAAAACAAATGAAATATACCTCCTATGTTCGCATCTGTGTCTACATGGATATCTTGAAGGACTTACCAGGTTCAATAACTATAGAATACCAAGATGAGGACTGGAACCAGATCATCGACTATGAACACATCCCCTTCCGTTGCAAGAAATGTCATGAGCATGACCACCTCTTCTGTGATTGCCCTCTCAACGCTCAAATCCCAAGGGCAGGGGAAGGAAAGCAAAAGGATGGCTTTATGACGGACATGGGTAGGAAAAAACAACCCCCAAGGAAGCACAATCAAGAGGAAAACCAGAACATTCCCATCAACAACTCTTTTGATATCTTAAATCAACTCCGAGAAGAAGAGGAAGTGGAAAATTTGTATTAAAAAAAACAACCAGGACAAGGATAAAGGAAAATCCAACTTGCAGTCTGAACCAACCAAAGAAAAGATCCAAGAAACATACCCCTCGGTTCGAAAGAATGAGGATAAAATAGAGGATGGGGGGACACCCCCATGCAGCTGGAGGATCGAGATCTAGCAAACATCGACCTGGAGAAACTTGAGGAAGCATTCAACAAAAAAGAGTTGCAAACCATCCCAGTAGAACAAATAAGAAAGGTGCACAAAGTATTCATTGATTCCACCGTAGGAGCCACTTCACGATTGGGTATATCCCCATATCCAGCACCAGATCCCAGGCGTACCCCTCGAGAAGGCAAGCGAAGAGGCCGAAAATTAGCACATCAACTAATCAAAGAGGTAGGAGACTATATGCTCAACTCGGAACATATCCACCGTTTCATGGAAGGTCACTTTTCTCCCCCACACAACTCATCATGATGAAGATCATAACTTGGATCATCAAAGGGCTCAATGGCAGGTCTAAACAAAGGACCCTTCGAAACAATATTCATGCAGAGAATCTAGACATTCTTCTCTTACAAGAAACTAAATGTGTCGAGGATGCAACAGAGGAAATCTTTCAGAGATGCTGGAGGAATTACAACTCCATTCACATAGACTCAAATGGCGCAGCGAGAGGCATATCCATTCTATGGAACCCTTCCAAAGGCATTATTGATCAACCTTTTTCCATGGTTGGCATGCTCACATTCCACTTTCAGGCCTTGGGCTCCAACAAGGATGGCATGCTCACAAATGCATATGGATCGCAAAGTGCCCATGACAAGGATCTTTTCCTACACATGATATCCACCGTAAGTGCACTGATGGGATCCATGTGTTGGATAGTGGGGGGAAACTTCAACATCATTCTCACGCTGAAGGAGAAGAGTGGAGGCACAAAGCGATTGGAACAAGACAGTGGTAAGTTTTGAATGCTATTTGACCAACTCAAACTCATTGACATAGAAACAATGAACAAATTTTTTTCATGGTCCAATCGAAGATCTGGCCCCCAACACGTTGCCTGCAGATTAGACCACTTCCTCATCTCAGAATCCATAATGCTAGAGGATCCAGTGTTACAGGCCAACATTCTCCCAAAAACTGGTTCGGACTACTGGCCAGTCTCACTCTGGCTAGACACATGAGCAACACCCAAGCTTAAACCTTTTCGTTTTGAAAAGTTCTGGTTCACTCACATGGATTTTTAGGTTAACTTTCCCAAGGTTGGTGGAGGCAGGCAGAGATTGCCCATGGCACATGCATGTATAAGTTCCAGCAGCAACTGAATAATTTCAAACTGCATCTAAAAAACTGAAACAAAAATGTGTTGGACAACATTTTCCAGAAAAAAAAAATGGTAGATTGTGTTAGCATTGAGAGTCACCCTCTGACTGCAAGAGGATAAGCCCAATACCCATCAAAATATAGTAAAAGTATTAAATGATTTGAGAAGGTGGATCAGTGAGACTGTAGAGAGAGGAAAAGATAACAGAAGTAATTGTAGATCAGTTCGGGACCATTGGGCTATGGAGTCATAAGTATCGTGAATAAGGAAGGCATTTAAACTGCCTATCAAGCAAAAGGATTTAAGTGGTGATGAGGAGAAGAATACATAAAATGTCCGAGTGATGAACCATGAAAAATGGGCAAGATGACAACAGATCCTCTACCGCCTCAAGAATCCATAGATCAGAGAGATGCTACATCTAGACAAGAAGAAAACAAAAAATGTCTATTGAACCATGAAAGATGGGCAAGACAACAACAGATCCTCCACCGCCTCAGGGATCCATCAATCAAAGAGATTACATCTAAACAAGAAGGGAAACATGAAGGGTATGAGTGATTGATCAATGAACATGGGCAATATAACAACAGATCCTCCACCGCCTCAGGAATCCATGAATCACAGCTACTACGTTCATACAATAGGAAAAACAATAAATATCTGACTAACCATGAAAGATGGGCATGATAGAAACATAACCTCCATCACCTCAGGTATCCATAAATCAGAGAGATTACATTCAGACAAGAAGGAAAACAAAAATAGTGTGTAAACTAAGGAGACAGTCTGATAAAAATGATTCAAAGGAATCTTCAATAACATATATTTACAATCCAAGCCCTCAGGCATACAAACTGAAAAATTACAGAGCCCTACTCCTGAAACTAACTCAGCTCTCCAGCATATGAAGAACACCCTTCCTTTCAAAATATTGAACTCTTCGATTTATACTTAGATCAGTCCACGACTCCCAGGAGTGTGATCTGGCCATTGCATTCAAAGCCTTTCGTCTGCGCCTTCTTCTATCAGATTGTGTGTGTATCCTCTTGTCAGATGCAAACTCAACTCAAAAAATCGTTCATAGGGGTAACTCGGGCTTACAGTTCTGTCTCCATGGCCAGATCCTTCACGCCTTTTATTTATGGAGTGAGTTGAGGTTTCAACCACCACTCCTTTTTCATTAATTGATATTTTGTCGGGATCGGGATGAAGCTTAATGCCTAGGGGGCTGCCACGCGTTGCTCTCAGATTTAATGCTACATAAGCATGTGATTGCGGGGCCATAATAAGTGGTTTGGATTCACACTGCTTTTGAGCCCGCAATCCACCACCTTCTGCCACGTAGCTCTTTCTCTATACCATGGTTTCAATTATGGGACTGCTCAATAATTTTATAGTTCGAGCATGTTGCGTCCCTGCAATGAAACGTGGTCGTTGATCTGGTCATGATCTGGGCGTACCTACTAAATTTAGTGCCATTGTTAGAGCTTATCCGCCTGCCAACTTCAAGATCACTCTAATCGCACTTGGAGATGGCACTACTTTTGGCGCTGAACAAGAACACTTCTCAAAGGATGATATGACATGGTGGTCTAACATCATTATGATGATGTGTCATGAAAAGAGAAGCGACACGTATCGGCACCAGCTGGATGCCAGTGTCATAACTGATGAGAGCACCACATGTCTAAACTGATGACTGCCACGTACTTTGGCACTTCAGAGCTTGGGGCGGTCTACATGTAGAGCTGGAGCTCCGAAGTGAACGACGACCGTCGATCTGAGAAGGACACACGGCAGGGAGCTATGGACTTTGGGAGAAACTACTTCGGAGGAAAACAAGAGCGAGGAAGCTAAAACTCCCGAAGCCCATATTCCCAAAGTAAATATTGATTGTCCGTTCAGGAGGACGCGTAGCGCCTGATTTGCAACTCTGGGAGAAAGTACTCCGGAAAAAAATGAGATAGGAAACCACGAAGTCCCGAAGTAAATAATGACCATTCGATGGAGAAGGACGCGTGGCACTTGATCTGCAACTTCGGGAAAAAGCACTTCGGAGGAAAATGGGAGTGGAGAAGCCGAAACTCCCGAAGTAAATCATCACCGTCCAATCCAAAAGGACGTGTGGCGCTTGATCTATGACTTCGGGCAAAGCACTTCGGAGGAAATTGGGAGTGGGGAAGCTGAAACTCTCGAAGCCCGAGCTCCCGAAGTAAATCATGATCGTCCGATCCGAAAGGACACGTGGCGCTTGATCTATGACTTTAGGCAAAGCACTTTGGAGGAAATTGGGAGTGGGGAAGTCGAAACTCCCGAAGCCCGAACTCCCGAAGTAAATCGTGACCGTTCGATCTGGAAGGACGCCTGACACTTGATCTGTGACTTCGGGGCTTCCACCTGGTATTTAAACCTTGCGCAACTTTGACATGTCGAATACACGCGAGCCGCTGATCTGAACTGCTCCTGGGATCTCTGTAGTTGAAAATTGAACCCGACCACTACTTGTACTTCAGCCCCAAAATAGACTACTCTGAATGTTGTGCTTGTGCTTATGGCTGCTTCTTGTGCAAGCAAAAGATTTGGACAACTACTGCGACCCTTGACAACTTCATGTGATAACAGATTGAGCAACGCCTGGAGGAACTACAACATGTATTTATTTTATAGGGACGAATGACAGATTCTGGAAGGGAGGAAGAAAAGCTCCAAGAAGAACTAGAGGAACGACAAAAACAAGAGGAGATACTACGACGACATAAATCCAGAGTACAATGGCTCAAGGACAGAGGGAGGAACACCAAGTTCTTCCATCGCTCCATGGTGCATCGAAGATACATCAATAGAATCACCAAGCTAGAAGACGCTCATGGAAACCACATCATGGATTATGCAGGCATAGAAGCAAAACTGGTAAATTACTACAAAGACCTCCTCTCAGAACCCATTAGGGACATAATGCAGGCTATAAGCAAGATAACCCGACACATCCCCTCCCTCATTACAAGAGAACATAATAAAACATTAATGAGGTTGATCACACAAGAAGAAGTAGATCAAGCGGTCAAAGAAATGCCTCTGGGAAAGCACCGGGACCAAAGGGATCCACAACCAAATTTTTTCACTATCGTTTGTTGATGATCCAAGAAGAAGTCTGACAACTCATAGAGGAGTCCCGCGCCTATGGTTAAGTCCTCTTGTCCTTTAATGCCACTTTCCTCATGCTAATCCCAAAGGAAGAAAGGGTAACCCACCCAAAGCAGTTTTGCCCCATTGCCCTCTGCAATGTAATCTACAAAATCATCACGAAGGCAATAACTCTAAGACTCAAACCTTGTGTTTCCTGTCATCATCTCCAAGGAATAATCAGGCTACGTGGAGGGACGTCAAATCATGGACAACATCATCCTAGCTGATGAGGTAATACATTCACTCAAATCAACTCGTATCCCATGTATGCTAATCAAGCCAAACCTCTCAAAAGCTTTTGACATAATCAATTGGCAATACATGCATTCCCTCCTTGAGGCCTTTAGCTTTGATAAGGATTGGATAGATTGGATCATGAAGCTCACTTTTTCAGCCTTTTTCTCTATTCTGGTTAATGGAGTGCCCTCCTAGCCCTTTTCCCCCTACCAGAGGTATTCGATAGGGGGACCCCCTCTCCCCTTTCCTTTTTGTCATCATGGTTGAAGGCCTGGGATGCTACATCAATGCCTCAATCGAGGAAGGTTCCCTCAAGGGCCTACCCCTTCATAATCTCCAGCCAACAACCTCCCGTAGTCAATTTGTGGATGATACCTTGCTAATGAATACCCCCACCGCCCAGGA
Source organism: Picea glauca (assembly GCA_000966675.3). NCBI lineage: Eukaryota > Viridiplantae > Streptophyta > Pinopsida > Pinales > Pinaceae > Picea > Picea glauca. Next base: position 3,396 of record JZKD02S0020998.1, on the reverse strand, counting down.
AGCGAACAAACTCAAGTCCATCCTCATGGACTTTTGCGATGCTTCGGGGACCTCCCTAAACCTGGACAAATCACAACTCTTCTTCTTCAATACACTGATAGCGGTCCAAACCCACATCTCCAGACTTATGGGTATCCCTAAGAGCTCCCTTTTGTCCAACTATCTTGGTATCCCCCTTATGGGGGCAACCACTCACAACATCTCTTGAGACAACCTCCTGCTCTCCATCTCCAATCGACTAAACAACTAGACCTTTCACTTTCTCAACCTTGTAGCCCGACTAGTCCTTCTGAAATCAGTCCTTCAAGCTCTTTCGACCTACCTTTTGACAGCCTTGGCAACACCATAGTTAGTTATAAAAGCCATCAGGAACCTCCAATGAAATTTTCTTTGGCATGGACACCATCCTGATAAGAAATGGGCTCTTGTTGGGTGGGATAAAACCTGCCGGCCAAAATCCACAGAGGGACTGGGTCTAAGGGATCTGGGCAAACTCAATCGCATAATGGGGGAAAAGTTTTGGTTGTGTTGGCTGAAACATCCCACAAAGTCATGGGCTAAAATGTGGAGGCTCAAATATGCACCAAGCATCAATGTGGATCTCCTGATCCGACTCAATTATCATATTCAAGGTTCCAATATATGGAATGCCGCTTGGTGCAACCGCCCTCTCATACAAAAATATGCTTTCTAGGAGATTTGAAATGGAGAGATGTCCTTATTCTGGCAGGACTCCTGGCAACAATTGCCACCTCTGCACTCAATGGAAGAACTACGCCCTCTACATAAGCAAATGCAAATCAGGAATCCAATTCATGTAAAGGACCTATGGAAAGAAAATTCTCAACACCACCCTTAGCGCATATGGAAGACTCAGCCCCATGAACTCAACATACCTAAAGATAGTAACATACAACCCTGGTGCGACATAGCCTTGTAGCGAAAGATCAATATTAGTGAAGGGATGGACATCCTCAGGCGGGGACACTCGCCAACATGCAACTTCTCGATAAAGGAAGTCTACTATCTTCACGAAAACTACCACATGCATCCAAAAGAGCACATCTAGAGCAACATTTGGAATTCCAAATTTTGGCCAAAAATCTCAATTTTCCTTCGGCTAATGGCCCAAAATCGCATACTCACCTGGGATAACCTCCGAAAGTGGGGCTTTGTAGGACCTTTGATTCCCTCCTCCTTGTCCCACCAAGGATTTGTAAAACTAAATTTTGATGGATCTTCGAAAGGCAATCCAGGACCAACAGACTTTCGAGACGTACTCCGAGATAGTACCGGACGAATTCTTCACATCATTGCAGATCACCTAGGACTCAACACAAACAATGCAATAGAACTGTTGAGCCTCATCAAGGGAGTCAAACTGGCATTCTGTCACAACATCAATCAACTCATTGTGGAAGGGGACTCCTAGGTGATAATCTCGCTAGTTTCAAAAATCATCCATGGCTCCTGCCCATCAAAAGTATCCCCAAGTTGGAGGCTTCTGGGCTTGCTTGAGGAATTTAGATCCCTCCCGTAACCCACCCCCACTCTCATCCCTTCCCATGTGAAAAGAGAGGCTAACAAGGTAGTAGATCGGTTGGCTAATGAAGGAAGAGTCTCAAAGGAAGAGATGATTCAACTAGATGCTCGAATCTCCCCAGCTCCCCCATTGCTGCGCCAATGTATGGAAATAACTCAAAGTGATTACCCTCCCTCGGATGGGGTGCCACGTTGACAACATGCAAAACACTGTATTAAAGATGCCTGTCGCCACCCTTGCTCTCATTTCTCGTATGGAGGGTAACATTCAAAGCACTTTCGGGCAGGCTCGACAATTCCCTCATGAAGGTTTAATGGAGCCTTCAGTGCGCCATGGATGGTGGACGATGATGGGTACAAGAGGCATGTGCAAGGTCACTTCAACTCCCTTGGCGCCTCTCCACTTCCTCCGGGTATGTTACAGTTCCTCCCACTCGTCTCAACTATTGCATTTGGGCTTTTCTCTTGTCATTCTCCTTGCTTTGCATTTTCTCAAGTCGCTTCCAGTCTAGTTTTTCCTCACCGCCATGCCTAAGGAGTGTGGTAAGCCTAAGAGAGGGCCTTCTTGGTATAGTTATGTAGCCAGGCAATGTCGCATTCGCAGGCTTGCCCAGGCTTCCTCGACCTCTTTGATTTGTCAAGATAGGGAGCAAAATTTACCTCCAATGGCCTTTGTAGTGGAGGAAATTCCAGAAGAGCCAATTATGGTTCCACCAGACTCCCTCCTCTACACAATTTTGGATCCCCATGACCCACCTAACACCAGTCACTCTGCCCCTGCTACAGCACGTGCTGTGGACAGGGTGACTTGCATAATTTAGGAAGAGATTCCATCGCCCAACTGCTCAACAGAGCCTCCACTGGCCTTCTCAGCTCTGGTTTGAGATTCACAATCCACTTGCCTTCTTGCGCCAGAGCATCTGGAGCTCATCTTTGAGATGCGAAGAGACATGCATTATCAACTTCACATGCATACATTACTCAACAACCAACTCGACATTCTGTATGAAGCGCTCTCGAGCTCACAAAACCAACAACGATGCCCGCCCTGTGCACAACCGTATGTCTTCACTCCTCAAGGTGACACTCAGGGTAGCACAAGTTTTACTAGTTCACTTGATGTTTAATCCTTCCCTTTAAGCTATATGCACTTCTTTTGCAAAGAAACAATCAATTTTCCTTACACATGTTCAAGATTCTCTTTGCATGTTCAGACAGTTCAGACACTACATTACACTGCCACCTATTCCGATTTCCAAATATTTGAGGAATAGGTAGCGGTCTTTTTGTCACGATACAACTAGAACATAAGGTCACCATCTGTTCTGGTTTCCACTTGTCTTGCGGAACAAGTAGCAGACCTTCAAACATGACTTTATTTTGTATGATTACAACAATTTTTAAGAAATTAAATCTTTTTATTTAAAAAAAAACATTAATATAAATAACCAAAATTTATTGTAAAATCAACATAAACCAAGATAAAGTTGAACACATCATAACTTTGGGGGATGAAAATAAAAACCCAATTTATATATCTATAGCTAATAATCTTAAATGTCTTTAATTTTCCCATTTATTAACTACTTTTCCTAAATTCAATTTCATGGAAGAGTAATAAACTTTGTACTCTAAGGAGGCTCTTAACATCATTGGAAACATTGGAGAAATGTGCGCAACCTTTTAGGATTTCACTACAACCATTAGAAGTGGGGATTAGAATAGTGTAACTGTATTTATATTAAACGACTTGCAATCATTGGAAGAGCGTTAAAAGTATTTATGGAAAAACGATTTTTGACGAAAAACTGAATTATCATTTTTGCGGGTTGGAACGGCAAGGGTTTGGTTCCA
>JZKD02S0020976.1:13373-26771 GCA_000966675.3 Picea glauca | reverse complement strand
GAAAATAATCTGGATCAACAAACCTTTGCTTCGAAGTAGAAGCTCTATATTGGGCTTCCACTCAAAGTAGTTGAAGGGTGTCAAGATCACTGAAGAAGATGGTTGATCCATAGTTCTTTGTGGTTTGTCCAATATTATCTATAAACCTTCAATAAAAGTGAATACTCCCTCAAAATAACAGCTCTGATACAATGTAGGATTAAACCACACTCCAAGATCTAATTGTAAGTACGAAATACTACATTAGTTAATTCCAAAAGAAAGAGAAGCAAGAGAGAAATAGAATAAATATTCACACATAAGAGACTAAGAAACCAACTGGAATCACATTGTATTATTCCTTGAGCATGAGTACAATATATATAACTCTCCACAAGAGGATTAATGTGCACTATGTTAGGGTTTCCATGTGCATGCTCAAGTAAAAACGAAACCACTCCCACTTGCAATAGTTAACTATAGTCAAAAGTTGCTAATAATAAGGAAAGGTAAAAAATAAGGTGTGAACTCAAGTGAGAAATCTACATGAAGTCAACATGGATTCCACAATATAAAAACTCTCCTTTAATAAGAATAGATTCCAAATATAGAAATGAAGTCCTAACTGAGAGGGAATTTCATAAATATCAAAAGTCACTTGTTGGAAAACACATAGGTGGGTTCAAGTCACTTAGTTCAACAAAACCCTACAAACATTGGCCCTTTTGGAATCACATGCATGCAGGTGAAGTTTCACCCAAGGTATCTTTATGGGAACTACAAGAACCATGATTTTGCAATGGTGAGGGAAAGATTGGAAACCCACTCTATCATACATACAGGATCTTGTCCCGCACTAGATCCTTGTTACCCTGGACTCATTACTTAGTTATATATGCACATATACCCATATTCATGTTATTTAGTTGTTAAAAATATAGTCATGGTTACTGCGCACTACTATATATCAACAACATTAAATATAATCATACATTCACATTAAATCCATGAATTAACATATAAGAATACAATTATACACATATTTACCGTGGTTCACCCAAATTTGGGCTACATCCGTAAAAGATTGTATTATTTATTATATTTAAGAGTCTTTTTTGTTCTTTGTGCTACAATGGATTCTTAGAATTCAATTATACTCACATTTTTATCTTCTTTACAATGATCTGCACTCTGAAATCTCACCATACCACTCTCTCTCTCTCTCTCTCTCTCAACCCCCCTTACATATTTATACATTATGATCAGGGCCTTTAGACACCTCATTGTGAGTTGGTTGCAACTCATGCTTAGCTGGTGACAACTCATTATGAGTTGGATACAACTCATGCTTGGATATTTTTCCCGATTTTTGTTGTAGTTGCTCTTTCTTGTCCCCCATCTTCTCCTCTTTCCTCTCTCTTCTTTCTTTACCTTCTTGATATTCTTTATCTTCTTGATCTTATTTATCTTTTTTTTCTTTTTTCTCTTCTTGTTCTTCTCCTACCTTCGCCCTTCTTGCACTTTTTTTGTGTACCTCATCTTTTTGCACAGTTCCATCCCCAAAATCTCCTACCCAAAAGGCCCCCAACACTCACATGTGGCTCTTCCTGAGCCAGTTAGGCCTATTGTGTCGCGCTCCTCCATGACTCGGTAAATTTATGGAGGGTGTCCTTCATTCTCTGTATTTTTTTTGTTATTTCTTCTTCCTTGTTCAAGATTTCCTCCATCATCTACATTGTCAAAATAGTGAGTTTAGCCTTGGTGTCTTACATCGCTAGTGTCATAGTGCTTTTTGTAGTAGATAATCCTTATAATACCCCAAGGAATTAATCCCGTAGTGGTTGTAATTTCTATGTGATATTCATATGTTCCACTGCATTGTGCAATTTCCTGCTAGCCAAGATTGTTGTCATTCATTCTGCTGGTGGTAGATTATTTATTCACTCATTGGCCTGATCTGTTTGTTCCTGCGTAGTCCTTATTTTTTATTCCAGTTCATGTAGCTCTAGTTTGGTAATAAGATTTTTCCAAATGCACGTGCCTTCGTTTCACATATTTATGCATTCTTGTTCCAAGATTTTGATATTTTTCATCGAGGTTTGAGTCATCCTTTCCCTTTGTTCTCTTTCTTCTGGTGGTGTCCTTGGAAGTGTGTGCAATTCCATATCGATGATGTTATTCTGGAGTCCCTTGATGACTATTCTTATCTTGGATACCTTCTCTTCTACTGTGTCCTTTACTACCAATGGTACTTCTAGGAATTATTTGTATAGGTTTCGAACTATCACTTGTATTTTTTGTGTCAATCGTTCAACTTCATCCTTTTCATTCAAAGACCTGTCAAAATTTTCTTCCACCTTTCCCTTCTATTTCAAGTCTTTATCGACCTTGACTTCTCCCTCCTTCTTCTCTTTCAATTATTTCTCTACCTTTCCTTTAGCCTTGCTCTTCTCTTTTGATGCGAGTTCCACTTATTGTTCTATTGTGCACTTTTACTATACTGCAGTGGAACATTTCTTCTGCAGTTTCTTCTTCTTAGATTTTTCTTTACCTAATTCACTAGTTGTGGCATATACTTGGAGACGTAGTTCCTACATGGTCCTTTAGTGCAAACCCTGTAATAATTCCATAGGAATCTATGACACGACTAGGTCCATGTGACTTAGTCCTTATAGCTTCTCTTTTACTTTAGGGTTGGGTCACCCAATTGTCTCTACTGAGATCTTGATCACTCTACACTTTGTTGCCATTTATGTTGATACTATAGTTTGTACTTCCTTTTTTATTCCTTCTTGACTTTTGTTGGATCCTTACGCAAGTACCAATCAGACTATTTCCAATAACTATTGTAACTTCAAAAAATGGCCCTGCACATGCGTTTGTAGTTCTTCATGTTTCCTTGTGGCCTATGTCGGTCCTAAGGTATGCACCTGACTACTAAAGGGAAAATCTAGGACACCTTACATGTTGGAATGATTGTTTTTTTTTTAATTAAGTTTGTTGGTCAGGTGATAGATAAGTTTCCAAGGACAGGGATCTAGTTGGAGTGTTCAAGAATATCACTATAAGGTTTCCCTTAGCTGGTGGCATGCATTTTGGTGAGAATATAAGATATGAAGAGTAAAACAAATGAAATACAAACAAGCATACAATTTGTTACTTGTTGTATGAAATTTCATACTTGAAATAATATTTCAGATCAAAAACATGTACCTGGACACAAATCATCCAAACAGGTTGTATTACAATAAACTATTCACTGAAACAGTAGTTGAAACAGGTTGCATGAAAATAAATATTTTATTGAGACAATAGTTGAAAGGAAAAGAAATAATACTTTGCATACATTTCAATTTGCATCTAGATAAGATAAGACAAAAGATTTGAGAAGAAAACACAGTCTTTCACCAAAAATTATATTCACCTAGTGGGAAACTTAACAGTTTTATGCTTTAAGGCCCATCCAAAATCTTGATGCTTGATCTCCCAAAACATTGAGCCTTTGAATTCAAAAATCCATCTATTTATCTCTATCTAGAGAGGGTTTGATTACTTGTCTAGGATATAAACTCTAAAGTTCAAATTTACATCACAATCAGATCCTGTAGGTTCAACTTCATTGTTACTACCTAATTACAAGTTGTAAACATTTTCTTAAAGTGAGTGGAGTTGAGCTTAATTTTTAGTTCATAAATCCCCCTTAATTTGACCTCAAAAACATTTTTCTTATTAAAAAATAGAAACTTATTACAAGTGGTCGCAGTGCCTCTAACTAAACCAAAACAAAATTCTATTAATGCAACTGGAACTTATTGTTGATAAATGAGGTAAAACATATGCATAGAAAAAAGTCCTGATAAGTTATTATCGGTATTCAATTTTTCATGGATGTCCATGTAGACCAAAAACTGGAGACCAACCTCAAAAATTTGTAGACTAAGCTGAAAAAGATCTCAAATTGCTTTACCCTTTGACAGTAGTGGACACTTACATGATTTCATTCAAGAACATGCATGTTTTTTGATGCTTCTTTTGCAGCTTCTAATACTTTTTCTATAGCTTATTGTGTTGAAGCTCAAGATCCTATTTTTGTTGATGTAGACTCTAAATTTGTTGCCTCATGTCATCATTTTGTTGCTTGAGAGATTGTACCTGGTGGTTGTCATCCATATCCCTGCCAGCTTTAACTTCGGGCTTGATTAATGTCTTTACTTTTCTTCCATTCTTGATCTTGTACTCTTCCTCTATTACAGGTTTATTGAGGTCAATGGAAAGCTTGGATTTCCTTGGCCTCATTTCATATTTGGGTGCTTTCTCGTGTTTTTTATCAATATTCTCTCTCACAGGTTCCTACATCATCAACATTTTTCCTTTGATCTATGATTTGAAATCATGGGGAACCTACTCAGGGGATAGATTTGAATATGGAGTTATGTCATCAGATTCCTACTTAGGGTCTGGACCAAATTCCATCACATTTTGTTCTGATTCCATATCTGCAGGGTACTTTGTTTTTACAGCAACATATTTTACACTTCAGATCTCCCCTTTACTATATTGTTTCCTTTCCTTATCCCGTATCATCCCTTTCAATGTATGTATATCCATATCCTCCATATTTGAAAATTCATAAAGGTCTTATTCAGTGTCCTCATCCTCAATTATTAAGGGTTTTTGGTCTTTTAAGGATGGATTAAACAATGCCTTGGATTTTAACCTTAATTGGTTTGTGAGCCTGGTTTTTCTATTAGGTTTTCTTGGAATTTCAAGGACATGGCTCCCATCCCTATTTTTACTATGTTTGGCCTCACGCGATTCCATAATCAAGGTGTCTACTGGCACAAATTTTACTGTAACAATCTCAGGACTAGATGGTTTAGTCCTGTTATGTCTGCTTTCTCTTGACTTTGGGGTTTTGTCTTGTTTCATTGTAGTGGGCATAGTTTTATCCTCAGAATGTTCATTTGATAGTGGGCCTRTTGGGMTGGMATGTTCTACTCMTTGTYTRATATAATTCCTGACATACACTTTTCCACTTTCCRTCTCTCTCTGTTTTGTTGTAGAGGCCCTTAATTGTCTTCAAGGGAYTTCCTCTCTTAGTGGAGTAATTGATTTTTATTTCTCAGATCGGGTTCCCCATTTTTTAGGTGTGGTCTTCTTTTTGGCTTKTTGGGTAGATTTCGATGAACACCCAGGTTCAGGACAAACCCTATCTACTTGTTAGCCTCRTCCCTCTGTTYTTCTAGTGGTGGATMAACTTCATGTCCTTCCTCYTGTAACCCTAAAGACTCCAGAAAATATTTCCAGAGCATTTATATTTCATTTAAAGCAAAGAGAACCAAAATTTTAATGAACCTCTGGTGATATAAGCTTCTATGAGCATATYCAAGTTAATTRTGGACTCTTTTAGACATTTTAGTTAAGCTCTTAATCAAATATAAGGTAAGGTTTAGTTCCTTGTCACCGTTTAAGTGMATAAKAAATYGAAGGTGATAACAAARAAATATTGAGAATCTACCTTCTCCTRTTATATACCTTTGAACTCTAGTGAGAATGGCCCTCCACTTTTCTTTAATMCACATAATTGAGATGCCCTGACTCCAATCGGGGTTTYGGTGTTCTRCCATCATAAACGTGTTGCATATTTCARTTGTAAATTTKCCCTTTTTAAACCATCTCTCACCAMTAATCAGGAYARCGCATGCCYCAATGATGAAGTGTTATGTAATGTGAATGGTGKTGTCCCCGAGTTRAGTCTGAAGCCCATTAAAATTATACGAGAAGAGYAGGGCCACTCTTGTTTGATGTCCATTGAAAGYGMAAATAATGTCAAACCATTCTCCTCTGATAAATATATCTCTTATTTATGGAATCACTTTGAATATTTCGATCCTTGTTGGATCTATTTTGTTCAATTKCCAACCCTCTCGGGGTGACACCATTGTGTTCTAGCTGCTCCTRCTGAAATTGATTGTAGAATGTTTGCGTTGTTTCGGGTTCATTTACCACTTGTAATGATAGTACACACAACCCTGCAATAATAATAGCTCAAGGYGTAAACATGCATGATCCATAGCATGAAKATTGTAATGATGGTTAAACTAGTGGAAATAYGMACRATCTTGAGTGCACAGGAAGATGAAAACACATGTGAGGYGCCAACACACCGTTATTCAAACTTTTAAATATTTTYCAAATGTCAAAACTCATAAAACAATGCTTTTTATGTTGTTTTCAAGAATAAGGGCATTCTTGCAATYAGTATATTTTTTCATCAATAGGCCTAAATTAACCTATTTRCAACCCRRCAGTGAAATARCCATGGTRATGTGACTTATTCAATTCAAAACATGACTTGTATTAAMCTTATAAAGAGAAAGGAAATGATGAAAATAAAATAGGAATATGAAAACCAATTGAAATGAATCAACACAGCATTGAAGAAAAACTAAGTAAAAACTAGGTTGACATATGGATGGGATGATTGTAGGAATAGAAGGAAGAGGGGCAGACCTAGGATTTAACAGCCTCTTTGAGGAATTCCTCTGTGGCATCCCATATTTTGTAGTCAATTCTTTCCATGTCATCGTCGGTTATAGTGTATATAGATGGTGTCTTTTGGGCCTTTTTCTTCTTCAACGTCGATGGACCTATGCTTGGGACCTACCATTTCTTCCATGTCCTAGGTGTGGGTTTTGGAATTTGGTATGTTTTTTTCTATTTATGGTGCCTCTTCTATGTCATTTCCATGATTGATTTCCTTTTCACCATTATCTGGAGGGTCCATCTCTATATATATGCATTGTGTTTCCTCGGTGTTCCCTTGTTGCACTGTCATCCCCTTGTGTTGGGACCTTCCAGTCAAGTTCCCAATCCTGCATGTCTAGTTGGATGTCTTCTTTCGTTATCTTGTACTTTTTTTGACCCACTCCTCCATTGGATCCTTCTTGGCTTTAATGTACATGTGATGCATGTCTACGTGGAACTCCACAACTGGTCCATATGTCTCCACCAACTATGGTGACACGTGTGGTATGTTATTGATAAAATGTCTAATATTTTTAGCATAGAGAAATAATTGTTTGTTGTACTCCATTTGTCTCCTCTTTTTGGTTGAAAACAAGAAATTATGGTACTTTTTCGCTACGCATGGTTTCCCTCTCAGCCCTAAGAATTGGTCATCCTCTGAATCTCCCCATGTTGTGAAGGAAATCAAAATCAAGAGCCACGAGTAGTGAAACTCCATTCCCTTATCTTGGGATTTTTCACAATCCAATAGGAAATGGTTCAGTAGGAATGGTGCCCATCTCATTGTAGTGCCTTTTACACATTTTTCTGCCATATCTAGTACCCATGCTAGTATTTGATGCTTCCTTCACTTTCGTAGCATCTTGCATGCTAATATATATGTCATTATTCAAATGGTTGGCTCACATATACTTRGCATGTCYAGGCCACAAACCCATCTAACTGTGTGAAACTTCRCTTGCATATCCTCTGACAGTGCTATGTCTTTATTTTTGTTTGTGAAGAATAAAGTAGGGTCTTCCCCYTATGTTGGCAACYCAGTGATTCTTTCTATCAAGTCTCTGTCAATAGATATTGGATTATCTAKCCACATGTACCCCCCATGTACGCAGGATAAGAGAATTTTCACGCATGCATTGACTTCRTTGTTGTGTCCGAAGTGTGGGATTTTGAACAGATTGAGTARSCCTGCTCACTCCAATACTCTAGCCCAAACCTTGGTTACTGGTATGCTATGTTGTGTAAGTGGGTCTACTTTTAGTTCCAAGTATTCGTGGGGAACAAGTTCAGGGAACTTCACCARATYGGTAATTTCATGGTCTYCATATTTCAATTGGGGTACCTTCCCCAGCATKTCTTCATCAAATATGACTTCCTMTGGAATGTATGGGGTCAACAACACATAGTCTAGAGTCTTCAAAARTGTGAYAGGTGGGGAATCATCCTTTTTAGGTGGTATGTAGTCRTGAGGGAACCTYGGCTCTRATGAGGATGTGCTAGGGGTTTCCTCAATATATGGTTCGGTTGCTAGAGCTATGTTGCAACTCCTCCTTGGCACAATTGTTTCTTCCCCTGTTTCTTTGGGTGGMACCCTTTTTTTAGTTTAAGTAGTATTTGGYAGGTGTTTTATCTCTRGATCTCRTTAGAGCTATGTTCTCTCTCTTTCTCCTCAAATGTTAAGTAACAWTAATCCTTGTTTGGTGATTCTGGTTTCTTTTATACCTTCTTTCCATTTGTTCACTTGTCTCCGYGCCTTCCCTATTATCTCATMTTCCATTAGTGTGACAGGTGTTTGYGCTAATGGTGCTTTATTTCCAAATYYGTTATTAGTTTTCCACCATGTACTACCACTCTATCATGCATATCAKCAGTGTTATGATTTTATTCCCTGTCATTATGATAGCTATATGACTTGGTCGTATGGTGTATKTATGCCTTGTGATRACGCAGGATTTATGACTTGGTYGTATGGACGATTTATGCCTTGTGATGATGGYAGTTTTATAACTTGTCTTTATCCACTCGTAACTGTCRTTTCTTCTCGTTTCATACTTTCAGTGGTCTTKTCATGTGGGATGGTGCAATTTCGTAGTTTATTTATTTTTTGTYCRGTCTCCTTGGTTGGCGCAGTTTCACCTATCTACTTGGTTCCCATTGTCATTCATTATGTGTGCACTCTTAATTTTTTTCATTKTGTGGTTCRTCCTATTRCATAGATTTTCAGCCCTCTTGATAGAKTTTTAGTAGATTTTTGTTCRCCCTTCCTTTCAACACTTCTCCGTTAAGTGTTTCCAACTGCACAACACCTTCCTATGTCACTTCCTTGATCACATATGGTCCTAACTAGTGCATACGAAACTTCCCTGGGTACTGCATAAATTTTATATCGTATAGTAGTACCAAGTCACCTACTTGGAATTTTTTCAACAAGGTGTCTATCATTCCATGCTTTTTCCCTTTCTTTTTGAACCTATTGGTGAAACCCTATGATTAATATATCCTCCTCAAGTTGTACTAGTTGTTTTAGTCATTCATGTATTGCACCTAAATCTGAAAGATCTGTGATAGTTGTGATGCACAAACTCGATACAATAAACTCCATCAACATTACTGCCTCCTTCCCATATACTAACCTAAAAGGTGTTTTCCTTGTCAATCTATTTTTGGTTTTCTTGCATTCCCATAATACAACAAGGACTCTTAAGTCTCGGTCATCTCTTCCTACGTTGCATATTTTTGTCAGTGCATTCTCTAGGATTTTTTGGAATGCTTCTACTGTGCCATTGGCCTACAGGTGGTATGGCGTACTCTTTTGATGGTGAATTTGGAATCCTTTGGTTAAAGATGTTATGTTATTATTGGTGAAGTGTGTCCCTTGATCACTCATCAATTTTCTTGGACATCCAAATCAAGTTACTATATTCTTGAACAAAAAGTGTGCAATAGTTTATGTATTGCAATCCATAACTAGCGCAGCTTACTCCCATCGAGTTCGATATTTTTTTGTTGTAATGATGTACCTAGCCCCTGATATTCATACTAGTGGGTTGATTGGTCCAGTCAATTATATGTCTAACTTATAAAAAACATGTAATGTAACTTATGGATTCAATAGCATCTCATCCCTTCTGAAGGGTTTCCTAACCCTTTGACAAACATCGCATGTCTAATAGTATTCCTTTACATCCCTTTGGAGTGTAGTCCACCACAGTCTTGCACATAAGATCTTATGTGCAGTGGATTTACTTACACAATGTCCTCCTGCTATCTCACCATGCACTTCTGCCAATATAATTGGTCTTTTACGTTCGACCACACAACGTTGCAATATTCCATCTACGCCAAGTTTATATAAGCTTCCTACAATTAATTGGTAGTCTTCATCCTTTACTACCAACTTTTTTTTCTTGGAAACTATCATGTCTGAGGGGGCCATCCATGTACATAAGAACTGTGCGATTTCTATAAAATAATTGTCCACCATCCTAACCAAAAATGATTGTGCATCTGGAAAGTTGTCATCCAAGTTTTCTGCCTCTTCTCCCGAGAGTATGTGTGACAAGTGATTTGGTCCTGCATTGAGTTTACTTGATTTTACTACTACTTCAAAGTCGTATTCCTGGAACAATAGGAACCATCTAAAAATCCTTCCCCCTAACACTGGCTTGTTGACTAGATATCTCAGCGCAGAATGGTATGTGTACATCCTAAAGTGTGAGCCTAGTAAGTAGTGTATGAAATTCTAGAGCACATAGACCATAGACAATCCCTCACGTTTTGTTGTGGTATAGTTTTTTTCGTCTCTTGATAGTTTCCTTCTTGAAAAAGTTATCGGGTGATCTATGTCTCCCTCTCCTAGTTGTGACAAGATCACGCCTAATATTATTGATGATGCATCCATGTGTACATGGAATTCCTTTTTCTAGTATGGGAAAATTAAGATCGGTGTAGTTACTAAATTTTGTTTCAATGTGTCCAGTCCTTTCTGAGAGTCATCATTCCACTCGAACTTTGATTATTTTTTCAGCAATTTTTCCATTGGTGTTGTAATCTGTGCGTCTCCTTTGATAAATTTTTTGTAATACTCTATGTTACCCAATGTTTCATGTAGATGTTTGACTAATGTGGGTGGTTGTAAGTCCAAAATAAATGTAATATTTGTAGGATCAACTATTGAGCCTTGTTTGCATACCATGTGTCCCAATAATATTATGAACGGTGCACAAAAAACACAATTATTTAGGTTTAAAGATATATGATGTTGTCTAATCTCATCCAACATCAATCTTAGAAATTCAACATGATCTCGTAATTGGCTAAATACAGTCCAGTACTCCAAGTATACTTTGAGAAACTTATGAATAAACTCCTTAAACACTGCAACAACAACACTTGAAAATATCATGGGTGCATCCTTTAACCAAACAGCATCACTCTATATTGAAAACTTCCCCATTTTGTCACAAATGTAGTCTTATGTCTATCTTCCTACACTATTCTTATCTGATGGTAGATTGAGAAACCATATGTGAATGAATAATCTTATCGTCCTCCTACGTTTTCAAGCACGTCATATGTAAATGGTGTTGGGAATGGATCGTGCATGCATGTATCATTCAGTTTCCTCAAGTCGATGCAGATTATTATACCCCCTATTTTTTTGTCCTGCACCACCATGGGACTTATCCATTCTGATTCATCAACCGGTTCGATGAATCCTAATTTTAGCATGTGGTCTATTTCCTCCTTTACCTTTTCTTTATATCTTGGTTCCAATCTGTAGGGTCTATGTTTCACTGGTTTAGTTCATCGGTTCACTAGGATTTTCATCTCCCCTAGCTCGCCTACTATCCCTTTCATATTTTAGAATGTAGTTGGGAATAGGTCTTGGTATTCCCGTAGTATATGTGTTATATTTTATATGGTTTCCTCATCCCATTAATCTCCTATCTATGAAAACTTAGGGTTTTCCTTTGTCCCAATATTGACTTTTTGTGTCTTGACTAGTTGCGCGTATGTTGTGGATTCCAGCTCTGGGCCCTCTACTGTCTATTCCCCCTATGTTTCTGGTACTTGGATATTATAGGGATTTTCATCATCCTAATCCTCCGGTGTCAGATTGTAAAAATTCCAATAACTTGTGAACCATCGGAGATGTGTTGTGTGGGTTGCACATAGATATTATTTCCATTGATTCTTCTTTGATGAATATTTTCTTTTTAATCGCTTGTATAAATGTACTTATTAGGGGTCACTCATTATGAAATTTAAATGTTATCTGGAATCTTTGAGTTATGTAATCACAGTCTGTTTTTTCTCTATGCATCTCACTACTAAATTTGAACGTTTTTGCAACGAATTTTCGTCAGAATAGGGTCGTTGTTGCAACCAAGATGATTTTTTTTGTTCGTCAGAATCAATTGATTGGTCTAGCGACCACACATGGATCTTCATTGGTCTAGCGACCTGGAAAAGAATCCTAATCACAATAGGGAAAATTTACCATTTGTCGGTCCATCGACCAAGATGAGTCAGTCTAGCGACCAACTTGAGCCGCAAGCCTTGCTAGCATCTCTAAGGAAAACATAACCTTGGTAACTCTAGCAATCATAATTAGTCGGTCTAGCAATGAATGTTAATTGGTCTAACGACTAATATTAGTCACAAGAGCGACCAAGACAACCCTGGCAAACATAGTCAATAAACCACGATTAGTCGGTAGAACGATGAAGATTAGTCGCTAGACCGACCAACCCTGAAGCAAAAAAGGTCAAACGAAGGATGAACAGGAAGTCGCTAGAGTGATGAAGTTACATACTTTGCGACCAAATGGATATACAAGCAACGAACATGTTCATCGCTAGAGCAACTAATATTGAGGTTTTTTTTTAAAAACAATATGCCATTCACACAGGAATAAGCCCATACTAGCAAGCTACGGAAGCATACTTTCATTATGTACTTGGGAGTCGGCACTGGAGTCAACCCCCTAATGTTCAATACCAGTGATCCAATTTACCTTGTCATTTCTAGATGTAAGCACCAGTGTGATGAGTCTCAATCCATGCTAGGGGATTTAATATCGAGCCTCAAATTGTGGAAGGTGAATCTAGAGCATTGGGTGGAGGATATTTCACAATAGTAAACCTCCCTTACGTTCTAGTTGGGCACTATTAAATCGGAGGAATTCCTGTTAGATGTGGAAAATCAATGCCTAAGAGAAAAATCCAAGGAACCAAAAGCTGAAATTTAGAAGCTACAACGACAAGTAAAGAAGATGGAGCATGAGCAGTCACCCAGGTTGGTATTCTATTGGCACAAGTACATTTAGAAGTCTTCAATGGGTTTTCTCCCAATAACAAATATGTCACTCAATGAGGACCAAAAAATGGAGCATCCACATTGTCAATAGGCTTAGAGGTCAAATACTACCCATCCACCAACTAATGGAAGCGTTGAAACTAGAGTGCAAGGCCATGGAAATTTTCATGTTTTTCTATAAATGATTTGTAGGGTAAAATTGTTTTGGTAGTAGGCCTTGATAGTCCTTCTATTGAAGGTTAGTATCATTAACTTCATCCTTGCAATGACGATGACATGTATAATAGGAATAATAAAAGATGGCCTATCTCTCTTGACTATGGAATTTGGGAAAGGATAAAGACATAATAAATGAGAATCAATGCCCTTTTGAATGCCAATGAAACTTGTAGTGGATAAATGCAAAGGCCCTTTTCAAAGAAAGGATGAATATCAAAATATAGTGATCATTCCCGGTTCTTGGAGGACCAACTTCCATATGGAAAATTACAATCAAGTAGTGAACTATTGTGAATGATCTACTTTCTATGATATGCTAAAATTTTGCAACATGAGCTTTCCAAATAAAAT
>JZKD02S0020965.1:11794-26772 GCA_000966675.3 Picea glauca | reverse complement strand
ATGGAAAACTGATAATCAAAATCGAAAGAAACCTGTGATCTGTATTAACATATAAGTCTGAGTACAATAGCCAATCTTCTATCCAAAATCGAACCATTGTTTGATATCAAAGCAGTCATTTATAGCCTTTACAAAATGGTTACACAGATCCTAAAAACATGGGTCTGTCATTTAATAAAAACAGTTCTATTTTACTTAAACAACTATGAAAATAAAGTCTTCAATAACAGAACTAAGTATTCGAATTATCTTCAGCATACAAAAAATCATCATTTGCTTGCTCCAGCTTCCAGCATCTGTGATGTAGTGAGGCAGCGTGACACTTGTGCATGACTGTTCCATTTCCCCAATATTCATGGCTGAGTTTTAGGATATGGTGTTGAAAGCGTATCCAAAATTCCTCGAATACCTGAGTTTGAACTTTTTTGCATGCAATTTAATGATCCATTGACGCACTGGCATGTCTTCAAAACAAGTTGGAAACAAACTGTTGCGATTTTGTCCTCAAAACCTGGTTGCAGAACTTTCAACAACGCAACCGTTTGAAAATTTCACGGGTTAGCCGTTGAAAGTTATCGCTTTCAACAGCTAACGGGTAGCGAAATAGTAGCCTGGCGCTGTTGAAAGTCCCGATATGCACAAAAAAGAGTTTTTTTCCTTCAAAATTTATTTCGAACTGAAATCAATTAACATCTGACTTTTCAACTTGCATATTGACTGCCACCTGAGCAAGAACTTGCAGGTCTAGATGAGGCCTTTGTTTTAGCTTTTGTTTCAATCCCCTGATTCGCCTTTTGAGGTGTCGGGCAAGGAATCTTAGTCTGCTGCAGTTGTTGACGAGCTTTTCCTTCTTCTTTTTCTCTTTAATGCTCTCCTTGGCCAACCTCTCAAATGCTGCATTCGTCTTGGCAAAGTTGTCAGACAACTTTTTATATCTATCCTTTATCACTCGTTCAAGAACTTCCTGTTGAGCAATTACTTCCTGTTGAGCAATTACTTCTTTGAGGTGTTTGATTCTCTGGGATTTATTTGATCTAGGTTTCCTTGATGATTCTCCTTGCTCTGTTTGACTTAATGTTTCATAGTTTTGAGCACATTCTGTAGATTGTTCAGACTCTGAATCTGAGTAGGGTAAATTGAGGATGTTCTTCCCTGTACTCTGTTGTGTAGGGTGGCCTGAGTCCTGCTGTATAGTCGGCTCTGTAGTCTGCTCGAAATTCAATTTCCTTTTCAAACTGTGAGGTTTCATCCCTGATATCTTGTCCTCTGAAGGTGCTGGTATGGCCCTTCTTCTTCTTACGCTGCTCTGAGGAGAGGCTTTCTTCTTTGATCCTGCCATCTGTTCAATTGCAGTTCGATTTTGAGTTTCGAAACCTTCCCAGAAAAGGAAGTGTTCCCAACTTCTCCCTTGTTGCTTCAATTCTTGTAGAATGATGAGTTTTATGAGTCCTAGGTTACATAGGGAAGCTTTCAAGCTTAAAGGATGGGTTCTAATTCTCTTGCAGACATTAGACAATCTGTGATGTAAAAAGTAAGGAAAATTAATAGGATTCTTGCCTGTAAAATGATCCATCAATTTAAAGTGATACATCATCAACTTGTCGTATCTTCTTTCTGATGTGATATATAACTGAATGCCTTTGAATAAATGTTGCCACTCTTCATCCAGGTATGAAACGAGCATGCATTTACTCCAGGCTTTGTGCTTGTATCCATCTTTCAAATAGAACTTGAAATCCTGATTTTTTAGAGCTATGGTTTTAAACCATCTTTGGCCAGTCATCGGTAACCCTGTAGCTGCTGCTATAGACTCCTCGTCCACCTTGACTTCTAAAGAACCCACCCGAGCTCTGCTGCCATTGAATGTCATTGCGAAGGCTTCAGCTGTGGCTTGATGATACCCAGTTTGCAACCTTTTTACAAATTCCATGCAACCCGCATTTAAAAAATGTCTCTGAACCTCGGGATGTGATTCTAGAAAGGATAGATTGTTGAGCTCTCGTTTAAGCAAAAGGCCACCATGTTTTTTCACCATTCTGCAGCTCCGACACTCGACCACTGTAACTCCTGTAACCTCTTTAGTCGAACCCTTGTTCTGCGCTGCTGAAAGAAGTCTCGACTTCGACTCTGTGCTGGGTCAAATGCAAACCTTGAGTGTATTTTGGAAACAACCTATGGTATACCGACTCTTCCTGATTTGATGGTGTCAGGCCCTCTGAACCTCATCTGTACCTGCATCGCCGAATGCAAACTTGCCATTTCGGGTGTGATGATAGTTGTGTGTGGGTTCTGGAAATATTTCAAATTACCGTCATATCCTGGTACACGAGCTTGAACTTCTATGATTGCCCGCTTCCACCAGCGCATGTCTCGGATATTGTTTTGACGTGGGGGTGATCACCTCATCATTTTACGCATGCATGGATAATGAGCACGTTATTTCCGCTTCATGCAGATACAGCGCTTGTAGAACATCTCTGCCATCACGCTCGCTTGCTACTTTCACCAGCACGTGACTCCTTTGAAAAACCCCCGTTAGCTGCGAAAAGTGAGTACTTTCCACAACGCACCGTTTGATAGGAAACTCACCTTAGCCGTGGAAAGTGAAACAGTGTGCCACATCTCTTGAAAATGTTCCTTAGCCGTAGGAAGTAGGTACTTTCCACAGCGCGCCACGTGCGAACTGTCTGTCAAAACCTTTCGCGCTTTGTCACTTTCCACATCACTTTTAATTGATGAAACGACGTCCTTAGTTGTTGAAAGTGAGCGCTTTCCACAGTGCACAATGAACCTTTTGAAAAGAGGTTAGCTATGGAAAGTAAAAAATTACATTTTTGAAGGGGAAGACTTTATGGATCGATTATTTCCTAAGACACACCAAAACCAAAAATTTTCTCAGCTGTTAAAAACTCAAAAATGACTTGAAGACACTATCTAAAGCTATGATATCAACCCAAAACTCGGCCGAAAGGACGGTTTCATTTTGGGAGTTAACAGTATGCAAAGCTGAGCAAGTGCTCTTTTTACCAAAGGTAGATCCATTAATTGGGACACATTATATCTGAAGAAGGGGTCGTTGTGGATCTTGAAAAGGTACAGGCCATTTGAGAATGGCCAGTGCCAAGGAATGTGGCAGAAGTTAGATCTTTTATGGGTCTAGCGGGCTACTATAGGAGGTTCATAGCTGGATGTTCAAAGATAACTCATTCTATCACTTCCTTGCAAAAGAAGGAGAAGAAGTTCCAGTGGACTAAAGAATGTGAGAGCAGCTTCCAGCGATTGAAGCAGCTGCTAACTAGTTCTCCAATCCTGAAGATTGCAGATCCAAACAAGGATTACATAGTGTGCACTGATGCATGTAAGGAGGGGCTGGGAGGATTTCTCAGCCAAGAGGGATTTGTAGTTTGTTGTGAATCCTGAAAGTTGAAGGAACATGAGAAGAATTATGCCACTCACGATTTAGAGCTGGCAGCAATCGTCCACGTCTTGAGGAAATGGAGACATTACCTCATGGGCAAGAGATTCGATTTGAGAACAGAGCATAATGGTCTGAAGTATTTATTTGATCAGCTGACCTTAAATGCTAGGAAAATCAGATGGCTAGAGTTTCTGTGAGAATATGACTTTGATATCAATCATATCAAGGGGAAAGAAAATAAGGTGTTTGATGCACTCAGTAGAAAGGAGCATGAATTACATGCTCCAGCCATTAGCATGTACATGACTGAGATGAAAGACAAAATTTTAAAAGCCGCAAATACTGATTTGCAGTACAAAAGTCTTGTAGCAAAGCTATAGCAGTGTGAGGGACCACAGACCAAGGAAAGTTACACCTTGGGAGCTGATGGTTTACTTCTGTATAAAAACAAAGTGTATGTACCCAATGTCTGAGAATTGAAGCTGGCAATTCTAAAGGAGATGCATAACGTGGCTTATGCTGGACATCGTGGATATCAGAAGACTATGGCAGAAGTCAAAAGCCATTACTTTTGGCCAGGTTTGAAGAAAGAAATCATTGAATACATCGCCAGATGTATGGAGTGCCAAAAGGTTAAGGCTGAGCATAGGCACCCAACAGAGTTGCTGGAGCCTTTACCTATTCCTGAATGGAAATGGGACGTGGTAACAATGGATTTTATCATAGGATTTCTCAGAACAAGCAAACAACATGATTCAATCATGGTGGTGGTGGACAAGCTTACTAAAGCTACCCATTTTATTCCACTGAAAACCACCCACAGAGTAGCAGATGTTGTTGACATTTTCCTAAAAGAAGTTGCACGCTTGCACGAAATTCCTAGGACAATTGTGTCTGATAGAGACCCAAAATTCACTTCGAATTTCTGGAAAGGATTTTTCAAAGGATTCGGAACGAATCTAAACTTTAGCACATCATATCATCCTGAGTCTGATGGACAGACAGAGAGAGTAAACAGAGTAATAGAAGACATGCTGAGAATGTATGTGATGGATAAACCATCAAGGTGGGAAGACTACTTGGATTTGGTAGAATTCTCATACAATAAGGGGTATCATGTGTCATTGAAGATGAGCCCGTTCGAAGTGCTTTATGGAAGAAAGTGCAACACTCCAGTGAGCTGGGATAATCCAACTGATAGAGTAGTAGTTGGGCCTGAGCTACTCAAAGAGATGGAAGATCAAATGATAAAAATTAAACATAATCTAAAAGCTGCCCAGGACAAGAAGAAAAGTTATGATGATAGTAACAAAACCCATAGAGAATTCAAAGTGGGTGACCATGTTTTCCTGAAAGTGAAAACTAACAGGAGTTCCCTAAAGCTGGGAAGTTGTGCCAAGTTGGTAGCAAGATTTTGTGGGTCATTTGAGATCTTGGAAAGGATTGGGCCAATTGCATACATGCTTGGATCACCTGCATCTATGACTATACATAATGTGTTTCATGTGTCACTGCTTAAGAAATATGTACCTGATGCTAATCATGTTATCGATTGGAATGTGATTCGGGTGGAACCAGAGGGTGTCATGCAAGTGCATCCTGTGTGCATATTGGATAGGAAAAGGAAACATCTATGGAATCAAGTCATAGAGCTTGTAAAGGTCCAGTGGACCTGGTACGGTCCTGAGGACACGACATGGGAGCATGCAGATGTTATGCGGGCAGAGTACCCACATCTTTTTGAAATTTTTTGAAAAGCTTGCAGATGTTGTGTAAAGTTGCACTGAGGACAGTGAAAAAATAAGGGGAGGGGAATTGTAGTGTCCCCAAGGCCAAGCCCTGTAGTAAACCATGGTTTGAAAGGAATTGTAATTATGTTTTATAGGCTAGTGAGCCAAGTTTTTATAAGCTCGAGGATTATGTGTTGTCAGGACAGGGAGCCTAAGTGTTGAAGGCCAGAAGCCTGTTGTTGTATATGTAATCATGCAGAACAATTAATAAAACATAAAAATTGCCATGTGCAGACCGAACACGATGAATGAGTGAAGGGGGACTAAGCATCCATAGAGTGGGCAAGGAATTAGGGGCTGGAAGGTGGGAAAAGGGGCTAAGTGTTGAGCATAAGGGATAAGGCTAGGGGGCTTAAGCCTGGGAATAATATTTTACTATTATTCCAAAAGAACATGTGCCATTTATGCTTTATCTTAAGTTCCTAACCATAAGAAAGGTGATGCATGCCGAGGAACACATGCAGTTTCAAGGGTGACAAGTGTCCACCCTAATGCATGCAAATAAAACAGACGAGGTAAGTCGTGAAGGCTCTCTCTCCTCCATTTGACCCTGGATTGTCCTGAGCATGAACGGTGTGACCTCTGCAAGAGACCCTCGTGCAATTCTGAAATGGGGAAAAATCCTGTGTTTGTCTTTGCAAATCCGTGTACACCCTCTATTCTGAGAGCCAAGAAGACTCTGTTCATTTTCTGAAAATCCCGGTTCATCCTCCCTGTTCTGCACCAGAGAGTCTGTGTAATTCCCTTCGGAAATTGCTTGTCACGCAATTCTGAAAATCAACACTGTGAGACCTTGCCGCCAATGTTGAGCTTGTTTGAGAAATCTGAGTGTGTATTCCCGGTTGAATGTAGTGGTCATGCAGAGATGCACTGCACGTGATTTTTTGTCCAGTGTAGGTGGTAATTGAGCCTGTGTATGCCCTCACTCTAGGAGAGGGAGATGGCTGTGGTTAGAAGAGGCAGGTTGTTAGGCCTACGAGCAACTCCTTCCAGGTGAGAGATTTTGTTGGGAAGTGGTTCCATACAAAGAGTGTCCAACACCAGCTTCAGGGTCTGAGACTTCCTGATCTGGCCTATTGCCGAGATCCAGAGAGGGATATTAACACTGATGGACTGTTCTTGTGAAGGTGTATACTCCCGGGAGGAACATGCATGTGGGGAATGAGAGTCTGGTAGTAGTGGATGTAAGATGGCATCTTGGGAAGAACCCTTCCAGAATGTATGTGTTGTTTTCCCTGTAACCTCAGCCTAGCCTAGGATTCCTTGTATTGGGGTGGAGCTTAGTCCCATCTCGGGGGTGACCCACTGCTGAGCTGATGAGCAGTGTGGTCTAAGGCTGGGAGGTTTGTGGAAGGCCTGCACTTGGTTTGTGGAATCTACCACTATTAAAAAAATAAGTATCTGTTTATGTTTTAATCATGTTTTTGCATGACTCTACTACTTATGTTATCATGATTTCCGCTATGTATATGAGTTAGTATGAAACGCCATGGATTGTTAATTATAGCAACAGATAATCTGTTTACTCTAAGCTTGAATGTGTTTATTTTCTTAAATGCATGTGGATTGTATAACATCTGTACAAAGTGGTGTTATAGTCTTCTTTTATTAGAAATTAAACAAAGTAGCAGAATAGGCGCGCTACAACTATGATTCTTAAGCTACAGACCAAATATTCCATCGGGAAAACTGCTTCTAGACCATAAACCAACTTAAAGGGGGTCTGCATTATTAGCTTCTTACAAGTGGTTCTATATGCCCATAACATTGCTGGTACTCTCAAATCCCAGTCATCTTTGTTCACACTGCAAATATTCATTAGCATTGTCTCCAAGATCTTATTGAATGCTTCAACTGTGATCAACAACAGGTCAGTTATCATTTATTGGTTAATTTATTTTTGAATTAATAATGATTAAAAACTTAAACTTAAAATTCTTTGGTCATTTTAATTATATCATCATAAATCGTATTCATTCCTTTTGTTGTTTGTCTGATTAATTAGTTTAACAATAGTTTTATTATCCTCACATGTTACTCAAACACTATTTTAGTAGTACAATTTTCAGTTTCACAAGGCTTTACACAAACCTTGTATATGTACATAAATATTGTATATTACATAAATAAGATTTTGTGGTATTTATATATTAATAGACAAATATAGTAGCAAATGTACATAGTGGGTTTGTATAGATAGATAGTCATTTTTCTTTCTTAGTTTACCATAGTGTTTTCACCGGCTAACAGAGTCGTAAAACCCATTAGGGTAGGTTATTTCAAATGTATTGGTTTATTTAGACAACCCTCGACCGGATCTTCCCTTCTCATTGAAGGTGTGTTCACATATTCTCGTCAACAAATGGTGCTTGAAGGAGGGCCAGAGGTAAATTTAATGGTTAAACTTTTTATCCCTCAGCCTGTTATTATTCCAGATTTGTAAATTCTTCTTTTGTGTCATCTTAAAATGCACTAGAAGGCAAGTTAGATTACAAGCTAACTATTTGGAGTCAATTTCTTCATTTTCTTAATTTTCCATGGCTCCTGCCCAAATCATTGTGTTGGAACATGATTTCAATTTCTCATTACCAGTTATTCCCAACAAGACAACTGATCTCTTGTTAGAACTTTTCTTTGATGGTGAAGGGAACACATCTGCACTAGACCATGTTTATAAATTTTGTTCTAAGTGCTTATAGAATAAGATCACTGATCTCAATCTCATATCTAGGTTGTTTTCCCTCACTTTTTGAGACCTGGTTAAATATTGGTTTGAATCCTTTTGAGCTAATTCTATCCATTCTTGGTCCAAGTTTGTAATTGAGTTTTTATCATATTTTAACAATTATGATTATGATTAATTAAGTGAAGAAATAATTTTCTTAAGGAAAGAAAATTATGAATCATTCAAGGATTTTGAAATTAGGTTCATACATGTTTGTACTAGATTCCCTCTGAAAGAAATGCCTTTTATTGATGAATGGTTTCAATATCTCGTTTCTCTCTAAGACAAGAAAGATCAATTAATTGTTAACCAATATGAATTGAGAACTAATATTGAATCTCAATATGGTTTAAAATTTCATGATGATCTTGAAGTCATTAAGTCACCACATTTTTTGTCAAATTCCTTCCTTTTGGCATATCAGGAGTATAATTACATTTTACAAGATGTACTTTCCACTTATGATATTTCTTTGTCAACAATGTCTTCTTCTATTGAGGAAGGAACCTTGAATTTAAAAGGAGACAATGGTCAAAATCTCCAAGATGTTATAACTATTTATGAAGTAAAAGAGATGGAATGTGAAGTTGATAATCTTGTTGTCAATAAAACTTCCCCTCACTCATCCGAACAACTTCAAGATCAATTAGTGGAAGATGGCATCATTATTCAAACTAGCACTGAATCATCTAATAATTTTATCCCACATTCACCCTTTTATGATAAACATGATTTGGTATTGGAAAATATCTCATGTTGTTTAAAATAACATATGATTGGAGTTGATCAGTTTATACAAGGAGAGAGAACAAAACCAAAATTCAAAAAACATGTTCTAATCATTTCAAGAGACACATTTTGTCTTCTCAATTATTCTACATATTATTCCTTGTACCCTGATATTTTTTATCCTAATGTTGTGCAATTATGTGTTCCATATTACCTTGGAGAGAATTCAACATTATATAATCAGGTACAAATTAATAGAGATTACCAAATAGAAGATAAAGAGGAGAATAATTCTTCCCATGAACATATTAATTCTTATTCTCATCAATTATCCATGGGTAAATCAAGAAATTATTTGAAAGAGTCTCAAATTGCATCTTCCATTGATTCATCTCAATTTTTGTTTAAAGAAGGATATGAATTTTTCCATAATAAATTATTTGAGATTGAAAATTATAATCAACCAAACACCACTACCAGTGATGATTATTCAAAAATGTTGGTTGTTCCATTTAGTTCGTCTCAAGTAGTTAATGCCGAAGAAATCAATCTAAATTAAAAGTTTCAAGAGAATGAGACACTTCTTCTTCAGTTGAAAATCATGATAAGTTCTTGTTATCTTTATCCTACCAATAACATCAGGATCCTTTTGCAAGATTCTTTCCATACCAATCTGGTACCTGTTGTAGGAAAATCCCCTACAGACAGGTGAATATACCCTTGGATTCTAGACCCCTGTACCAAGACAGAAAAGTGAAAATGGACACTAACATTCCGTTGAATCTAACTAACTAATAAGAAAGAGAAGGAGAAGGAAGAAAGTGTGATGCACCTTATTCCAATGTTTTTCCTCGCTGCTCCAACTTGAGCTTGATCTCAGATCTCCTTATCATTGTTTGACACCTACAATGCAATGGAAAACAAGACAAAGAAATCATACTCTACTCTATAATATTAGTCCAATCAAATCCATCTATAAGACAAACATATATAAAGAGGCATACGTTAGAAGTAAATAGGTCAATAAATATATTAATGAGAACAATTAAATAAATACTTACAAACTGTAGATGTAGTTACAGTACCTTCCCCAAGTCCTCCTCATCCATCCCTTACACAAAGCTCCCAAAATTATAGGTTTTATTTCCTAAATCTTTCTCCCAAGACCATAGGTTTGATACCTAAAATATCCACACCCTTCTCCATGGAAATCCCTCATTATATAGGATTTGGAGGCTTAACCACCATGGAGAGGATCACTCATCAGATCCATTAGAAAGGGATCTGAAATATATTTAGGGAGAAAATATATCTTAAGTATTTTAGGGAGGAAATATCTCTCAAGTGTTTTAAGGAGGAAATGTTTCAACCATCCATGAGATTCTCCACCTTCCCTAAAAAATAAGAAACCAAATGTGAGGTGGATTATCACACTTAATTAAAAAAAAATTCATGAATATTAATAATAATTCATGTGCACTTGGTATTTTGTCCTTCATGTAATATATCCCTCCTCCACATTGACTAGGCATTGTGACATAGGTTATTCCATGGTGTCGAGGTGTATGAGACACTTATATGACACTTACGACACTTAGGGAGAGGTACCTAGGTGAGAAAATTTCATGTGTAACAGAATGCCCCCTAAAGTGTGAGGTCAGAAGAGAGAATGATGGTTGAAACACTTTACAAATATTTAATGCGAGGGTGTGGAGTTGGATAACCTAGAAGAATATGCAAACAAACATCAAATAGTATTACAAATTTTCCATTTCTGAGGCAGACATACCTATGCTCATAATAAGAGATGACTCAAATCACGGTCATTGACCAATACACTGTAGATCCATGAAAAATATTAACTAATGATATGGCCACCAAAGATACAATTTGGATCCATACCTCCATGACATGAACTGATCATATCCACGAGAAATAAACAGTGGAGCTACGAGATTGTAAAACATAGCCACATACCAATACAATGTATATCTATGTGATAGTACATATATCATCATGCGCAAATCATCTCCGTTCGCAGCTCGGGGAAAGCAGATATTAGAGTAAACGATCAACCCAGGGTCTTTGTCCCAATCTCAATGTGGTACGAATCTAGCCATGTGAATAGATGTTTTGATGTCGAACCTGGTAGAAACCACTTGATTACCAGTCATTGAGGTAAATTGTTAACAAGTGCGAGGGAAATCACCAGTGACATCAATGACTCCCAAGGTACCCTAGTACAATCCAACGAATGTGAATAAATGAGATGAAGTTGAACATTCGTAGAATCATCCGATCAGAGGTCAATAATGTAAACCTATTGTCAAAGGCGAGGAGGCATGTAGGTCCCAAGGTACTAATTGGTTTCTAAGTCTAATTCCCCAATGATTTGTTGAAGTTGACAGAAAAATACTCGTCGAAGGAGGGCCTTGATTTATGCCCCATCATCGACATGAAACTGACACAGGAAAGTGATGTAAGATGGTGAATCAAATGAGTATGGACTGACACAGGAAATGGAAACTAGAAATAGTGTAGATGGATGGTTTGAAGTGAAACTTCCCTTGAACATGATGAGGCACAACAACTGACTTGGCAGGATTGACTCGAAGAGTACCAAAAATGTAATGTGAAGACAATAAGAGCACTCTTCAACTGGAAAAAAAAGTATTGTGACAAATGGAATTAGTATGAATTAGAGACAAGTGGATTAACCAACTGTAAAACGAGATGCAAACAAGTGCATGTTCAAGGGTGACAAAATCTTCCATAAAGGATTCTCAAAAACTTGACCCACTTCCTTCAATTTCCCCCCCACCCAGATAGATGAATACCTCTTTTTCATTTAACGAGCTTGAGAAGGGTAACACATGTTTGATATAACTCACCTTCGGTAAGTTCCTCTTCCTTTTTTTAATGAACTAGAAGAATTAAGGGTTCATTCCCATATGGGTCCTTCAATGTGTAGTTTAGCGAGTCTAGAGAAGGAAAACTAGGTGGTTTTTCATGTTTAGAGAGTCTAAAAATAACTTAAAGGTGACTCCATGGTTGTCCTTTTTCGTAATTTTAGTCTCGTGAGCCTAAAAAGAGATAAAATACCACTCAAAATATTACCTTTCAAACCTTTTAATGAGTGTGAAAGGAAGCAAGATCACTCAACAATATTTTCATGTCTAGAGAGTCTTAAAAGAGCTTAAAGGATACTCCAGGGGTTCATTTTTCATATAACCTTTATGAGTCTGAAAAAAGTGATAAAAGTATACTCGGTTACATTCTCATGTATTTACGAGCACGAGAAAGAACAAATACTAAGCTCTGTATTGGTTTCATTTTTACACAAGCTTGAAACAAAATTAAACTATGCTTGTAAATTCCCAACGTGATTTCCAAAGTTAAGGATACCCATGGATGGTTTGTACTCTACCCCTAGCTTGAAGAGCTAGTGGCATAACTCCAGAATGATAATCAAAGGCTGGAGACGTGCGTCCCCAAGCTTCATTTCATTTGTTGACTTTGAGTTTGTCACCAATTTCTATACTAGAAGGAGAAAGAGGATAAGGGTGGATGAAAGGAATATTCAAATACGAGACCTAATGAAAGACTCGAATCAACATCTACGAGATCTAGATAAAGACTCGACTCAGTATCTACGAGATCTAGTGAAAAGGATCGACTCAACAGAAGAGGTGATTGTTTCATTTTTTAACGAGCTTGACACAGAAAAAGAAATATGCTCAATACCTTTGTTTCATTTTTTAAAGATCTTGCCACAGCGAAAAAAAAATATGCTCGTGGATCTAGGTTCAATCCCCATATTTCTATTTCATTTTTTAATGAGCTTGCTACAAAGAGGAAAACTATGCTCATAGCTCCAGGTTCAATCCCCAGATTTATGTTTCATTTTTTAACGAGCTTGCTACAAAGAGGAAAACTATGCTCTTAGCTTCTTCTTGATCATGGCTTCCAAGAGGACAATTCTCTTGAAGGAATACATGTCAAGAGACAAACTTCAATTATGGATTCCAAGAGATCTTCATTAGATGGAAGAAAAACACTCTGGAAGGAAAACATGTCGATGACCTCGATAAGGGTAGGGAGATCTGGCTCTAATAGCCCTATTGAAGAGATGACCATGTCAACTACCGTATCTAAGTCAGGAGAAGGGAGATATTCCCTCTTGTGCGGGGTTGAACGCATGGGGAAGGTCATTACATAACTAACTTGTTGTGTAGTGTACATCACTGGAATGTATGGACCGTTCAGGGAAGGAGGATGGTCGACCATCAGATGAGGGCCAATGAATGAATGTTGATCAATTGTTAGTATGTTTCCATTGTGAGGGAAACACATCACTCAAAAGAGAGTGGACACAAAATCTCTCATAACGTAGACATAGTCTCGCCCAAGGAGAAGGTTAAAGTCAAAGGGGTCGTGAACTACCATCACATCGACGCAGACCATTTTTCCTCCCAAAGTAACCATAAACTAAGAAAGGATCCCTAAAGGTTGACTAACTCGTCTGTCAAAGGTAAACAGATTCTGAGTCATGGGTGCAAGATGTGGGGAACCAAAATATTTCCAAGAATTCATGGATAAGATGCTAACAGAAGAAACTTCATCTATTATAGTGTTAGGAATATTCCTATCACAAACCTACATGGTGAGTTGGAAAGGCATGCAAGAAGGAATACGAGGTTATGTCAAATGATGCCAATTAATAAAAATCATATGATTTCTTGAAGGGGGTGCCATCAGGATGGGTGGAGTGCCCCTTTTCTAGGTGAATCAATATTAACAAGGTATACCTAAGCGACATCCTCACTCTTTTAATGAGGAGTGGGATCAACTAGTGATGGAAACGGATCGAACACTTTGGTTTCACTCTTCAAGGGATGAGTGGGATTGACCGAAGGCGGAACCAGATCGACCACTTTGGCACTCTTCAGAGGAGGAATGGGATTGATTGATGGGGTAAATGGATCGACCACTTTGGCACTCCACAAGGGAGGAGTGGGATCGAACGATAACAGAACCGGGTCAACCACTTTGGAACTCTTCAGATGAAGAGTTGGATTGACCAATGGCAGAACTAGATCAATCAATTTGGCACTCCTCAAGGGAGGAGTGAGATCGACTAACGATGAAACTGGATTAGTCACTTGGGTTTCTCTTTTCAAATGAAGAGTGGGTTTGATCGGTGATGGAACTATATAAGCTACTTGGGTTTGTGGTTCAACCAAGGATGAAACCAAATTGACCACCTAATCAACCGGACTGACTGGGGATGGAACCAGATTTAACAATCCATCAAATAATGAAGGTTTGGGAGAAATATTATGATAACCAGTTGGAAGTTGAATCTTTTCCAAAAGATAAGAAGCCTCATCCATATGAGGGAAAAGGTGAGAGTAATTATCACCTTTGCATAACAAGCCTTTGCATAACAAGCAAGGAAATTTGACAGTTCACTTCTTCTTACCAACCTTAATGTCACTAGCTGATAGAGTGTCACCATCATGTCCCACAGGGTCTGATAACATGGAATACCACATTTCTAAGACCTTGAGGAGACTAGGGAAATCCCTCAAAGTAGTCACCCTTACAGAGACTGCAAGGGAATTTCGGTTTAGGATTCTTCGTTTTAATATTGTTGACTTTATCAACACTCCTAGTACAATTAATTGTAGTTGGTTGCTTGTATCCAAAATGATCTTGTGTGGTTGGAGGCTTGGTCCCTTTCTGGTTCTTCTTCTTCTTCTCTTTCCATTTCTTCTTCCTCTTATCAACATGGCTACTCACTTTAGATCTTTCACTAGGCAAAGAAGGAGAAAGGGAAGGAGACCTGATGGGTGAAGAAGGAGAAAGGTTGACATGAGTTTGATGTGTGGGTGGTGTGCTTACATCTAAAGCACTAGGTGAATTCAAAGAACTGGGAAGATTCGATATCACTGGAGTCGGGAACAACCAAACCGGTAATCCGATCATGAGTCCCAAAAGACTCAGTGTGGCAATGCATGGAGGACCAACGTTTCTGAAAGAATAAAAGGAGAAAGGTTCCTTAGGAAAAGGGGTTTCTCCATTGGTACTCCCAAGAGTTGAAACCATTGATACTGACTCGACCTAAGGTCCACTAAGGAAAAAAAACAGCACATGTTACAAATCTAAGAAGCAAAAAATCAAACAAACCTTCCCACAATGTTTCATTGGTACCATCAAACTTATACTTGGCTCCAAAAATCCATCTGCAACTAATTGTCCTTTTATTTGCTAGAAACTCAACCAAAATTTAAGTTCTATTTATTCTAAAAACTTC
>JZKD02S0020954.1:0-16668 GCA_000966675.3 Picea glauca | reverse complement strand
CCTCCTGAGTCTTGGATTCCCACCAAATGAGTGTTGCACTATTCAATCTTAAAGAAGCAAGCTGAATCTTAGTTTCATCATCTTGAATTTTTTGTATCCTACAATACACCTCAATATAACGAATCCAACTATATAATTTCTCAGTATTTACTTCTCCATTGTACATTGGCAATTCGAATTTAATATCAAGCTTTAACGAAGGAATTTGTGAAGGAGTTTTACCATGTCCTTTTGGAGAATTTGGAAGAGGTCTTGAATTGGTAGTAGAAGAAGAAGATGGAGGTGAGGGTGGTGGAGAAGCACCATTCCCTTCATTTCGATTTGGAGTTTTATCACCACTGTCTCCCTTGTGCTTTGAAGGGTTGGAGCCTTCACCTTGCAATCCTGTATTCCTTTCCATCAAGATTTTCATCATCTCTCTCATTTCCATGACAGCCTTTCTGAGATATTCATCTTCTGCAGAAACATGTTCATGATTCTCTTCATGAGCCATACTTGGTGAATGCCTCCTTGAAACTTGCAGTGATGATATAAGCTTCCTCCTTGAAGGATGAGAACTTGTCTCTACAAGTTGACCTTCTCCTCTCGTGAGTTTCAACCTTGTGAGCATCAGAAACCAAAACACTTGCAAATAATCAAGTCTTCAAAAACCTATTCTCTGATACCAACTTGATCTAAAAATGAAGAAGACTTGTATTCTTGAAAATATTTGCAAGTAAAATTTATTTTTTTAAATGAAAATGGATCAACTTTGCAACACAAATTTAATAGAATTTACTCATTCAAGATGCATGTAAACAGCAGCAATAACAGTGAACAGAAAACACATAACACAGCAAATGATAAAGGAGTTCACCCCTCTCTTGGGCTACATCTCCTGGTCCAGCTTCCAATGGATCATTTGTATTATTTGCCCAAAGTGCTCAAAAATGTGCTTTACAATGCTCAAAATTCCAAATAGACTGCTCCAATGGCTTCAAAGCGTCCAAAAACCACTAGCTGGGCTTTTTCAGCACCTTGTTTGGCCAAAATTTGAAGAAGATAGGCTTCCTGGAAGTCCCCCTTCAAACTTGTTGTCTCTGCATCTACAAATCGCACCCTTGTTGGCTCAACCTAGCCCACACGCATATTTAAGCGTTAAAACTTAGCACCAGATGCAACCGCGCAAATCGTGCAAACTGTAGGACGGTTACAAGTGCACCTAGCCCCTAATTGCCAGGGCTATGGTCGTATGACCCATATGACCGCGCGCAAGTGCAAACATAGGCCCCTGTTTCCACAAGCCAATGGTTAAAGAAAAAGTGGCAGGTCATTTGTATAACCATTGAATCGAATTCAAACCAAAACGCATACCCGCGCGCACACATATGGTAATACATATAGTCATATCGTTATAATGTATGCGACCGGGGGATGGGGCTAAGCCCTAGCTCAGACCCCCGCGCCAATACATAACAAATAAAACTTAAATAAATATGAAACCATATATATAACAAGGATTATGGTGTGGCGTGTTGGCAATGAAAACTTTGCAAAGGTTGTATTCGTGGGTGGAGGTCACGGGGTAGAACCCGGTGGACTCCAATAAAGTTTTATACAAGCAACCAATAACATGGTTCCACGTGGCAACCCATGATTGGGCCACGTGGCACCGTACAACCAACCAAATACTTCCACGTGTCACAATGTCATTCATCCACATCTGCCAACTGTCTGCCACTCAGCCCTGCCACGTGTCGTATGAACTGCCACGTCAACAGTCGCACAGACTGTACAGTCAGCATCCCTTTTTTTGCCTGTTTGTCATTTTGAACAGAACACGATATCTCTCACTCCTGACGTTTGTTTGAACCCAAATGAGTTGCGTTGGGTTCGTAACAACGAGGCCTACACTCCCATTTGATTTGAAGCGATTCCGAGCACTTTGAATTTTTGAACAAAATTTGATCCCCTGGATCAGCAAGTGATTCATAAGATGCTGGAACCATATCAACAAGTTATACTTCTACTGCACCAATTGCATCTATATCTGTCTTCGGTACCTCTACTAGATGTAAGCGTGAAAAATTGAGATAGAAGGCGCCCAAGGAAACATTGAGTACATGCTTAATCAATCGTTAAGGTCTCTCCTCTGGTAGGCCGAACCTATAAGATTCAACCCCATACCTAAAGGAATCCCCTATCAATGATACTTCATCTTTTTCGCTAACCTGGAAATAAGAGTACGATCCAGTCTCCAGTTACTTCTCTTTCACCAGGTCACCCATGTCAACAGTTCGCTCTACCACCTCCACCAGCTAACAAAGCTAACATAACAGTTATGTTTACGCATAACCCAGGTTTCGGTGCTCCAAGGTTACCTTGCATTTTCAGAACACCACTGCAGGTAAGAAAGATATTCTTGACATTTTCCTGAAGGGTCTTTTAGCTTTTAAAGTTGTTTTCTTAAATAAATGTAGTTTTAAAGTTTTCCTTTCTCTGTTATTTAATTCCACTTATGGACGGAAACAATATTTTGAGTTCGAGTTTGGTAGCTCAAACTTATCCTTGCCCAACATAAATTCAACAAAACTCTTTCAAATCATAAATATCTATCATTTCCTCCTGAAATTAACTGGGCTTGCAGTCCATTAATTCCAATCATAGGATGGTCACGACGTTCCTACTGAAATTAACGGGGCTTACAGTTCATTAATTCCAATCATAGGATGGTCACGACGTTCCTATTATTCAATCACCTTTAGCATTCGATAACAACAAGGGAGGGATGAGGAGTGTTTACCCATTGTTATAAACCTGGCTTATGCGTTGTTGATGATTTACCTACTGTTAAAAAAATTATTTACCCAACTCAAAACCTACAACTGCAAATAACTTATTGGCAGGGACATCGCCACTGCAGTGGCACTTGTTTCTAATAGCTACTGATATTTGGAAACCGCAAACAAGATTTATCAACAACATTACCATGTGGATGCCCTTATATCGAAGCAAAGTTTGAGGCAAAAGGCGCAGATAAAATTTGATGTGTTGAGTAATGAAAGATCCCAAACAATTGTTATCTCATATTATTAAACAAAGGCGTTTCAAAACCGGTTCACTTCGGTTGCTCAAAATAATTAAACTTTAACTATCAGAACCGTTCATCAAATAATATAAAAGAAGAAATAGCCAGTCATAAGATGGAGAAAAAAAAAAAACTTAGAGAGGTATGCTTGGAGGGCAGTGAGGTCTATTTCTTTAAATTATCGTTCTTCCTTTACACATTCAACAGGGATTGACAGAATCGTTGGCAGCAGGGGATCTTGCGAAGCAACGAAGGGATGAAGTGATGATGAGATTTGCCAGTTCTCATAAGGTGAATAGTTTACTTGTCAGTTTGGTGTATTTAATCTTGATTTTATTTAGTGTTAATCAGTTTCTAATATGTAGGTTCTCACCTTGTGTTATCGTCACCATTGCTCCATTCCATCTTGGCTCAACTTTCTTCTTCTTTCGTTCTTGGTATTTCTATTGTAACTTCGTTCTAGAATGGCTAAAGGATAAATACCTGGTCCAAGTCTATGCACAGGCTTGTAGATTTCAAAAATTCAAGAATTTGTTTGGGGAGAATTTTAAATAAAGATCAAATTCTTTTACACTCTGAAATTGTCTCCTTATTTATTTATTTTTAAATCTCAGTCTTTCGTATTTTTATTAATTCAACGCTTAAAAGTTAAAAAAAATAAACTAATGGACCTATTACTTTTGTAAAACTCTGTACATAAATTTCTTGTATTTTATTTTAATTAAGTTTTAATAGGTACAAACTCTCTTTACTTTTTTTATTTTTTTTTTATTTTAGCTTTCTTTTTATTTATTACATTCCATCTTTTAAGAAAAAAATTAAAAAGTATTACATCACTATAGAATTATTATAGTTCATTTCAATAGTCTTTAAGTATTTTGTTTAACAAACTTTTCTTTTAACTAACTCATTTTAGCATCGACACATTTACATTAACTCTTCATTAGTTTTGTTTTAGTTATTTGTTTACAAAATAAATACAAAATATTATTAAGTAGAGTTTTTTTTTTACATCTTTTCTTGAGTTGTTAATTTCTTTTAAGTTTGATTTTAACTTTGTTATCTCATACACCAAAAACATAAAAATCAAATATTAAAAAAAAAAGGAAAATACAAGGCAAAAGGATTTCATGCTTGGACTTTAGGTTAGAGGAGATTTAGCCTAAAATTTAATGTTTTTTCTTGTTGGGGCTTTAAACCTAGGGTAACTTTCTCGTCTCTTCCCTCCTCGCCCCACGGGAGGTCGAGATGTTGGTTTAGAGAATCTCTAGTCCCGTGACATCAACAAAACCTTCTATCTCATTCCTGAATGAAGAGATTTCGAGGAAAGTTGTAAGTGTTTCGTTGAAGGTTTCAGTTAGGAGGACTGTGTGTAGGAGAAATTGATGCAATATAGTTGAAGGATTTTGTAAAACGTTGAACCAAATCGCAGGCCCAGGGATTTGATCTTGTGATTTCCAAAATCCATAGGATGAATCACCTCATAGTGGATTTTAATTTGTTCACAAGGGACAACATGTAAACTATAGAACATTATTTGGACGCATAGCATCTCAAGAGTATGGCAGGAAATTTGAGCTTAAGGTAGATTTTATGCCCTATGGGGAATGTCCCAAATAAGAGTGGTCATTCGAATAATAAAGTGAGATGAATTGAGTGCATGAATGGAGCATGCTAAGTATCCAAACCGTTGAGTCGTTATTTGTGACCATTGTGTGAAGGAGTGGACATAACAGTGGACAAAACAATTAGTTGTTTAAAATATCAATAGTTCCCACAAGGGGTGATGAATATCTCATTCTCTTCTGAGACTGAAAATTTATTGTAGATATATCCTACCAACTACACATCAGATTTTTTGGGACATGTGAGTTCAGTTCGCTCATACAGATCTGCGGTAAGGATAATTGGAGCAGTATTTGGGGTATTGCATAGAAGGAAGGCGTAGAAGTTGAGTTGATTTGATGAGATACAAATTCACAAAAGGAATATGCAATACTATCTTTAAACAAACACAATGATATCATCACTTCTTTGATTTCTTATTGAACCATATTGCAAGTAATGTTTCTTTACATTATTGCAGTGTTATTCATACTTCACATGTGGGAACCAAACATAATAAAAAAATTTGTTGAAAAGAAACATTCCACCAAAACAAGTCATTGATTCCTTTGAGGTTGTAGTCATTATTTATCATGTTTCACAGTGGCCATTGAAATTGTTGAAGTGATAAAGAATCCAATAGGGTTTCCGACGATCATTGTCTCCTGAGAAAATACAATGCTCGAAGATGTCGATGATGGAGTATGCTCATAGGTCATTGTTGATGAAAACAAATGCTCAAATGTTGTTGGAAAGGAGTAAAAAAGTTAAACAAATATGAAGGTTTGAATCATTAAAGAGATATTGTGTAGTTAAACATTGAGGAATGATCCATTGAATATTTAAAAGTTTTTTTTAGTTAAATAAATTAAAAAAATAATAATTTGGTTATGAAAAGGATGTCAAAGTGAATGAAAATTAGAGTCTTGAAAGTCTGGAGAGTTTTTATATTAAGGAATCAAAATTGAATTATTGATGTAAAGACTTGAATTTGGAGAGTTTGAGTCAAATCAAATTTGAGTCAAAGTTAGGAAAAAAAAATTGTAGTCAAGGTGAAGGTTGAGTCAAGTTGAAGTCACAATTTGTAATTACATTGAATTGTAACGGGTTCGGTGTATTGAGATTGAGTTTTTATTTGAGAAAGAGGTTTGAAGTGTTGAAAATTTTGGGTTCATTCTTAGTGGTACCCGACACCATCACGATCATTTTATTGTAAAATACGATTGCATGATCGATTGTACCCAACACCCAATTTGTTGTGTTAATTTTTGATAAGCAAGCATGACTCGATCTGCAATTCATAATGGGTAAATAAGGGAAATGACTACAAAATTGTAACCATGAAACTGAACTTCTTCAACATGATATTGATGATGCACTTCATGAAATTGACAAGCTACACAAACAAAACAAACTAGACAATTCAATAAGGAACGAATTTTTTTAAGAATTTGTTGATTGCACCAGAGAAATCATAAGTGAACTATAAGAAAGGTTGGAATCACTGGATGAATGGGTAAATGATCTCCTAAAAGTTAATTATAAGAAATATCAAATGATAGAATCATTGTAACAAGACTTACTAGAAAAGGAAAATGTGTTGTTAGCACTTGAAGGTGAAGTAAGAAGAATGAACCCAGAAAAATTGATGTGTGATGCAATTTGTGATACGAGTGACTTGATTCAAAATATTTATAGTTATTGCAATACTTGTTTTATGTTTGATGATAATACTTTTGATGTACATATGTCTCTCTCTTGTTCTGAGATACCAAACGATGATGCTTCAAATGATGATCATGATGATATTTCTCAAGATGAATATGTTACTGAAGGCGATGAACTAGATTTCTTTCAAAAGAACACAAAGGGAATAAGTTCAAAACTTTTGAATAAAATGTGTTATGATGGAGGATTAGGAAAGAATTTTCAAGGTATTCAGAATCCCATACAAATATGTTAAGACAAAGAAATGAACTCCTTAGATATGAAGGTCAAACAAGAAACGCAACTATTAAGTTTTTGAAAGCAGATACATTAATAATGAGTGAATCATCTACAAGTCGCAGTTGTATAAATGAACCAGGAGTAGAAGCCACAACAAAAAATCAAGTGCAAAAGCAGGAATAATGTTGCAGTCATTATGGAAGAATAGGGAATGAAAAGGAAAAATGTTGGAACATACATCCCTGCAACATATGTGATCTTACAAATCATGATCATCACAAGTGTTGGAATCTAGAAATATCAAATCCTCACATACAGATCCAATATGGTTCAATAGATGTAATTGAATGACAGAATGTTGTTTTTATGTTGAAAGGTTTTTACAGGGTCAAGTATTAAAATGTAAAACAATATCTCCAATAAAAATTTCATGAGTTAGTTGGTCCTCCAAAGGTCACTTGTCATTAAAGTCAGTTAAACATGTCTAACAAAGAGTTGTTAATTTATTGAGTAATTTCTTTGAGTCAANCCTCAGGTTGTAGCCTGAGAAACTAGGGGGTTGGAGCCTCCTTCCAGTTGCAGTTGGAAAACAAAGGAAGTTTGTGCTTCCAATGAATGTAATTCTTCAAGACATATAAGAAAAATCATTATGTGGTTTTCTCCCGCTTTGGGTTTCCACGTAAAAACATTGGTTTACTGTGTATGTGTGTGATTGCTCATTTTTTCATTGTTTATTTACTCTGTAACTATTGGATGATAACGCCACATTGATAGAACACTTGTATTTTGGTGAAAAATGATTACATTGCTCTATTACTTATTCACCCCCCCTCTCAGTAATCCAACAATTGGTATCGGAGCGAGGTTCCTTCAGAAATCAGTTTAACCACTGAAAGGTAGATCATGGAGAGAAAGAAATTGTATAAAAATGGAATACCACAATTTTATGGATAGAAATATGCATTTTGGAGCATAAGCATGAAGACATATATACAGGCACAGGGATTTGAAATTTGGAAATCAATTGTAGATGGATACATAGTACCAGCAGTTCCGCCAACAAATGACAAAGCAGTGAAACTCGGTCAGAATAATTCCAAAGCCACAAATTCACTTTTTAATTGTCTTAGTGAAACGGTATTCACCAAAGTTGCACATTGTAAATCTGCTAAAGAGATTTGGGACAAAATTCGAAATATTTATGAAGGAGATTCAAAATTCAAAGCAGCAAAGCTTCAAACTTACATAGTTCAGTTCGAACAACTTAAGATGAAGGAAGATGAGAATATTGCAGCTTACTTTTTACAAGTTGATGAAACAGTAAATGCAATCATAGGATCGGGAGAAGAAATCGAAGAATCTGTAATCGNACCAGGTCACCCATGTCAACAGTTCGCTCTACCACCTCCACCAGCTAACAAAGCTAACATAACAGTTATGTTTACGCATAACCCAGGTTTCGGTGCTCCAAGGTTACCTTGCATTTTCAGAACACCACTGCAGGTAAGAAAGATATTCTTGACATTTTCCTGAAGGGTCTTTTAGCTTTTAAAGTTGTTTTCTTAAATAAATGTAGTTTTAAAGTTTTCCTTTCTCTGTTATTTAATTCCACTTATGGACGGAAACAATATTTTGAGTTCGAGTTTGGTAGCTCAAACTT
This sequence comes from Picea glauca, assembly GCA_000966675.3. Lineage (NCBI taxonomy): Eukaryota > Viridiplantae > Streptophyta > Pinopsida > Pinales > Pinaceae > Picea > Picea glauca. Next base: position 8,389 of record JZKD02S0020954.1, on the reverse strand, counting down.
ATCCTTGCCCAACATAAATTCAACAAAACTCTTTCAAATCATAAATATCTATCATTTCCTCCTGAAATTAACTGGGCTTGCAGTCCATTAATTCCAATCATAGGATGGTCACGACGTTCCTACTGAAATTAACGGGGCTTACAGTTCATTAATTCCAATCATAGGATGGTCACGACGTTCCTATTATTCAATCACCTTTAGCATTCGATAACAACAAGGGAGGGATGAGGAGTGTTTACCCATTGTTATAAACCTGGCTTATGCGTTGTTGATGATTTACCTACTGTTAAAAAAATTATTTACCCAACTCAAAACCTACAACTGCAAATAACTTATTGGCAGGGACATCGCCACTGCAGTGGCACTTGTTTCTAATAGCTACTGATATTTGGAAACCGCAAACAAGATTTATCAACAACATTACCATGTGGATGCCCTTATATCGAAGCAAAGTTTGAGGCAAAAGGCGCAGATAAAATTTGATGTGTTGAGTAATGAAAGATCCCAAACAATTGTTATCTCATATTATTAAACAAAGGCGTTTCAAAACCGGTTCACTTCGGTTGCTCAAAATAATTAAACTTTAACTATCAGAACCGTTCATCAAATAATATAAAAGAAGAAATAGCCAGTCATAAGATGGAGAAAAAAAAAAAACTTAGAGAGGTATGCTTGGAGGGCAGTGAGGTCTATTTCTTTAAATTATCGTTCTTCCTTTACACATTCAACAGGGATTGACAGAATCGTTGGCAGCAGGGGATCTTGCGAAGCAACGAAGGGATGAAGTGATGATGAGATTTGCCAGTTCTCATAAGGTGAATAGTTTACTTGTCAGTTTGGTGTATTTAATCTTGATTTTATTTAGTGTTAATCAGTTTCTAATATGTAGGTTCTCACCTTGTGTTATCGTCACCATTGCTCCATTCCATCTTGGCTCAACTTTCTTCTTCTTTCGTTCTTGGTATTTCTATTGTAACTTCGTTCTAGAATGGCTAAAGGATAAATACCTGGTCCAAGTCTATGCACAGGCTTGTAGATTTCAAAAATTCAAGAATTTGTTTGGGGAGAATTTTAAATAAAGATCAAATTCTTTTACACTCTGAAATTGTCTCCTTATTTATTTATTTTTAAATCTCAGTCTTTCGTATTTTTATTAATTCAACGCTTAAAAGTTAAAAAAAATAAACTAATGGACCTATTACTTTTGTAAAACTCTGTACATAAATTTCTTGTATTTTATTTTAATTAAGTTTTAATAGGTACAAACTCTCTTTACTTTTTTTATTTTTTTTTTATTTTAGCTTTCTTTTTATTTATTACATTCCATCTTTTAAGAAAAAAATTAAAAAGTATTACATCACTATAGAATTATTATAGTTCATTTCAATAGTCTTTAAGTATTTTGTTTAACAAACTTTTCTTTTAACTAACTCATTTTAGCATCGACACATTTACATTAACTCTTCATTAGTTTTGTTTTAGTTATTTGTTTACAAAATAAATACAAAATATTATTAAGTAGAGTTTTTTTTTTACATCTTTTCTTGAGTTGTTAATTTCTTTTAAGTTTGATTTTAACTTTGTTATCTCATACACCAAAAACATAAAAATCAAATATTAAAAAAAAAAGGAAAATACAAGGCAAAAGGATTTCATGCTTGGACTTTAGGTTAGAGGAGATTTAGCCTAAAATTTAATGTTTTTTCTTGTTGGGGCTTTAAACCTAGGGTAACTTTCTCGTCTCTTCCCTCCTCGCCCCACGGGAGGTCGAGATGTTGGTTTAGAGAATCTCTAGTCCCGTGACATCAACAAAACCTTCTATCTCATTCCTGAATGAAGAGATTTCGAGGAAAGTTGTAAGTGTTTCGTTGAAGGTTTCAGTTAGGAGGACTGTGTGTAGGAGAAATTGATGCAATATAGTTGAAGGATTTTGTAAAACGTTGAACCAAATCGCAGGCCCAGGGATTTGATCTTGTGATTTCCAAAATCCATAGGATGAATCACCTCATAGTGGATTTTAATTTGTTCACAAGGGACAACATGTAAACTATAGAACATTATTTGGACGCATAGCATCTCAAGAGTATGGCAGGAAATTTGAGCTTAAGGTAGATTTTATGCCCTATGGGGAATGTCCCAAATAAGAGTGGTCATTCGAATAATAAAGTGAGATGAATTGAGTGCATGAATGGAGCATGCTAAGTATCCAAACCGTTGAGTCGTTATTTGTGACCATTGTGTGAAGGAGTGGACATAACAGTGGACAAAACAATTAGTTGTTTAAAATATCAATAGTTCCCACAAGGGGTGATGAATATCTCATTCTCTTCTGAGACTGAAAATTTATTGTAGATATATCCTACCAACTACACATCAGATTTTTTGGGACATGTGAGTTCAGTTCGCTCATACAGATCTGCGGTAAGGATAATTGGAGCAGTATTTGGGGTATTGCATAGAAGGAAGGCGTAGAAGTTGAGTTGATTTGATGAGATACAAATTCACAAAAGGAATATGCAATACTATCTTTAAACAAACACAATGATATCATCACTTCTTTGATTTCTTATTGAACCATATTGCAAGTAATGTTTCTTTACATTATTGCAGTGTTATTCATACTTCACATGTGGGAACCAAACATAATAAAAAAATTTGTTGAAAAGAAACATTCCACCAAAACAAGTCATTGATTCCTTTGAGGTTGTAGTCATTATTTATCATGTTTCACAGTGGCCATTGAAATTGTTGAAGTGATAAAGAATCCAATAGGGTTTCCGACGATCATTGTCTCCTGAGAAAATACAATGCTCGAAGATGTCGATGATGGAGTATGCTCATAGGTCATTGTTGATGAAAACAAATGCTCAAATGTTGTTGGAAAGGAGTAAAAAAGTTAAACAAATATGAAGGTTTGAATCATTAAAGAGATATTGTGTAGTTAAACATTGAGGAATGATCCATTGAATATTTAAAAGTTTTTTTTAGTTAAATAAATTAAAAAAATAATAATTTGGTTATGAAAAGGATGTCAAAGTGAATGAAAATTAGAGTCTTGAAAGTCTGGAGAGTTTTTATATTAAGGAATCAAAATTGAATTATTGATGTAAAGACTTGAATTTGGAGAGTTTGAGTCAAATCAAATTTGAGTCAAAGTTAGGAAAAAAAAATTGTAGTCAAGGTGAAGGTTGAGTCAAGTTGAAGTCACAATTTGTAATTACATTGAATTGTAACGGGTTCGGTGTATTGAGATTGAGTTTTTATTTGAGAAAGAGGTTTGAAGTGTTGAAAATTTTGGGTTCATTCTTAGTGGTACCCGACACCATCACGATCATTTTATTGTAAAATACGATTGCATGATCGATTGTACCCAACACCCAATTTGTTGTGTTAATTTTTGATAAGCAAGCATGACTCGATCTGCAATTCATAATGGGTAAATAAGGGAAATGACTACAAAATTGTAACCATGAAACTGAACTTCTTCAACATGATATTGATGATGCACTTCATGAAATTGACAAGCTACACAAACAAAACAAACTAGACAATTCAATAAGGAACGAATTTTTTTAAGAATTTGTTGATTGCACCAGAGAAATCATAAGTGAACTATAAGAAAGGTTGGAATCACTGGATGAATGGGTAAATGATCTCCTAAAAGTTAATTATAAGAAATATCAAATGATAGAATCATTGTAACAAGACTTACTAGAAAAGGAAAATGTGTTGTTAGCACTTGAAGGTGAAGTAAGAAGAATGAACCCAGAAAAATTGATGTGTGATGCAATTTGTGATACGAGTGACTTGATTCAAAATATTTATAGTTATTGCAATACTTGTTTTATGTTTGATGATAATACTTTTGATGTACATATGTCTCTCTCTTGTTCTGAGATACCAAACGATGATGCTTCAAATGATGATCATGATGATATTTCTCAAGATGAATATGTTACTGAAGGCGATGAACTAGATTTCTTTCAAAAGAACACAAAGGGAATAAGTTCAAAACTTGTGAATAAAATGTGTTATGATGGAGGATTAGGAAAGAATTTTCAAGGTATTCAGAATCCCATACAAATATGTTAAGACAAAGAAATGAACTCCTTAGATATGAAGGTCAAACAAGCAACGCAACTATTAAGTTTTTGAAAGCAGATACATTAATAATGGGTGAATCATCTACAAGTCACAGTTGTATAAATGAACCAGGAGTAGAAGCCACAACAAAAAATCAAGTGCAAAAGCAGGAATAATGTTGCAGTCATTGTGGAAGAATAGGGAATGAAAAGGAAAAATGTTGGAACATACATCCCTGCAACATATGTGATCTTACAAATCATGATCATCACAAGTGTTGGAATCTAGAAATATCAAAGCCTCACATACAGATCCAATGTGGTTTGATAGATGTAATTGAATGACAGAATGTTGTTTTTATGTTGAAAGGTTTTTACAGGGTCAAGTATTAAAATGTAAAACAATATCTCCAATAAAAATTTCATGAGTTAGTTGGTCTTCCAAAGGTCACTTGTCATTAAAGTTAGTTAAACATGTCTAACAAAGAGTTGTTAATTTATTGAGTAATTTCTTTGAGTCAAATATTTTTTGTATTGGTTTGTGGTATGTTGATTAAAATTGGTTGTCATTGATGTCAACCCTTGAAGAAAGTCCAGTAGCACAAAGGTTTGGGTAATAGACCCAAGTTTGTTTCATGTAAATATGACTCATTATTTCCTTGTCATGGTTGATAAGAACTACAAATGGATGAACTCCAAAGTGGTCCCCTTATGGTGAAATCCCTCACGGGAAGACGCTTTGCGGATTGAGTTATCCTAGAAGCATGGTTAGAGAACCAATGATAAATTGTGAAATAATGAGATGAAGGTCAGTGAATTTTTTAGTGAAACTATCCTAGATGGATAGTTCTTGTCATGCCATTTTCGATGGTATGTGGAACGTCACATAACTCCTGATGGTTAGAGAGTTATGGCCATATGAAGTTGGAGAACCCTCATGAGTCATATAGAAGCCCCCAAAAAGTCAAGTGTTTTCAAAAGAAATTATTTAAATAATAAAGTTAATGAAGAACTCCCTAAAATAAGGAAAGTGGGATGCTACATGAAAGTATAAATAAGAGGCAAGGCTCTCTCATTTTATCACACTTGAATATTATTGAATATCTATTTTGTGAAAGGTTATTTGGGAAGGTATTATTGATAGAGAAAATTGAAGCTGGAAAAGTGCGGCAGGAAAATTACAGCAGAAAAATCGTGGCAGAAAACTACAGCAGAAAAAGTGCATCATAAAAATCACGGCAGAAAAGTGCGGCAGAAAAATCGCGGTAGAAAAAGTGTGGCAAAAAAAGTGCGGCAAAAAATTCACAGCAGAAAAAGTGCGGCAGAAAAATCACGGCAGAAACATGGTTAGGGTCTATTTATGAGAAATATGAAACATCTTGTTTGAGGTATGTTTTGTGAGCTAGGGTTTAGCTCTTGAGATGGGATTGGATGTTCAGTATTGTTGCATATATCAGATTTGTTGAGGGATACAGTTGGTATTTTGTTGTTGGTATTTGGCATATGGGTATTGGTCTTTTGGTTGTGATGTGTTGCTGAAGTTGTTGGCTTAGCTTGAGGCTACACAATAGTGAGGTTGTGGCACATGTTTTGATGTAAGGGTTTATGGTATTTGGTCTATGGATAGAGTGATGAATGGTTTATGGTTATATTGGTGTATTTCTTTGGTATATGGTTGAGGTACATGTTGGGTACATGGTTGAGACAAGTAGTTGATGAGTTGGAACATACATGAGGTGTATAGTTTATGAGTCGGTACATACATGAGGTGTATAGTTGATGAGTTGTCGCATACATGAGCTGTATAGTTAATGATGTTAGTACATCTTGATGGGTCAAGGTTGATGCATGGTTGATGCATGGTACATGTTGATTCAGGTTATTGGTACAGGTTGTTACAGGTTATTGGTACAGGTTGACAGTCACAGTTTGAAAGTGGCAGTGGTTGATTTAGTGACAGTGACAGGTTGTCTAAGTTTGGCATTTATATTTTAGGGCAGTTGGACAAGGCAAGGACAAGTGGTTGTATCCACCTTCCGATTGTAGACAGAGAACTTAGGAGGTTGTAACCTCCTTCTGGTTGTAGCCAGAGAATTGGGGAGTTGGAGATTCCCTCAGGTTGTAGCCTGAGAAACTAGGGGGTTGGAGCCTCCTTCCAGTTGCAGCTGGAAAACAAAGGACGTTCGTGCTTCCAATGAATGTAATTCTTCAAGACATATAAGAAAAATCATTATGTGGTTTTCTCCCGCTTTGGGTTTCCACGTAAAAACATTGGTGTACTGTGTATGTGTGTGATTGCTCATTTTTTCATTGTTTATTTACTCTGTAACTATTGGATGATAATGCCACATTGATATAACACTTGTATTTTGGTAAAAAATGATTACATTGCTCTATTACTGATTCACCCCCCCTCTCAATAATCCAACAATTGGTATCGGAGCAAGGTTCCTTCAGAAATCAGTTTAACCACTGAAAGGTAGATCATGGAGAGAAATAACTTGTATAAAAATGGAATGCCACAATTTTATGGATAGAAATATGCATTTTGGAGCATAAGCATGAAGACATATATATAGGCACAGGGATTTGAAATTTGGAAATCAATTGTAGATGGATACATAGTACCAATAGTTCCGCCAACAAATGACAAAGCAGTGAAACTCATCCAGAATAATTCCAAAGCCACAAATTCACTTTTTAATTGTCTTAGTGAAACGATATTCACCAAAGTTGCACATTGTAAATCCGCTAAAGAGATTTGGGACAAACTTCAAAATATTTATGAAGGAGATTCAAAATTCAAAGCAACAAAGCTTCAAACTTACATAGTTCAATTCGAACAACTTAAGATGAAGGAAGATGAGAATATTGCAGCTTACTTTTTACAAGTTGATGAAACAGTAAATGCAATCATAGGATCGGGAGAAGAAATCGAAGAATCTGTAATCGTTCAAAAGGTACCAAGATATCTTCCTATGAGATTTGACCCTAAGATATCAGCACTAGAAGAAAGAGCAAATCTAAACTCGATAAGCATGGACAAACTACATGGAATCTTCACTGCATATGAAATGAGAATTGAACATGAAAATTCAGATGTAAAAGAAGCAACCTTCAAAGCATCCAAAAGATCAAAGAAAAAGAAAAAGCAACCAGAAAAAGAACATAGCATCAATAGTGACGTCTCGAAAGATGATGAAGTGGCCAACTTTGTCAAAAGACTGAACAAGGGAACCGACAGTAGGTATAGAGGTAAGTTTCCTTTAATTTTTTTTAATTGTGATGGTATTGGTCATTTTGCTAACAAATTTCCTCATAAGAAAAAGAGAAATAATGAAGGTGACTAAAAAAGAAAACAAACATATAAAGGCAAAATAACCACAAAGAAAGTTTTCAAGAAAAGCCTATGCACCAAAGAAGACATTTCATCATCAGATGAAGATGAAGTCAGTGATGTTAGGATATTTAGACACTTAGGANTTGTGAGAAACTCTATTGTAAAATCTCTCTGTAATCTTTTTCTTTGCATTAATAAACTGCTCCAAGTGGCCACATTGGTTGGGGTCGTGGATGTTTCCCCGTAGGGGTTTTACCACGTGAAAACATAGGTGTTTTGATCTTTGATCTAGTTATGTGAGTGGTTACTAAAGGTGTTCATCTTCTGTTGGAATACTTGTGTTGTCGAACATGGTATCAGAGCCTATTTGAAGACCCGCTCTTGTTGTAGGTTGAGATCGTGAAGCTGAGTTGACTCATATTCATTTTCTTCCATTTCTGTACATTTTTGGGCTGAGAGGACTGTTCCATTGCGTCTGGAGCACTCGTTTCAGTTAGGAACACTTTTTGTTTCACGCGAAAAGGTTTTTGTTTTCCCAAGATACGACCATTACAGTCAGATCCGGAGGTATAAAGCCTGAATACACAGTTTTTAAATTTCTGCAAAGTTTTATTTTGGTTTTATTTCGGTTTGATATTATTTGTTTCCGAGTTTCTATTCTTTTATATCTACATATTCTCTTTTCCCTGCTTCTTGTACGATCTCGGAAAATCAGAAACAGATAGGAAAAGGTGCATCTTCCGGGTAAGCTAACCAAGATCTAACCCTTGTTGTCATTGAGAAGCGAAATTTTTTTCTTCTGTGAAAAGAGTTTTTTTTAGCACGCTCTCCAAGGTCGTCTTCCACAACAACAACAACAACAACACCCCCAATCCTCCTTCTGAACATTACAATATGTTTTTCTAGATCATTTGGTTAAAATTTGTCTTATTAAGTAAGAGGTCTTGAGTTCAAGTCTCTCTTTTGT